>CM036318.1:3916692-4474761 GCA_020567845.1 Rhododendron henanense subsp. lingbaoense | reverse complement strand
TTTTTTAGTTTTAGCTTTTTTCTTATTTAATTTTTTTGGCAATTTTTAGTTTTGCGCTAAACTTTTTTGAATTATTGATTGGTCTCGATGAGTGAAATCCAAAAAGTTTTTAAAAAAATTCTTTCACCCTAACATTTTGGAAATACCCAAGATAAAACTCAAAAAAAATCATAATTTTTATTTCCATTTCGTATCGACAAGACGAAACAATAATCCACAAAAGATTGACTCAAAATTAACCAATGAGAAATTTTTTTTAATATAAACAAAATTCACAAAGTCCAAAAAGACCCTAAAGCTCTTAGGGGAACAAGCCGTCACTATTAGCTTTTCGTAGATTGGGATAAATTGTTCGTCCCGACAGGAGAACTCGAAAAATAAAAAAATATGGACCAAAGTTGAAAAATACATATAAAACTGTACTGTAGAGAAAAAAATATCAATTGTTTGGTGTTTTATCGTCTTTAGTCAAATTATTTCATAGTTTTTTTACTTGTAGACTTTTCTAATATAGCGAGGTGGATGATCAATCCAAAAATAAAGCTTAAATGTAAGAAAAAAAATATCAAAATGTCCAAGATATTGGGAGAAAAATATTTTGGGCCAGTTGGTAGATTTCTAAAAGCATTTTAATTTTCAGATTTTATTCGAATGGTAATAGAGGCAAGCCGATCCCAATTCAATCCAATAAGCCCAAGTGGCCCTCCTGAAAACCCTATTGCGAAAACCATAGTGTATAGTGATCACGCTTTCAAAATTTAGCGGCTAAAAGAAATTTGTTGGGGTCAGAGTAATTCTTTGACTGTCGTGTACAGTAATCACGTTTTCAAAACTTTGCGGTAAGGAGTAGTTCTTCGCGACCAGGAGAAATTCTGCGTGGCCACGAGTAATTCTTTGCAGCCACGAGTAATTCAATCGTGAAAGAGTAATTTTTTAAGACCAGGAGAACAAGAAATTTTTTACAGACCGCCAACAATTTTTCAAGTGCTAAGCGGCAATTTTTGGCAAGTGGCGGCCAAGCAATTATGCACGGCCAACTGCAGTTTTCCGCGGCCAACTGCAATTTACCGCGGCCAACTGCAGTTTTACGCGGCCAACTGTAATTTTCCGCGGCCAACTGCAGTTTTCCGCGGCCAACTGCAATTTTGGGCGGCCAACATCAATTTTGGTGGGATCGAAAGGCAAAATTAATATATTTTGTTTACGAAAATTTGATCGAAAGTAGACCAATTCAAGGATCGTCGGAGCCACTAATGCTAAAACACATTTCCGCGCCCTCCCACTCATTCTAATTTCCACTTGGTACTAAAATTCCTAGTTCTAAGGTATTCGTTTATTTCTTAAGAGTTCTATTGAGTTCATTGGGCTTTACGCACTTCATCAAGGCAAACAAAAACTGCTCAACGATCGGGATTCGCCTAAAACATATGCCCAAGACAAGGCTTTTACATTTACGAAGCCAAATTTTGGTTTCCAAACCCCAACAGTAGCCCTTGACCACTACAAGCAATTGTAGGACAGTTACTCATCAAGGTTTGCGAAAGAAACTCAGAAATGATCCACTTCAAGTTCTAGGTGAACTATTTTTGATCTTAAAATGGAGCTTCTTACTTCCCGCTTTTCATAGACTAACCTTTACTATTCATAAGGTGTCGTTTCCCAATGTTTTAGTTCTTTGTACATCGTCTTTATCCATATAATAGGTTTTTATCAGATTTAAAATGAAAGAGATGCGACCGTTTTACCAAATAAATTTATTTTTTGGCACATTGAGGGTAAATTTGTCATATCTTTCGATGCAAAAATAATATTTGATCAAAACTAGTTGGGTTAGAATCTAGACTCAACAAGCTATTTAACCATCCGAACCTTGCGAAAAATGGAGTTCCGAAGCGCCCGAGGCAAACCCGCGAAGTTTTAACAGTTTTAAGGCATCCCAGGCGCGCTGAATTACGCCCGGGCGCATCCTCGAAATTCCAAAAGTCGACCAAACTTTGTCGTCTTGCCACTGACAATCCCGAATTCCGATTTGCACCCGGTTTGATCGAACAATTGAAAAGCTTGTCTAGCAAACTTTCTATCCAATTTTGTTTGGCTCCAAACTTATTTTTACATCGAAAGATATGAAGATTTTACCCTCAATAGTTCGAAAAAAAATTATTATGGCAAAACCTTTGATCACACCAACTTTAAAACCGGATTGAAAGTTATTGTATATCGAGAAAGATGGTATTCAAAGTCCTAAATGATGGTGGGATCGAAATGCAAAATTAATATATTTTTGTTTACGAAAATTTGGTCGAAAATTGTCATCCTCTTCGATACCATTGCATTTTCCGACAAGTACTTCGCAAGGTTCAGCTCTTCTCCTTCATCGCCCCAGAATTCGTGAATTTCAATCGTCTTGAGGCTGAGAAGTAAACATTCAGGCACCGGCATCCAACGGTAATTGGAGCTTGGTTCCTTGTAAAGGTGTTGCAGTTCCTCAGGGCGAACAATTCCCTAATTAAAGTGAGGGATTACCCAAGATAAACTTTTTTAGTTTTAGCTTTTTTCTTATTTAATTTTTTTGGCAATTTTTAGTTTTGCGCTAAACTTTTTTGAATTATTGATTGGTCTCGATGAGTGAAATCCAAAAAGTTTTAAAAAAATTCTTTCACCCTAACATTTTTGGAAATACCCAAGATAAAACTCAAAAAAATCAAAATTTTTTAGTTTCCATTTCGTATCGACAAGACGAAAGAATAATCCACAAAAGATTGACTCAAAATTAACCAATGAGAAATTTTTTTAATATAAACAAAATTCACAAAGTCCAAAAAGACCCTAAAGCTCTTAGGGGAACAAGCCGTCACTATTAGCTTTTCGTAGATTGGGATAAATTGTTCGTCCCGACAGGAGAACTCGAAAAAATAAAAAAATATGGACCAAAGTTGAAAAAATACATATAAAACTGTACTGTAGAGAAAAAAATATCAATTGTTTGGTGTTTTATCGTCTTTAGTCAAATTATTTCATAGTTTTTTTACTTGTAGACTTTTCTAATATAGCGAGGTGGATGATCAATCCAAAAATAAAGCTTAAATGTAAGAAAAAAAATATCAAAATGTCCAAGATATTGGAGAAAAATATTTTGGGCCAGTTGGTAGATTTCTAAAAGCATTTTAATTTTCAGATTTTATTCGAATGGTAATAGAGGCAAGCCGATCCCAATTCAATCCAATAAGCCCAAGTGGCCCTCCTGAAAACCCTATTGCGAAAACCATAGTGTATAGTGATCACGCTTTCAAAATTTAGCGGCTAAAAGAAATTTGTTGGGGTCAGAGTAATTCTTTGACTGTCGTGTACAGTAATCACGTTTTCAAAACTTTGCGGTAAGGAGTATTCTTCGCGACCAGGAGAAATTCTGCGTGGCCACGAGTAATTCTTTGCAGCCACGAGTAATTCAATGCGTGAAAGAGTAATTTTTTAAGACCAGGAGAACAATTTTGTGCGGCTAAGGGCAATTTTGGGCGGCCTACAGCAATTCTACGCGGCCAAGTGCAATTCTTCGCGGTCAAGTGCAATTTTAAGCGGCCAAGTACAATTTTCAATGGCCAAGTGCATTTTGAAGCGGCCAAGTGCAATTATGCACGGCCAACTGCAGTTTTCCGCGGCCAACTGCAATTTACCGCGGCCAACTGCAGTTTTACGCGGCCAACTAAAATTTTTCGCGGCCAACTGCAGTTTTCCGCGGCCAACTTTAATTTTGGGCGGCCAACATTAATTTTGGTGGGATCGAAAGGCAAAATTAATATATTTTGTTTACGAAAATTTGGTCGAAAGTAGACCAATTCAAGGATCGTCGGAGCCACTAATGCTAAATACATTTCCGCGCCCTCCCACCATTCTAATTTCCACTTGGTACTAAAATTCCTAGTTCTAAGGTATTCGTTTATTTCTTAAGAGTTCTATTGAGTTCATTGGGCTTTACGCACTTCATCAAGGCAAACAAAAACTGCTCAACGATCGGATTCGCCTAAAACGTATGCCCAAGACAAGGCTTTTACATTTACGAAGCCAAATTTTGGTTTCCAAACCCCAACAGTAGCCCTTGACCATACAACCAATTGTAGGACATGTTACTCATCAAGGTTTGCGAAAGAAACTCAGAAATGATCCACTTCAAGTTCTAGGTGAACTATTTTTGATCTTAAAATGGAGCTTCTTACTTCCCGCTTTTCATAGACTAACCTTTACTATTCATAAGGTGTCGTTTCCCAATGTTTTAGTTCTTTGTACATCGTCTTTATCAATATATAATAGGTTTTTATCAGATTTAAAATGAAAGAGATGCGACCGTTTTACCAAATAAATTTATTTTTTGGCACATTGAGGGTAAATTTGTCATATCTTTCGATGCAAAAATAATATTTGATCCAAACTAGTTGGGTTAGAATCTAGACTCAACAAGCTATTTAACCATCCGAACCTTGCGAAAAATGGAGTTCCGAAGCGCCCGAGGCAAACCCGCGAAGTTTTAACAGTTTTAATGCATCCCAGGCGCGCTAAATTACGCCCGGGCGCATCCTCGAAATTCCAAAAGTCGACCAAACTTTGTCGTCTTGCCACGGACAATCCCGAATTCCGATTTGCACCCGGTTTGATCGAACAATTGAAAAGCTTGTCTAGCAAACTTTCTATCCAATTTTGTTTGGCTCCAAACTTATTTTTACATCGAAAGATATGAAGATTTTACCCTCAACAGGTCGAAAAAAAAATTATTATGGCAAAACCTTTGATCACACCAACTTTAAAACCGGATTGAAAATTATTGTATATCGAGAAAGATGGTATTCAAAGTCCTAAATGATGGTGGGATCGAAATGCAAAATTAATATATTTTGTTTACGAAAATTTGGTCGAAAATTGTCATCCTCTTCGATACCATTGCATTTTCCGACAAGTACTTCGCAAGGTTCAGCTCTTCTCCTTCATCGCCCCAGAATTCGTGAATTTCAATCGTCTTGAGGCTAAGAAGTAAACATTCAGGCACTGGCATCCAACGGTAATTGGAGCTTGGTTCCTTGTAAAGGTGTTGCAGTTTCTCAGGGCGAACAATTCCCTAATTAAAGTGAGGGATTACCAAGATAAACTTTTTTAGTTTTAGCTTTTTTCTTATTTAATTTTTTTGGCAATTTTAGTTTTGCGCTAAACTTTTTTGAATTATTGATTGGTCTCGATGAGTGAAATCCAAAAAGTTTTAAAAAAATTCTTTCACCCTAACATTTTTGGAAATACCCAAGATAAAACTCAAAAAATCATAATTTTTAGTTTCCATTTCGTATCGACAAGACGAAAGAATAATCCACAAAAGATTGACTCAAATTAACCAATGAGAAATTTTTTTTAATATAAACAAAATTCACAAAGTCCAAAAAGACCCTAAAGCTCTTAGGGGAACAAGCCGTCACTATTAGCTTTCGTAGATTGGGATAAATTTTCGTCCCGACAGGAGAACTCGAAAAAATAAAAAAATATGGACCAAAGTTGAAAAAATACATATAAAACTGTACTGTAGAGAAAAAAATATCAATTGTTTGGTGTTTTATCGTCTTTAGTCAAATTATTTCATAGTTTTTTTACTTGTAGACTTTTCTAATATAGCGAGGTGGATGATCAATCCCAAAAATAAAGCTTAAATGTAAGAAAAAAAATATCAAAATGTCCAAGATATTGGGAAAAATATTTTGGGCCAGTTGGTAGATTTCTAAAAGCATTTTAATTTTCAGATTTTATTCAAATGGTAATAGAGGCAAGCCGATCCCAATTCAATCCAATAAGCCCAAGTGGCCCTCCTGAAAACCCTATTGCGAAAACCATAGTGTATAGTGATCACGCTTTCAAAATTTAGCGGCTAAAAGAAAAATTGGGTCAGAGTAATTCTTTGACTCTCGTGTACAGTAATCACGTTTTCAAAACTTTGCGGTAAGGAGTAATTCTTCGCGACCAGGAGAAATTCTGCGTGGCCACGAGTAATTCTTTGCAGCCACGAGTAATTCAATGCGTGAAAGAGTAATTTTTTAAGACCAGGAGAACAATTTTGTGCGGCTAAGGGCAATTTTGGGCGGCCTACAGCAATTCTACGCGGCCAAGTGCAATTCTTCGCGGTCAAGTGCAATTTTAAGCGGCCAAGTACAATTATAAGGGAGAATTTTTCCCAGGTCCACTGTACCACTTTCCAGACCCACTAAGTCCACTCCTAAATTCTCTAACCCCGTAAGTCCACTTTCAACTTCCATATTCGTGGTTAGACTAATATATCCCTAGTTTTCAAAAAAATGTTGCCCCGTAATTTACTCCATTTTTCCTCCATTTCCTTTTTTTTCTCCATTTGAAACAAATCAACCCCCTACAAAACCCCTCCCCCCCCCCCCCCCCCCCCCCCCCCCCCCCCCCCCCCCCCCCCCCCCCCCCTTTTCCAGACGAACCAGATTCGTGAGAAACCAGACGATTTCCCATTACGAACGGGACTCGTCGGCGTTCTTCGACCGAGAACGATACTCGTCGGCCTACTTCGTCTCCCCTCTCAAAACCCCTCACCCCCTCTCATAACCCCTCACCCCCTCCCCACTCATCGACGTTCTTCGACCGAAAACGAACCAGAGGAAGAAAAGCGAATCGGTTTGCTCCTCCATTCCTCTTCGTCAGACGTTCTCCTTAGTCCACCAAACGGCGCGCTAGTCGCCGTCATTCTGCATCCTCGTCGCCGTCGAAACCCTTTGCCGTCAATCTCCTCAGTTTGCTTCGATTCAATCGGTATGTTGCTTATAAACCCATTGTGAACTTTGGGTATATATGGTTATATATTTGTTAGGTTGTTGTTTGGTAAAGTGATTGGTAAACACGAAGTTTTGATTGTGTAACAAACATGGGCATGTAAAGTTAGGGTTTTATACGAATATTGGGTTATATGTTGCAAATCTGAACTGTATGCGAGTCAATCTCATCCGTTCCGTATGTTTCTTAGAAAACCCAAAGCATCCCTTTTGGAATATGGTTATATATATTTTCTAGGTTGGAGTTTGGTAAAGTGATTGGTGAAGTTAGGGTTTTGATTGTATAACAGACATCGGCATGTAAAGTTAGGATTTTATATACGAATATTGGGTTATATAATGTTATATATAATATAATGTTGTATGTCCTCTGTCCGGTATGTTTCTTAGAAAACTGAAGGTAAACTTTGAGTATATATGGTTATATACTGTGTGCGAGTCAACATAGGGTTTTGAGGATGGCTATATATTCGGATCAAGTATGCCGCTGCGCGGACCATTTTAATAATGTAATTATATGGTGATATGCTAATGCTTATGGTTGCCTTACTATGGTTATATTAGTTTTGTAAATCCAAAATGAGTTAACATATAATGCCGTATGTTTGCATATGTTTCACTGTTTGCTATATGTTTGCTATATAGATTTGATCTTGACTGAGTCACTGTTTGCTATATGTTTGATAAGGTATCAGTTTTTGATATTCTATTTGTCAGTAAGACTGCATAAATATGGTTATATGTGAAATGTTAACTCTGATTGTACCTGATTTGTAAATCCGAAATAAGATAACGTTCATGGTTTGTCCAAGTTATATCGATGTTGGGTATATAATGTAATTTTTTTTGGTTTCCCTTCGTATATATGGTTGTATGAATGGTTGGCTAATTTAAATTGTTATCATAAATTAGATGTCTTTTGGTTCAGAGCTTGTTGACCACTTTGATTCCTTGTTCATACAAGTTCTACAAGTTATGTACCTTCTGTTTGAGGGTTTTTGTACGGAGCATATATGGTTATATCTGATGCAGTTCTTTTACACATACAAATCTGTTTGTTTTCATATGTTTAATTTCTTCATTGTATGTGCAGCAATGACAAATCCTAAAAGAACAGGGAAAGAGTTGGTACATGTGGCGTACGCAACAGAAGCTCGTCCGTTAGCAATGATTGACCCCCAAAAAGAGATGAGGCAGAAAAAATCGCCAAGGAAGCGGACAGCAGACCCTGCTGTCATAAATATTGACAACAGTGCAGATAAGTCTGAGGTATCCAAGTCTTCCTCACCATCCCCCCGGAAAAAGGTGTCCGCAATGAAGCAGAAAGGATCACAACAAGCATATGTAGAAGCAACTGTCCAAACTTCCTACCCAACCCCTATTAAAATCAATACAAAACACCGTGGCAAAAAACCGGAAACTAAAATGGTTTATGAGAAAAAGAGGAAAGGCCAAGTAGGGGAGATGAAGAAGTTATAGATCTGAACACCCCGACAAAGAGAGTCACACGGTCTGCTGAGGCATTGAAGAAAATGAAGATGAATAAGGACATGGAAGAAAGGGAGGACAAAGGAATTAAAAGAAAAACAAGGCATCAAGTCTCCAAGGGTGGATGTTCGAACAGACAACGAAATGTGAACCAAAAGGTGAAGGGGGAGGAAGAAGAAGAGGAATGGGATGAAGAAGAGGAATGGGATGAAGACGAGGGAGATGAAGAAGAAAATAGAAAAGTACAAAAGGGGCAGAAGAGAAATGGGGTCAAGGGTAAGACAGGCCAACCAAAACAAGAAAAAGTGGGACTCAGAAGGGGCATGCAGTACAGGTAAGGACATAATGTTATATATGTTCTATCGACATGTGTAAGGATATATATGTTGTTATTACCTGGAATATATATGGTTACATATGATTTTAATTGATATAATGTTAAATATGATATACTGACTAGTGAAAGGTTATATGTGTTATTATAACCTGACATATATATGGTTATATATGTTGGATAAGGGCAATGTTAAGTGGAGGTTGAGGTCCATGTCACATAACAAGTACACTTTCTCTATCTATAGGGATTAATTGCTGCCTTGCTTGTCATGGGTAGCTTTATACTTGGATATGAAGTGGCAAGGTACTGCCACACATGTCATCTAGGAGTAGGTGGTAACCATAACATATATATGGTTATATATGTGTATCTGTATCATTCCAATTGTTTTTTAAAACAACATGCATATGTTAGATGTTCCATTATAACTTTGATATAATGTTATATATGATCAAATGACTAGTGGAAGGTCATATATGATGTTATACCTTGAAATATATATGGTTATATTGGATATTATGTAACAATGTCCGTATTTTATGCAAGTCAACTTTAAATACTGTGGTAAAACTAATAAGGAGTATCCCTACCGGGGAATTCACACCGCTCCAAGTTCAGGAGATTAATAAGACACCATTTGCACAGCTTTTGTTGGGGATTGTCGAAGCAAAACTAGATGAGGCCTACGTACGGAAGAGCGATACCGACGTTTTAAAGTTGGTAAAGCAATATGAGGGGACGGGCGGGAGATTCAAGTTGGGTAACAAGTCTGTGAAAATAACGGCAAAGGAGGTTACGCTCATATTTGGAATACAATCTGGCCCTACACGGATTGTTCTAAATCCAACTCCAAGGGTCCCACAGTCAGACTTCGCTGAACGACTTTGCCCGGGTCCCAAAGGCCGAAGGATATTGACAATCCCGTTACTAAGGGAATTCTTTTCCAATACTGTTAAAGGCACCTCTTTGCAAGATGCGAAGGACCTGGCGCGTGTCCTATGTCTTCTGTTAATAGGGACATTGTTTTTCGCAAACACACAAGCTCGAGTCAGTTGGGGTTACTTGGAGTTTGTTGAATCTTTGGACAATAGCACCTCATACGATTGGGCGACCTTCATCACCGAATACGTCGTCCAAGAATTAAACAAAAGGGCTTCTTCGAAGCCAACAAAAGTCGGAGGATGTGTGATGGGACTTATGATAACAATAACTTCCCTATTTTTTAGTTAACAGTTTTTCCTTTTTTTGGTATGTTTTGAACTAATTTCTGCATATATTCGAAAACAGTTTTGGCTTTGTGAGCATGTGCGTTTAATTAATCAGGGAGATCCACACAACATTCCAAGGTTCATCAAGTGGAGGCTTGGTGACCTAACCAAGGCACTGGGTACAAACAACTTGGACTCTCTTGATCCGCAATCGGTAAATATTGTATAGGGCTATATATTTTATGAGGAACATATTTGATCCACTATAAATCAGTTTTGGAGCTAGATGTGAGTTATAAACATAATTGTTTATTGTATTTTTGTAAAGGTATTCTCCTCAGAGTTGGAGCCAAACAACGAGGAGGAAGAGTTGTATAGGTTTTACCCAGTCCCTGAACACGAGGCTGATGAGAAGTCGGGCGATGAGGTCGTGCAGGATACAAGTTATGAGGAGACAGATGGTGATCAGGATGAAGTGGTAACCCTCCAAGGCATAATCAGAAAGTTGACTGAAGAAAATGCAGAAAAAGACGAGATAATTTTTGAGCTTCGGAGGGAAAACAAGGAGAAAAATGCCACAATTGCTGAACTTAGAAGAAAGATTACAAAGCAACCACAAACCACAACACCTGGTTTCGGATTTGAATGCATTACCGCACAGTTTGATAAAGACCACCTGGAACATGAAAACATTACTTTACAGACAGAGATTGGTGGCATGCTCCTAGAGAAAGACATTGTTGAAGAAAAACTGGAAGTGGCCGGAGACATCATTGATGATTTTGCGACACACACTGTCACCCGAACGTTCCGGGTAATGTTTGCATATATTAGGTTATATATGCACTTTTATGTATTAGATAACAAATATGAGGTTATATATACATGCTATAATCCTATGTAGGCAATAAGTTAACAATTATAACTGGTTTTTTTTTTTGAAAACAGACCGGTGAAAATGTGGGTGAGAAGGAGTCCAAGGCTAAAAAAGTGGATGCCAGGAGAGAGAAACATGAATTAGAAAATGTGGAAGAAGAAGAAGAAGAAGAAGAAGGTGGGGGGTTTGAAATTGTCCAAGATGATGATGGGCCAGAGCACACAATGGTGCCAGATGCAGATGTGGACAGAACAACTGTTGAAGCGTACATGAGTATACTAGACTGCGACACACCTAAAAGGCCGAGGGGGAAAAACAAAGCAAAAGTGAAATCATCATCGTTGACTAGAGGGGTGAAGAAAACTTTCACCAGAGTGGAAAAGCGATTAGACGATTATGTATACGTTGATTTGAAAAAGGGGGCAAAGAAATCGTCAAAACAAAAGTGGAATCCAAGTGAAGCCCCGTTGATTCACTTACTATCAAAAACCGATGCGAACCTATTGAGTCAAATTGTTGACTGTTCTGACGCAGATCTCCAGTAAGTCAATATACTACACTAATATAACCTTATATGGGGAGATTGCATGACATGATATCTGTGCCACCATTTAAAAAAAAAGAAAGCTACTGCCACTGTTGTATGATAACGCTACTCCAGTAAGTCAGCAGCGTCTTGATAATTTTTTTGCTTTAACTTTTACATTTTTTTTTGTATATAACCTCATACTTTTTTGGAATTACATGTTTTATTGTCCTCCGAGCTGATCTCAAGTTATTGCTGATATTTTTTTGGTACACATGTGTGATAACAGTTGCACTGTCTGGACAAATGATCTGACAAGAGAAGTTGTACCCCTGGAAGACATAATGAAACTCTTGCAAGGAGGGGATGTCTCAAACTGGGTATGGCAATTCTATCTAGTATCAAACTGGGTATTGGTCGACGGACGTTTTGTTGTTACCTAAATATAGAAACTAATGCAGATGATCGACGGTCTCGCTCGTATGTTAACAATCTAGATGGATAAAGATAAATCTAACGACGGTAACGTTGATTATTTCCCATGCACCATATGGGTAAGAAACATCCATTTTACTTCCGTAAATGTTTGATTATTTAAGGTTATATATGATCATCTGTCTACAGTCCTCAAAATCTTTAATCAATGCAACAGGCTATGCTGCACAACGAGAAAAGCGACATGAGAACAGTTCTGCTCGACAAGAAGCTTCATCAAGTGTTTGAAAACGTCCGGCAACATGGGACTAAATACTATCGGTACTTGGTATTCCCTATGAATGGCAGCGGGGACAAACCGCTGAAAATTACACCGTACCATTGGACCATTCTTTTGTTTGATGTTAGGAAAAAGAATTGGATGCACTACAATTCGTTGAAGAAGAGAGACGGCAGAGATCCAATGCTGAAAGACGCTACCTTTGTGGTACACTTAATAATTCCATATATGCAAATACTCATAAATCCATTCACGAACAATATCAATACCACTGATGTTGTGCTTCCTACATGTAGAAAAAATACGTGGAGAACTACATGAAGGCCAGGCATGCTGAGCTGAAGAACCAAAGTACCGGTATAGAAATACTCTTTCACGAACAAAATTTCGATGCTCCAATCTGCTCACCTTCAAATGCTCCACAACAAGAAAACACATCGTAAGCTTCGAAAGTCCATAAAACAACTACATACAGCAGTTTGCAAAGAACTCCAAATAAACTTATCATATTTATTGGCCTCGAAACTATGCAGGGTTGATTGTGGGGTAATCGTCTGCATACTCATGGACCTACTGGCGTTCCTTGAGCCAATCCCAAAAAAACTGCCGAAGACTGAAGTTGATCAGTTCAGAGTGGGTTTGGTCTCTCGATTCTTGAACGATGAAGGTAGAAGCTGGACAATAAAGAAATGGGAAGCCAGACGAATGGGGAAGGGGTCGCACTGACATCCACTACCAAAACTGCTGAGATGGAGAGTGAGATGATGGTGATATTGTATGGGGAGTGAGATAGTGTCCTCGGGACAAATGTCGTTTTAATTTTTTTTTGTAAGGATAGCAGAAAGATTTTGTTGGGTCTTAGATGGTACAAAACTTCAACTTATACGACCGGAATTAAGATGGTGTCTTATACGGCTGCAATCTGATATTTCCTACAGCTCTGTATCAGATTTGTGACATGTTTAACTTCGTATATATGGTTATATAAATGTTGCTGGAATTAAGATGCTGCTGTTCTGTTGCGTGCTGCAGTTGTAATGTTCTATTTTGCTTTGCATACTGCTGTTCTATTGTCTTCTACTGCTGTTCTGTTCTGCTCCTGGTTGGCTACTGTCTGTCCGTTGGCTGCTTCTGTTATGTGTTGCAGCTGCTGAAACATGTGCTTAAATCTGATTCATTTGTTGCTACTGTCAGAATGTGCAGCCTACTAGGACTGCTATGTTGTTGTTCTAGCTGTCATGTCATTGTTATACAGCTGCTGATGATGTGATTATGGTTTAAGTCTTAGCTACCTGCTGGTATGTCTACGGCTGTAATATGGTTTGAAGTGTGGCAGCTCTACTACGTAGTCTGTTTACGGCAGTAATCTGGTGCTGTATGCCTTTTGCTACTCTGTTATGCTGTATGTTCTGTTCTTCTACAAGCTTATGTTGTCCAGAACTGCTGCCAGTTGGAGGAATGGCACACACAATATATCATATCCGTACAACTGATAAGACAATGCACAAGTTTTAAATTGACTTGTCAGTAACATAACTTCCCATGTACGAAGCATCCCTTTAAAACTTGGTGCTGAATTAGTAGTTATCAAAATCTGGACAAACATTACAAACATATATGGTTATATATTTTCGTATGTCATACGTAACTCTTGAAAGCAGCCGTTTGTAATGGTATATAACGTTATATACCTACAATAACGTTACGTACAGTGTATCTGAACAATATAATTATGAATGTTATATAACGTTAATATCTCAAACTATGCACAACTCATACCTACAAACTTAGCCCAGAAGTTCCACAAGCTTGAAACCGATTTTCTGCATCCATTTATACAATGTCAGAATACCAACCCAAAATAAGCCTCAAGACACCGCCGATGTTTGGCCAGATTCCAGATTGTTTGATCTACCATTTCTACCAATATGGCTTCCACCACTCCTCCAGCAACAACATTCAAACACTATCCTTACTCCTCCAACATAACCTTCAAATACCATGCAACTTGAAAGTTCCAAACTTGTGCAAACTTGCATATTCAGACAACAATAACGCTACTGCTACTGAGAATTTGGCACATTAATGAACTTGAGCACATGATGTTTTATACAATGTCAGAATAACTTTGAAGCTGCTTTTGTTAAGTGTGTGTGTGTTTTTTTATTTTTCTTGCTCAATGAGTGAAGATGTCTGAATCACATTAGCAAGTATACAAGTGACGCATGCTTTTACCGTTACTATCAGATTGTGTGATCTACTGTATATTTTTGCAGTTGATTGAAATCCCCTAGTGGTTCGTAAACCTTGGTTATGAATTAGTAATAAAAAACTGGACAACATTACAATCATATATGGTCATACGTGATGTTATACTTACAGTGTACATGAACAGGAGAATATATAATGTTCCACTAACGTTATATCTCAAATTGTGCACAACTCATGTCTTCAAAACATTAAACTCTTTATTATCCATAATCCAAAAGAAACAATTCCAATAATTAAGCATGAATAAGGAAAAAAAAGAACCACAACTTTAATCTATTCTTCATCCTAATCTCTTCTTTATTCTCATATTTGACTCCTTGCCTCATACATCGCTTGGCTCTTTGCATGTTCTTCGGTTGTGCTTTGAAGCCTTGTGGCACCTCCCACATTTATTTGGCCTCGTATATGACTCTTCACCCCTTGAACGAATGCGTTTAACTTTGGGCCTACCAGCTGGACGCCTATTCCGTGGCGGGTTTATAACTCGTTCTCCTTCCGTCGTAAAATCGGGAATGTCACTCTCTACAACTGGATAAATGGGTTCTTCATATGCACGCCGATACGCATCAACAAGGTATAATGGATCCATGTGATCCACCAAAGATCCTTCCCCTCCACCAGCTTTTATAATAACCGTTACAGCATGCCTGCACAAGAAACCGGTAGACTGCCATTTACCACAAGAGCACGTCCTTTCCTCAAGAGATACTACCTTCGGGGGAAGACAACGCACCTCGTACAAACCCACCTTTGACATAATGATCCTCCACGACCTTCCTTTGTTTATAAAGTAAGCTAACTTCTTATCCATCTTCGGACAAATCACTGAATTCCATTTCATCGACTTTACTCTCCTAGCTGCCATTTGCTTCATAATTTTGCGACGAAGCTCATCAACTAAATAAAAAACAGGCATTTCCCGAGCTTTAAGAATCCAATTGTTAAACGACTCCACAGCACTAGAGCTCATCTCGCCATACCGTTGACCTTTGAAATACGCGTTACTCCAATGCTCTATGGGGACACTTGCAATAAAGGTCCTAGCTTTATCTCCACCGTATTGGTAAAATTCTTCTTCAGCAGCTTTGTAGACCGAAACCGATGAAGCATATGCACATTTATTGAACAATTCAACGAGCCTGTTCCGAAAACCTTGCCTAAACGACCAGGAAAGTGATCCTTCAAGTTAAACTGTAGGTGATAGAGACAGTATGCATGATGACAACCAGGGAACATAACAGGAATGTTGTTGACAAGACCGGCGTTACGATCAGTAATAAAGGTAATAGGACGAGTGGACAATGTACTCCTCAGAAGGCCAAGAAACCAAGTCCAATTAGCATCATTTTCAGCATCACAAATTGCATAAGCTATAGGAAATAAACCTGCACATGAATTATAACGTATTACGTTTCATGCGAACTTCTGTCATGTGTAGCTACACATAATACTTCATTCAATATATAATGTTATGTATTGTAAACTGTATTAATTAAATTTAAAATATAACGTCAAAAGATAAACAACCAAGTTAAACGTACATTGATTTGCATCTTTCCCTGTTGCGGCAAGGAGTGTTCCTTTGAATCTACCTTTCAGATGGGTCGCATCAAGACACAAAAAAGGCCGACAGTAGTTAAACCCCTTGATACAAGCATCAAATGACACAAATAGCCGCGAAAACTCCTTGGTTACAGGATCAGATTCAAGCCTCAAAACACTCCCCGGATTCGTAGCCCTTGCAGCTTCAACGTACCACCGAAGCCTATCAAATGAACCTTCATAATCTCCATATAATCCCCCCTTGCCTTCTCAACACCTAACCAGGCACTATGATAGCACAAATCAAGACCGTACTTGTCTGTAAACCAATCCAACATGTCGATTGGAGAAGTTTTGGGTTTTTCTCGACAAGCCCAGCTATCTCATCCGCAATCAGACGGGATGACACGCGCTTATGCTTATTGGTTCGGTATGTTGAACCACAATTATGCTCGTTATGACACTTTTTAATATGAAATACTCCGTTGGTTCTATTTACAATAGCATGCACGTGCCATCCACACCCTTCAACAACACAAACCGCCGTCACCCTAAGTTGGTCATTCTTCACCAAACGATACATAAAGCCATTCTCAATTGCATATTTAGCCAGCACAGCCCTGAACTCCTTCACACCTAAGGGAAATTCTTGACCAACACCCTCTATCAAATGAGCCCAAGCTTCGGTCAAATACCTCGTCTCTGCATGTTTACTATACTTTTCCGCGGGGTCCATTCTATCCACATGTTCTACGTCATCATCATCCACTTCATCAAAATCACCCACTTCATCAATAGTACTACTAACAATTAATCTGCTACTATGTTTGTTCTCGTCAACCTTTGCATTTATTCGATCACAGTTACTAAATAAGAAAAGCATGTTCTCAAAATCAGATTCATCCTGAAGAACACAATAACCATCTTCATAAGCATATGAAACACAAAAGCTACCAACAGACAGATTCTTCCACCTATTACAAATGCTACTTAAGACATCCTTCAACCTTCCACCACCCAATATCCTCACTGGAAGAATCTGCAACCCATACTTACAAACAAACATGATTGTTGAATCCATGACAACTGCACACATAACAACAAAACAAAAAAATCAAGGATAATATATAACGTTACACAGCGTATCTGAAAAGGGGAATATATAACGTTATATAAATACAATAACGATATATACATCGTATCTGACAATGAGAATATATAATGTTATATAACAACAGTAACGTTATATACAATGTCAGGTACAACACTGTATGTAACGTTATATACAGTAACGTTATATACACTGTATGTAACATGCAATTATCAACTAGAGAGATAAGAGAGATCGTATCTGACAATGAGAATATATAATGTTATATAACAACAGTAACGTTATATACAATGTCAGGTACAACACTGTATGTAACGTTATATACAGTAACGTTATATACACTGTATGTAACATGCAATTATCAACTAGAGAGATAAGAGAGATCGAGTTACAGTGGGAGGGAGTCGAGACTAGGGCCTGGATTGCTTGGAAAGAAACAGACGACCACCAGATTCGCGATCACCGGAGAAGGAACGGAGAAGGAACAGACGCGGACCAGAATAAGTTTCGTAATCTAACAGAATAAGTTTCGCGATCACCGGAGAAGGAACAGACGAAAATCTGCTCGCTCCAGATCAAAAACCCCTTTTTCTCGCTCCAGTTCAAAAAAACGAAAATCTCGGGATTTGAAACGTATAAGGGATAATGGGGGAGATAATGGGCTAAACAAACGTGATCTGAATGGGAAGGGTAAATCTGTCAGGGATTATTTCTCTTTTTAAATGAAGTGGACTTTATGCTTTACCAAATACCTATTAGTGGACTTAGTGGGTTAGAAACTTGATGAGTGGACCTAGTGGGTTGGAAACATGCTATAGTGGACCCTAGACCAATTTTTTAAATTTTCAACGGCCAAGTGCATTTTGAAGCGGCCAAGTGCAATTATGCGCGGCCAACTGCAGTTTTCTGCGGCCAACTGCAATTTACCGCGGCCAACTGCAGTTTTACGCGGCCAACTGCAATTTTCCGCGGCCAACTGCAATTATACGCGGCCAACTGCAGGTTCTCGCGGCCAACTGCAATTTTGGGCGGCCAACATCAATTTTGGTGGGATCGAAAGGCAAAATTAATATATTTTGTTTACGAAAATTTGGTCGAAAGTAGACCAATTCAAGGATCGTCGGAGCCACTAATGCTAAAACACATTTCCGAGCCCTCCCACTCATTCTAATTTCCACTTGGTACAAAAATTCCTAGTTCTAAGGTATTCGTTTATTTCTTAAGAGTTCTATTGAGTTCATTGGGCTTTACGCACTTCATCAAGGCAAACAAAAACTGCTCAACGATCGGGATTCGCCTAAAACGTATGCCCAAGACAAGGCTTTTACATTTACGAAGCCAAATTTTGGTTTCCAAACCCCAACAGTAGCCCTTGACCACTACAACCAATTGTAGGACATGTTACTCATCAAGGTTTGCGAAAGAAACTCAGAAATGATCCACTTCAAGTTCTAGGTGAACTATTTTTGATCTTAAAATGGAGCTTCTTACTTCCCGCTTTTCATAGACTAACCTTTACTATTCATAAGGTGTCGTTTCCCAATGTTTTAGTTCTTTGTACATCGTCTTTATCCATATATAATAGGTTTTTATCAGATTTAAAATGAAAGAGATGCGACCGTTTTACCAAATAAATTTATTTTTTGGCACATTGAGGGTAAATTTTTCATAATATCTTTCGATGCAAAAATAATATTTGATCCAAACTAGTTGGGTTAGAATCTAGACTCAACAAGCTATTTAACCATCCGAACCTTGCGAAAAATGGAGTTCCGAAGCGCCCGAGGCAAACCCGCGAAGTTTTAACAGTTTTAATGCATCCCAGGCGCGCTGAATTACGCCCGGGCGCATCCTCGAAATTCCAAAAGTCGACCAAACTTTGTCGTCTTGCCACGGACAATCCCGAATTCCGATTTGCACCCGGTTTGATCGAACAATTGAAAAGCTTGTCTAGCAAACTTTCTATCCAATTTTGTTTGGCTCCAAACTTATTTTTACATCGAAAGATATGAAGATTTTACCCTCAACAGGTCGAAAAAAAAATTATTATGGCAAAACCTTTGATCACACCAACTTTAAAACCGGATTGAAAGTTATTGTATATCGAGAAAGATGGAATTCAAAGTCCTAAATGATGGTGGGATCGAAATGCAAAATTAATATATTTTTGTTTACGAAAATTTGGTCGAAAATTGTCATCCTCTTCGATACCATTGCATTTTCCGACAAGTACTTCGCAAGGTTCAGCTCTTCTCCTTCATCGCCCCAGAATTCGTGAATTTCAATCGTCTTGAGGCTGAGAAGTAAACATTCAGGCACTGGCATCCAACGGTAATTGGAGCTTGGTTCCTTGTAAAGGTGTTGCAGTTCCTCAGGGCGAACAATTCCCTAATTAAAGTGAGGGATTACCCAAGATAAACTTTTTTAGTTTTAGCTTTTTTCTTATTTAATTTTTTTGGCAATTTTTAGTTTTGCGCTTAACTTTTTTGAATTATTGATTGGTCTCGATGAGTGAAATCCAAAAAGTTTTTAAAAAAATTCTTTCACCCTCACATTTTTGGAAATACCCAAGATAAAACTCAAAAAAAATCATAATTTTTTAGTTTCCATTTCGTATCGACAAGACGAAAGAATAATCCACAAAAGATTGACTCAAAATTAACCAATGAGAAATTTTTTTTAATATAAACAAAATTCACAAAGTCCAAAAAGACCCTAAAGCTCTTAGGTGAACAAGCCGTCACTATTAGCTTTTCGTAGATTGGGATAAATTGTTCGTCCCGACAGGAGAACTCGAAAAAATAAAAAAATATGGACCAAAGTTGAAAAAATACATATAAAACTGTACTGTAGAGAAAAAAATATCAATTGTTTGGTGTTTTATCGTCTTTAGTCAAATTATTTCATAGTTTTTTTACTTGTAGACTTTTCTAATATAGCGAGGTGGATGATCAATCCCAAAAATAAAGCTTAAATGTAAGAAAAAAAATATCAAAATGTCCAAGATATTGGGAGAAAAATATTTTGGGCCAGTTGGAAGATTTCTAAAAGCATTTTAATTTTCAGATTTTATTCGAATGGTAATAGAGGCAAGCCGATCCCAATTCAATCCAATAAGCCCAAGTGGCCCTCCTGAAAACCCTATTGCGAAAACCATAGTGTATAGTGATCACGCTTTCAAAATTTAGCGGCTAAAAGAAATTTGTTGGGGTCAGAGTAATTCTTTAACTGTCGTGTACAGTAATCACGTTTTCAAAACTTTGCGGTAAGGAGTAATTCTTCGCGACCAGGAGATATTCTGCGTGGCCACGAGTAATTCTTTGCAGCCACGAGTAATTCAATGCGTGAAAGAGTAATTTTTTAAGACCAGGAGAACAATTTTGTGCGGCTAAGGGCAATTTTGGGCGGCCAACAGCAATTCTACGCGGCCAAGTGCAATTTCTTCGCGGTCAAGTGCAATTTTAAGCGGTCAAGTACAATTTTCAACGGCCAAGTGCATTTTGAAGCGGCCAAGTGCAATTATGCGCGGCCAACTGCAGTTTTCCGCGGCCAACTGCAATTTACCTCGGCCAACTGCAATTTTCCGCGGCCAACTGCAATTATACGCGGCCAACTGCAATTTTCCGCGGCCAACTGCAATTTTGGGCAGCCAACATCAATTTTGGTGGGATCGAAAGGCAAAATTAATATATTTTGTTTACGAAAATTTGGTCGAAAGTAGACCAATTCAAGGATCGTCGGAGCCACTAATGCTAAAACACATTTCCGCGCCCTCCCACTCATTCTAATTTCCACTTGGTACTAAAATTCCTAGTTCTAAGGTATTCGTTTATTTCTTAAGAGTTCTATTGAGTTCATTGGGCTTTACGCACTTCATCAAGGCAAACAAAAACTTCTCAACGATCGGGATTCGCCTAAAACGTATGCCCAAGACATGGCTTTTACATTTACGAAGCCAAATTTTGGTTTCCAAACCCCAACAGTAGCCCTTGACCACTACAAGCAATTGTAGGACATGTTACTCATCAAGGTTTGCGAAAGAAACTCAGAAATGATCCACTTCAAGTTCTAGGTGAACTATTTTTGATCTTAAAATGGAGCTTCTTACTTCCCGCTTTTCATAGACTAACCTTTACTATTCATAAGGTGTCGTTTCCCAATGTTTTAGTTCTTTGTACATCGTCTTTATCCATATATAATAGGTTTTTATCAGATTTAAAATGAAAGAGATGCGACCGTTTTACCAAATAAATTTATTTTTTGGCACATTGAGGGTAAATTTGTCATATCTTTCGATGCAAAAATAATATTTGATCGAAACTAGTTGGGTTAGAAACTAGACTCAACAAGCTATTTAACCATCCGAACCTTGCGAAAAATGGAGTTCCGAAGCGCCCGAGGCAAACCCGCGAAGTTTTAACAGTTTTAATGCATCCCAGGCGCGCTGAATTACGCCCGGGCGCATCCTCGAAATTCCAAAAGTCGACCAAACTTTGTCGTCTTGCCACGGACAATCCCGAATTCCGATTTGCACCCGGTTTGATCGAACAATTGAAAAGCTTGTCTAGCAAACTTTCTATCCAATTTTGTTTGGCTCCAAACTTAGTTTTACATCGAAAGATATGAAGATTTTACCCTCAACAGGTCGAAAAAAAAATTATTATGGCAAAACCTTTGATCACACCAACTTTAAAACCGGATTGAAAATTATTGTATATCGAGAAAGATGGTATTCAAAGTCCTAAATGATGGTGGGATCGAAATGCAAAATTAATATATTTTTGTTTACGAAAATTTGGTCGAAAATTGTCATCCTCTTCGATACCATTGCATTTTCCGACAAGTACTTCGCAAGGTTCAGCTCTTCTCCTTCGTCGCCCCAGAATTCGTGAATTTCAATCGTCTTGAGGCTAAGAAGTAAACATTCAGGCACTGGCATCCAACGGTAATTGGAGCTTGGTTCCTTGTAAAGGTGTTGCAGTTCCTCAGGGCGAACAATTCCCTAATTAAAGTGAGGGATTACCCAAGATAAACTTTTTTAGTTTTAGCTTTTTTCTTATTTAATTTTTTTGGCAATTTTTAGTTTTGCGCTAAACTTTTTTGAATTATTGATTGGTCTCGATGAGTGAAATCCAAAAAGTTTTTAAAAAAATTCTTTCACCCTAACATTTTTGGAAATACCCAAGATAAAACTAAAAAAAAATCATAATTTTTTAGTTTACATTTCGTATCGACAAGACGAAACAATAATCCACAAAAGATTGACTCAAAATTAACCAATGAGAAATTTTTTTTAATATAAACAAAATCCACAAAGTCCAAAAAGACCCTAAAGCTCTTAGGGGAACAAGCCGTCACTATTAGCTTTTCGTAGATTGGGATAAATTGTTCGTCCCGACAGGAGAACTCGAAAAAATAAAAAAATATGGACCAAAGTTGAAAAAATACATATAAAACTGTACTGTAGAGAAAAAAATATCAATTGTTTGGTGTTTTATCGTCTTTAGTCAAATTATTTCATAGTTTTTTTACTTGTAGACTTTTCTAATATAGCGAGGTGGATGATCAATCCCAAAAATAAAGCTTAGATGTAAGAAAAAAAATATCAAAATGTCCAAGATATTGGGAGAAAAATATTTTGGGCCAGTTGGAAGATTTCTAAAAGCATTTTAATTTTCAGATTTTATTCGAATGGTAATAGAGGCAAGCCGATCCCAATTCAATCCAATAAGCCCAAGTGGCCCTCCTGAAAACCCTATTGCGAAAACCATAGTGTATAGTGATCACGCTTTCAAAATTTAGCGGCTAAAAGTAATTTGTTGGGGTCGGAGTAATTCTTTGACTGTCGTGTACAGTAATCACGTTTTCAAAACTTTACGGTAAGGAGTAATTCTTCGCGACCAGGAGAAATTCCGCGTGGCCACGAGTAATTCTTTGCAGCCACGAGTAATTTTTTAAGACCAGGAGAACAATTTTGTGCGGCTAAGGGCAATTTTGGGCGGCCTACAGCAATTCTACGCGGCCAAGTGCAATTCTTCGCGGTCAAGGGCAATTTTAAGCGGCCAAGTACAATTTTCAACGGCCAAGTGCATTTTGAAGCGGCCAACTGCAATTTACCGCGGCCAACTGCAGTTTTACGCGGCCAAATGCAGTTTTACGCGGCCAACTGCAATATTCCGCGGCCAACTGCAATTATACGCGGCCAACTGCAATTTTCCGCGGCCAATATCAATTTTGGTGGGATCGAAAGGCAAAATTAATATATTTTGTTTACGAAAATTTGGTCGAAAGTAGACCAATTCAAGGATCGTCGGAGCCACTAATGCTAAAACACATTTCCCCGCCCTCCCACTCATTCTAATTTCCACTTGGTACTAAAATTCCTAGTTCTAAGGTATTCGTTTATTTCTTAAGAGTTCTATTGAGTTCATTGGGCTTTACGCACTTCATCAAGGCAAACAAAAACTGCTCAACGATCGGGATTCGCCTAAAACGTATGCCCAAGACAAGGCTTTTACATTTACGAAGCCAAATTTTGGTTTCCAAACCCCAACAGTAGCCCTTGACCACTACAACCAATTGTAGGACATGTTACTCATCAAGGTTTGCGAAAGAAACTCAGAAATGATCCACTTCAAGTTCTAGGTGAACGATTTTTGATCTTAAAATGGAGCTTCTTACTTCCCGCTTTTCATAGACTAACCTTTACTATTCATAAGGTGTCGTTTCCCAATGTTTTAGTTCTTTGTACATCGTCTTTATCCATATATAATAGGTTTTTATCAGATTTAAAATGAAAGAGATGCGACCGTTTTACCAAATAAATTTATTTTTTGGCACATTGAGGGTAAATTTGTCATATCTTTCGATGCAAAAATAATATTTGATCCAAACTAGTTGGGTTAGAATCTAGACTCAACAAGCTATTTAACCATCCGAACCTTGCGAAAAATGGAGTTCCGAAGCGCCCGAGGCAAACCCGCGAAGTTTTAACAGTTTTAATGCATCCCAGGCGCGCTGAATTACGCCCGGGCGCATCCTCGAAATTCCAAAAGTCGACCAAACTTTGTCGTCTTGCCACGGACAATCCCGAATTCCGATTTGCACCCGGTTTGATCGAACAATTGAAAAGCTTGTCTAGCAAACTTTCTATCCAATTTTGTTTGGCTCCAAACTTATTTTTACATCGAAAGATATGAAGATTTTACCCTCAACAGGTCGAAAAAAAATTATTATGGCAAAACCTTTGATCACACCAACTTTAAAACCGGATTGAAAGTTATTGTATATCGAGAAAGATGGTATTCAAAATCCTAAATGATGGTGGGATCGAAATGCAAAATTAATATATTTTTGTTTACGAAAATTTGGTCGAAAATTGTCATCCTCTTCGATACCATTGCATTTTCCGACAAGTACTTCGCAAGGTTCAGCTCTTCTCCTTCATCGCCCCAGAATTCGTGAATTTCAATCGTCTTGAGGCTAAGAAGTAAACATTCAGGCACTGGCATCCAACGTTAATTGGAGCTTGGTTCCTTGTAAAGGTGTTGCAGTTCCTCAGGGCGAACAATTCCCTAATTAAAGTGAGGGATTACCCAAGATAAACTTTTTTAGTTTTAGCTTTTTTCTTATTTAATTTTTTTGGCAATTTTTAGTTTTGCGCTAAACTTTTTTGAATTATTGATTGGTCTCGATGTGTCACGACCAGGATTTTCAACATAAAATAGATAATACGTTTTAAATAAAAGAGCTTCACTTGCCATCGCATTCCCAAAATAATGTCCCACCTGTTTAATTACAGACAAGTCCCCAATTTCAAAGAAAGTACACTTTGGCATCACAGCCCAAATTAGCTTAAATACAGTTACAAACTTAGTCGTATGATAGTCCGCGACTAATTAGTTACAAAGCCATCTTGACCAAAAACTAGACTAATACAAGATGAAGAAGTAACTAAGTGTAAAAGCTTCCAAAAAATCTGTCCACAATCCAAGCATACACACTTGATGCTACTGACCGGCGTTAGAACCTGAAAAGAAGGATTTTGTTGAGCTACAAAGCCCAGTAGGAAAATCTTAACCAATGTTATATGCAAACATGTTGATTAGTGCAATAGAAAGAAAGATGAGGAAGCAATACTCGACACTGAATAATCAATCAACTCGTAAGTGGATCCGTAATCCCGATTAAGTACGTGTGTCATACGACTCATTTACTTCGATGACCCCAACTCAACTCGACACCATTAAACTCCCACCATTTGTATTTCCACCCCTTGCGTTACCATACAACTTCACATGGATTACCGTGTTACCACCCCTTGCGTACGAAACCATAGAGTGTCACCGTATTACCACCCCTTGCGTACGGGACTCCCTAAAATCACCATTCGACCTCAAACAACTCAATTTTCAACTCACATGCAAGTTATGACTTCCGTAGATCCCTTTCTTAAACGTAATGCCATATAACATGCCAACACTATCACAAGTGCATCACAACCGATCACGTATACCAATTATCAACCAATAAGCAATTAACAACGTTTAACCATGTAGTTCCATGTTCGATTGTGTCAACGGAAGACCAACGGGCAAGGAAAGCATTGAAAAGTCGCAAGAAGCCAAAAGAACGAGCTTGAGACCAATTAGGAGGTGTTTCAAGGGGTTTAGAAGTGATAGAGAGCCAAAACAATCAATAAATGGTCAACAGGAACAAAATCTGGAGATAAGCTTTCCGTATCGATACGCATAAAATCCGTATCGATACGCATTGAACTGATCAAAAAGATAAGCTACCCGTATCGATACGCCACGAAAACCGTATCGATACGGATTGGCTTCGGGTAGCGATTTCCAGCAGATTTTCAGAACTCAATGCTCAACCAAATTCAATAACCAATAGCTCGATTTCACACCAAATCAACAAGGAAACA
Source organism: Rhododendron henanense subsp. lingbaoense (assembly GCA_020567845.1). NCBI lineage: Eukaryota > Viridiplantae > Streptophyta > Magnoliopsida > Ericales > Ericaceae > Rhododendron > Rhododendron henanense. The sequence continues at coordinate 4,448,933 of CM036318.1, read as the reverse complement.
TATAAGAGAGGTCAAGAAGTTCCTACCTCGAAACAATGGCCGATATTCTCGCGTTTTTGAATGAGCCCTAGCCTCTCGAACTCCGAAACTTCGATTCAAGCTCGACCCACGGATCTCCGAGCTCAAGAACGCGAATGGAAGACTTGAATGAGGTTGATTCTTGAAGTTTTTAGGAGATGGAGTGGAGTTTTGAGTGAGGGGAGAAGAGAGAGAGAGAGATCGGCAGGGAGAGAGGGGGACGGATGAGAGAGGGTGAGATGGAGAAAATGATCTCCTACCCCTCACACACCCCTATATATACTCATGAATCTTAATATTACACCTACACTCCCTCAACTCTCCATTCTTTCACTTCAAGCCCCAATCTAATTTATCACCAATTATGCCATATCCTTCTAATTTGTCATTTAATAAACATTTCAAGAATTAAAATTATCCGGGTCTCTACAATCTATCCTCCTTAAAGAAATTTTGTCCCGAAATTTATCCAAAGCAACAAAGACACCTGATCAAGAATCCTAATCTTCAAGGGCCGTGCCTACTACACAACGTTACGTATCCACCAACTTCCGTGTCCACAACACTAACAATCTCTGTAATACTGTAGTTAACTAGCATAACTTCTTATCGAAACAATCACCAAGTTCCAACATTAACACATATCAGACCACGAAGTCATAGAGTTCGCATGTATTGTAATCATGTTATTAACCAATCCCGGTCTCATAACTCGTATCCACTCATTTCTTTTTCTACTGATCAATTCCGATTTCCCAGACCGTGTCCAAACACCTGGTAGAATTTCATACGTTGTAACTCAACAACCTCGCCAAGTAAGACATAATCAACAAGTTCTAACATTGTTCAACATTAACTCGCGACAAGCTCCCTCGAAATGGCGAATGCTAACTCAAAGTTAATGTGTCTAGCACGATAAAGTCTAAACTGAACGGTGATCAAAAGTTTCCAACTTACAATTCCTAAAGTGCGAGCGTAGTGTCGTAGGTCATACGTTAAGTAGTTTTGACGAATATCTAGCCTTGTTGAAAAGTCAAGCCTGAGTAGTTTAAAGGTTCTCGTAACCTGCCCATCTGTGACAAAATCTTATAAAACGGTTTGAAAAGGAAAGTTTTTTTTTTGAAAGACATTAGCAATAATCGCACAAGACACCTCACATGGTGGTTTCAAAACAACGGCAATCTAAATGACATAGTAAAGAATTTGCGATGGGGCTGACCCCACTATAATGCGACTGACTCCAAAGTGGCACCATTTCCAATTCCAAAATGGACTATCTTAAGGAATCAATTTCACAAAGTATTACCCCTTTTTAGAAAATCTTGCATTTCGAACATATACTTTCGTAGCAAATCTTGTAACATAGTTCACTACCCTACATGTTTCACTACACTAGCTCGGCACTCCAAGTAACGGTCTCAATTCAGGTTCGACGTACGCTCTCAACGTCCAAACTAGCCTAGTTCATTTAATATCTTACGAAGAATTTAAACAAGCTGTCACTCGTCCCACTGGGACTATAGTCAAGAAATTGAGAGACACGCAAAGTTATTATCAAACCATAAGCTGAAACAGAACGAGGAGCTGGGGCAAGAGGTTCCAATTATCACATAGCGTTACCTTTGATTAAGAGGTTCAAGTCACCCACACAAATACCTTCAAACACACATACGCCTCCCATCCTAGCGTCAAATCTATTCTCTAACCAAGTTTCTTTTTTTTCTTTTCTTTTCTTTTTTTTTTTCGGTTTTCCCTTATAGGTCTAATATACAAGTACCGCTATAAACCCTTCACAATACGTATATCATTTCACAATTACCAAACGTGCATTCATACCAAATAAAAGTCCATATCGATATCATAACAACAGGTTACAGTGATTGAAAAAGTCTACAAGGGAATAACAAAGCTAGTATCGACATTTCAAACGATCCTCGGTGCCTAATCTAGTTCAATTTTCACATTTTGATCATTTTCTCATCTGAATACTTCATTCTTTTCCGATTCCTTTCACAAACCACAAATATTCATATTCGACGTTAATAGCATGTAACCAAGGTGTAAATAACGATCTCATTTCACAATTTGAATCGGAAGACACATACTCACTGACCACTACATTTCCACCCCTTGCGTTGCAGTAATCCACACATTCCAATTCTTAACTACAGCCCCTCAAATCACACTAGTCTAGCAGCTTCACCATTTGACATTTTCTCAAATCAGTACATAACAAAGCACGCCAACAAAATTAATTCATGGAGCAAACACACGTAAATAATCTCATCTTTACAATTTCAACAAGGACACAAAATTTCACATCTTTCACATAGGGAATCAACCTTCGTTTCACATCTCTTTTTACTAACTAACGGATCTCCTTCGTGATGTTCCCACGTATTAATGGTCTAACTTGCAAATACCTATATAAAAAAAAACCTTTAACTATGTAGCACCCATCAATGTTTATCAATCATAAGTTCTTGCCAAGTAATCTAACCAAATTCTATTCATCGTACCACAAGTGTCAAATAAGCGCTTCCACTTCCCAACGTCACGTCACGACTTCAGTTAGTTTATACATCGCGTCAACAATTCACTTGTCGAGTTATCGTCAAAAGTATAATCCGTTTTCTATTCCAATTGCTTCATTAGATATCCAAATCTTCATTTATGCTACACATGACTTCCTCTCTCTCTCTTTTTTTTTTATTTTTTATATAATACGGTTATCCCCATTTCTAACTTTAATCTAACCATCGACCATTTCACATCACCTATCTCCTATAACATTCCTTCAATCATAATGGTATATCACTGCCTCTCCAAGTATCAAGAATACATATACGAAATCATGTGGGCAATAATAACTCTAATGCTTCATAGGTGTCCTCTTCTAAATTCTTTACAATAATAATTAGACACATTCTGACATTCTGAACATGACTCATACATCCCGGTTAACCCAAATCCTCCACTCTTAGTCAAGGTCACCCACTCTAATAGTCGTTATAACTCAACCAATTGGAGAACTCTATCTCCTATTGCAATAGCAACCTCCCTTATACTTCTCTAAATTACGAACTCCCACTATAGATGATAACCCTCCACCAATTAAACCCTCTTGTCTTTCTACAAGACATAAAGAAAAACAACCTCTCATCTTGCAAACACAAATTAGCTAAGGGTAACATAGGACCATTTCGCATTCCTCTACCTAAATCATAAAGTTTCATAGTCATTACACATTGCTTTCACATAAATAAACGAGTTGTCCAATACTACAGCTTGACCACATGCACTTAGTCAAATAACGTAAGATGATAAGACGCATTTGGATGTCTCAAAACTACACGAGGCGCTCAAATGTCAATGACACTACAGCCCTAGTTGCCTATGTAAAATAAAAAAAATAAAAATGAACAGGTAAGACTTAAGGTGCACCTAGCCACTCTCTAGGCGTAGTCACTCGTAACAACCAACTAGACTTAACTCCCAGTCTCGTTGCATTTCGTCTTACAAACTCTAGTACACTCATTGACCTCACAAGATTCACAACTTGGGTCCAGATCACTTGTCATCTCACTATAACAACTCATCTTATGCCTAGGTCTAGATTTGACAGCGCACAGCCTCTAGGGGTGCCAATTCACTCTCAAGTAAGTAAGATCATATAAACATATACTTCACATAGCAAGAAGCACGTAAGCATGTAAGGGTTAGGCAAGCGAGCACACAAACACATCACTTACAAAAGACAAGCGTAAATCAAACATTCTACAGGACATACAATAGAGACCGAGTCCTCTCCCTTCAAGGTTCAAGACTAGAGATGTTCAAGGCTCTTCATTATCACAAAGTAATTTACTCCCCTATTTTCCCGATTTCGTAAAGATAAACCGACAAGGTATCCTAAAAAACTTCTCTTTTTTTTTTCCCACAATCTACCAATCAATCCACTAATTTCGGTTTAGATCTTAGTAAGCACTTGCTCCCCTCCAACTATAACACTCCCTTCAAAATCAAATACCTACCTAAGTAACACCTTCGGAGTAACTGATCTAAAAGAAAAGTAGTTGAATTTTTTTAACTCGGAGACGTAACACTTTACACTCTGTCACGATATTAAGTCAAATCTCAAAAAGTCTCTATCGACAACTCATCTCTCAACTTTTTTTGTAAATCGAACAGATTTTCTCTAGGATAGGATAATACACATCTTTGAGATAAAAGAGCACATATCCATTTTGGACTTATCAGACAATACTAAATCATTAGGTATGCATACTCGTTAATGTTCCTCTTTATTCTTTTGCAACTTGAACTTACATATCAAGTATTCCCATATACGAAAGCATGAAATCAATGAGCAAGTACAAATTTTTTTTTGACTACGACATAGCATGATCTATCAGGATTCAGTTTTTATAGGAAAAAGTAAATCTTTTCATTGTTTATCAAGTTTAAGGAGCATCTCTTCTAGATGTTCAATCATGAAGTCACGATGGCCAGTCGCACTTCAGGTTGAATATCCGGAATTAGATTCTCAAAATCTTAGAAAAATTGAGTTTCACACATGTCATATACATCCACCTTTAGTAATCGAAACATCTCTTAACATAAACTTATTAGACACGCTATAGATTCAAACTCCATCACTCAAGATAACACAAACAGGCACCAAGTGTATTTAGCATAAGACAAAGATAAACACACAGAGTACTCACAAGAACATAATAACCACAGAGTCTAATCACCTCACATCAATCACACTAAGACCTAACTTTCTACAAACACACGTATTCGCAGAACACGTAATTTCATGCCATCACAAGAGTTTAAGAAAAAGGGGAGGGGGTAATCAACGGCAACCAAAGCACCTACAGGTCAAACCTCCAACTCCCAACACGGTTTGACAACAACACGTCCTTCTATTCAAATTTAAACGCAATGTCACTTACTATAATGAATGTTGATCACACAAGTACACATGATTTATGCAGAAAGTTGTTATATTTTGAACCCATGAGACTAAACGTCCCCCCACGGTCTCAAAGTATTCAAACCTAAACGCTCTAATACCAATTTGTCATGACCAGGATTTTCAACATAAAATAGATAATACGTTTTAAATAAAAGAGCTTCACTTGCCATCGCATTCCCAAAATAATGTCCCACCTGTTTAATTACAGACAAGTCCCCAATTTCAAAGAAAGTACACTTTGGCATCACAGCCCAAATTAGCTTAAATACAGTTACAAACTTAGTCGTATGATAGTCCGCGACTAATTAGTTACAAAGCCATCTTGACCAAAAACTAGACTAATACAAGATGAAGAAGTAACTAAGTGTAAAAGCTTCCAAAAAATCTGTCCACAATCCAAGCATACACACTTGATGCTACTGACCGGCGTTAGAACCTGAAAAGAAGGATTTTGTTGAGCTACAAAGCCCAGTAGGAAAATCTTAACCAATGTTATATGCAAACATGTTGATTAGTGCAATAGAAAGAAAGATGAGGAAGCAATACTCGACACTGAATAATCAATCAACTCGTAAGTGGATCCGTAATCCCGATTAAGTACGTGTGTCATACGACTCATTTACTTCGATGACCCCAACTCAACTCGACACCATTAAACTCCCACCATTTGTATTTCCACCCCTTGCGTTACCATACAACTTCACATGGATTACCGTGTTACCACCCCTTGCGTACGAAAACCATAGAGTGTCACCGTATTACCACCCCTTGCGTACGGGACTCCCTAAAATCACCATTCGACCTCAAACAACTCAATTTTCAACTCACATGCAAGTTATGACTTCCGTAGATCCCTTTCTTAAACGTAATGCCATATAACATGCCAACACTATCACAAGTGCATCACAACCGATCACGTATACCAATTATCAACCAATAAGCAATTAACAACGTTTAACCATGTAGTTCCATGTTTGATTGTGTCAACGGAAGACCAACGGGCAAGGAAAGCATTGAAAAGTCGCAAGAAGCCAAAAGAACGAGCTTGAGACCAATTAGGAGGTGTTTCAAGGGGTTTAGAAGTGATAGAGAGCCAAAACAATCAATAAATGGTCAACAGGAACAAAATCTGGAGATAAGCTTTCCGTATCGATACGCATAAAATCCGTATCGATACGCATTGAACTGATCAAAAAGATAAGCTACCCGTATCGATACGCCACAAAAACCGTATCGATACGGATTGGCTTCGGGTAGCGATTTCCAGCAGATTTTCAGAACTCAATGCTCAACCAAATTCAATAACCAATAGCTCGATTTCACACCAAATCAACAAGGAAACATATAAGAGAGGTCAAGAAGTTCCTACCTCGAAACAATGGCCGATATTCTCGCGTTTTTGAATGAGCCCTAGCCTCTCGAACTCCGAAACTTCGATTCAAGCTCGACCCACGGATCTCCGAGCTCAAGAACGCGAATGGAAGACTTGAATGAGGTTGATTCTTGAAGTTTTTAGGAGATGGAGTGGAGTTTTGAGTGAGGGGAGAAGAGAGAGAGAGAGATCGGCAGGGAGAGAGGGGGACGGATGAGAGAGGGTGAGATGGAGAAAATGATCTCCTACCCCTCACACACCCCTATATATACTCATGAATCTTAATATTACACCTACACTCCCTCAACTCTCCATTCTTTCACTTCAAGCCCCAATCTAATTTATCACCAATTATACCATATCCTTCTAATTTGTCATTTAATAAACATTTCAAGAATTAAAATTATCCGGGTCTCTACACGATGAGTGAAATCCAAAAAGTTTTTAAAAAAATTCTTTCACCCTAACATTTTTGGAAATACCCAAGATAAAACTCAAAAAAAATCATAATTTTTTAGTTTCCATTTCGTATCGACAAGACGAAACAATAATCCACAAAAGATTGACTCAAAATTAACCAATGAGAAATTTTTTTTAATATAAACAAAATTCACAAAGTCCAAAAAGACCCTAAAGCTCTTAGGGGAACAAGCCGTCACTATTAGCTTTTCGTAGATTGGGATAAATTGTTCGTCCCGACAGGAGAACTCGAAAAAATAAAAAAATATGGACCAAAGTTGAAAAAATACATATAAAACTGTACTGTAAAGAAAAAAATATCAATTGTTTGGTGTTTTATCGTCTTTAGTCAAATTATTTCATAGTTTTTTTACTTGTAGACTTTTCTAATATAGCGAGGTGGATGATCAATCCCAAAAATAAAGCTTAAATGTAAGAAAAAAAATATCAAAATGTCCAAGATATTGGGAGAAAAATATTTTGGCCCAGTTGGTAGATTTCTAAAAGCATTTTAATTTTCAGATTTTATTCGAATGGTAATAGAGGCAAGCCGATCCCAATTCAATCCAATAAGCCCAAGTGGCCCTCCTGAAAACCCTATTGCGAAAACCATAGTGTATAGTGATCACGCTTTCAAAATTTAGCGGCTAAAAGAAATTTGTTGGGGTCAGAGTAATTCTTTGACTGTCGTGTACAGTAATCACGTTTTCAAAACTTTGCGGTAAGGAGTAATTCTTCGCGACCAGGAGAAATTCTGCGTGGCCACGAGTAATTCTTTGCAGCCACGAGTAATTCAATGCGTGAAAGAGTAATTTTTTAAGACCAGGAGAACAATTTTGGGCAGCCTACAGCAATTCTACGCGGCCAAGTGCAATTCTTCGCGGTCAAGTGCAATTTTAAGCGGCCAAGTACAATTTTCAACGGCCAAGTGCATTTTGAAGCGGCCAAGTGCAATTATGCGCGGCCAACTGCAGTTTTCCGCTGCCAACTGCAATTTACCACGGCCAACTGCAGTTTTACGCGGCCAATTGCAATTGTCCGCGGCCAGCTGCAATTATACGCGGCCAACTGCAATTTTCCGCGGCCAACTGCAATTTTGGGCGGCCAACATCAATTTTGGTGGGATCGAAAGGTAAAATTAATATATTTTGTTTACGAAAATTTGGTCGAAAGTAGACCAATTCAAGGATCGTCGGAGCCACTAATGCTAAAACACATTTTCGCGCCCTCCCACTCATTCTAATTTCCACTTGGTACTAAAATTCCTAGTTCTAAGGTATTCGTATATTTCTTAAGAGTTCTATTGAGTTCATTGGGCTTTACGCACTTCATCAAGGCAAACAAAAACTGCTCAACGATCGGGATTCGCCTAAAACGTATGCCCAAGACAAGGCTTTTACATTTACGAAGCCAAATTTTGGTTTCCAAACCCCAACAGTAGCCCTTGACCACTACAAGCAATTGTAGGACATGTTACTCATCAAGGTTTGCGAAAGAAACTCAGAAATGATCCACTTCAAGTTCTAGGTGAACTATTTTTGATCTTAAAATGGAGCTTCTTACTTCCCGCTTTTCATAGACTAACCTTTACTATTCATAAGGTGTCGTTTCCCAATGTTTTAGTTCTTTGTACATCGTCTTTATCCATATATAATAGGTTTTTATCAGATTTAAAATGAAAGAGATGCGACCGTTTTACCAATTAAATTTATTTTTTGGCACATTGAGGGTAAATTTGTCATATCTTTCGATGCAAAAATAATATTTGATCCAAACTAGTTGGGTTAGAATCTAGACTCAACAAGCTATTTAACCATCCGAACCTTGCGAAAAATGGAGTTCCGAAGCGCCCGAGGCAAACCCGCGAAGTTTTAACAGTTTTAATGCATCCCAGGCGCGCTGAATTACGCCCGGGCGCATCCTCGAAATTCCAAAAGTCGACCAAACTTTGTCGTCTTGCCACGGACAATCCCGAATTCCGATTTGCACCCGGTTTGATCGAACAATTGAAAAGCTTGTCTAGCAAACTTTCTATCCAATTTTGTTTGGCTCCAAACTTATTTTTACATCGAAAGATATGAAGATTTTACCCTCAACAGGTCGAAAAAAAAATTATTATGGCAAAACCTTTGATCACACCAACTTTAAAACCGGATTGAAAGTTATTGTATATCGAGAAAGATGGTATTCAAAGTCCTAAATGATGGTGGGATCGAAATGCAAAATTAATATATTTTTGTTTACGAAAATTTGGTCGAAAATTGTCATCCTCTTCGATACCATTGCATTTTCCGACAAGTACTTCGCAAGGTTCAGCTCTTCTCCTTCATCGCCCCAGAATTCGTGAATTTCAATCGTCTTGAGGCTAAGAAGTAAACATTCAGGCACTGGCATCCAACGGTAATTGGAGCTTGGTTCCTTGTAAAGGTGTTGCAGTTCCTCAGGGCGAACAATTCCCTAATTAAAGTGAGGGATTACCCAAGATAAACTTTTTTAGTTTTAGCTTTTTTCTTATTTAATTTTTTTGGCAATTTTTAGTTTTGCGCTAAACTTTTTTGAATTATTGATTGGTCTCGATGAGTGAAATCCAAAAAGTTTTTAAAAAAATTCTTTCACCCTAACATTTTTGGAAATACCCAAGATAAAACTCAAAAAAAATCATAATTTTTTAGTTTCCATTTCGTATCGACAAGACGAAAGAATAATCCACAAAAGATTGACTCAAAATTAACCAATGAGAATTTTTTTTTAATATAAACAAAATTCACAAAGTCCAAAAAGACCCTAAAGCTCTTAGGGGAACAAGCCGTCACTATTAGCTTTTCGTAGATTGGGATAAATTGTTCGTCCCGACAGGAGAACTCGAAAAAATAAAAAAATATGGACCAAAGTTGAAAAAATACATATAAAACTGTACTATAGAGAAAAAAATATCAATTGTTTGGTGTTTTATCGTCTTTAGTCAAATTATTTCATAGTTTTTTTACTTGTAGACTTTTCTAATATAGCGAGGTGGATGATCAATCCCAAAAATAAAGCTTAAATGTAAGAAAAAAAATATCAAAATGTCCAAGATAATGGGAGAAAAATATTTTGGGCCAGTTGGTAGATTTCTAAAAGCATTTTAATTTTCAGATTTTATTCGAATGGTAATAGAGGCAAGCCGATCCCAATTCAATCCAATAAGCCCAAGTGGCCCTCCTGAAAACCCTATTGCGAAAACCATAGTGTATAGTGATCACGCTTTCAAAATTTAGCGGCTAAAAGAAATTTGTTGGGGTCAGAGTAATTCTTTGACTGTCGTGTACAGTAATCACGTTTTCAAAACTTTGCGGTAAGGAGTAGTTCTTCGCGACCAGGAGAAATTCTGCGTGGCCACGAGTAATTCTTTGCAGCCACGAGTAATTCAATGCGTGAAAGAGTAATTTTTTAAGACCAGGAGAACAATTTTGTGCGGCTAACGGCAATTTTGGGCGGCCTACAGCAATTCTACGCGGCCAAGTGCAATTCTTCGCTGTCAAGTGCAATTTTAAGCGGCCAAGTACAATTTTCAACGGCCAAGTGCATTTTGAAGCGGCCAAGTGCAATTATTCGCGGCCAACTGCAAATTACCGCGGCCAACTGCAGTTTTACGCGGCCAACTTCAACTTTCCGCGGCCAACTGCAATTATACGCGGCCAACTGCAATTTTCCGCGGCCAACTGCAATTTTGGGCGGCCAACATCAATTTTGGTGGGATCGAAAGGCAAAATTAATATATTTTGTTTACGAAAATTTGGTCGAAAGTAGACCAATTCAAGGATCGTCGGAGCCACTAATGCTAAAACACATTTCCGCACCCTCCCACTCATTCTAATTTCCACTTGGTACTAAAATTCCTAGTTCTAAGGTATTCGTTTATTTCTTAAGAGTTCTATTGAGTTCATTGGGCTTTACGCACTTCATCAAGGCAAACAAAAACTGCTCAACGATCGGGATTCGCCTAAAACGTATGCCCAAGACAAGGCTTTTACATTTACGAAGCCAAATTTTGGTTTCCATACCCCAACAGTAGCCCTTGACCACTACAACCAATTGTAGGACATGTTACTCATCAAGGTTTGCGAAAGAAACTCAGAAATGATCCACTTCAAGTTCTAGGTGAACTATTTTTGATCTTAAAATGGAGCTTCTTACTTCCCGCTTTTCATAGACTAACCTTTACTATTCATAAGGTGTCGTTTCCCAATGTTTTAGTTCTTTGTACATCGTCTTTATCCATATATAATAGGTTTTTATCAGATTTAAAATGAAAGAGATGCGACCGTTTTACCAAATAAATTTATTTTTTGGCACATTGAGGGTAAATTTGTCATAATATCTTTCGATGCAAAAATAATATTTGATCCAAACTAGTTGGGTTAGAATCTAGACTCAACAAGCTATTTAACCATCCGAACCTTGCGAAAAATGGAGTTCCGAAGCGCCCGAGGCAAACCCGCGAAGTTTTAACAGTTTTAATGCATCCCAGGCGCGCTGAATTACGCCCGGGCGCATCCTCGAAATTCCAAAAGTCGACCAAACTTTGTCGTCTTGCCACGGACAATCCCGAATTCCGATTTGCACCCGGTTTGATCGAACAATTGAAAAGCTTGTCTAGCAAACTTTCTATCCAATTTTGTTTGGCTCCAAACTTATTTTTACATCGAAAGATATGAAGATTTTACCCTCAACAGGTCGAAAAAAAAATTATTATGGCAAAACCTTTGATCACACCAACTTTAAAACCGGATTGAAAGTTATTGTATATCGAGAAAGATGGTATTCAAAGTCCTAAATGATGGTGGGATCGAAATGCAAAATTAATATATTTTTGTTTACGAAAATTTGGTCGAAAATTGTCATCCTCTTCGATACCATTGCATTTTCCGACAAGTACTTCGCAAGGTTCAGCTCTTCTCCTTCATCGCCCCAGAATTCGTGAATTTCAATCGTCTTGAGGCTAAGAAGTAAACATTCAGGCACTGGCATCCAACGGTAATTGGAGCTTGGTTCCTTGTAAAGGTGTTGCAGTTCCTCAGGGCGAACAATTCCCTAATTAAAGTGAGGGATTACCCAAGATAAACTTTTTTAGTTTTAGCTTTTTTCTTATTTAATTTTTTTGGCAATTTTTAGTTTTGCGCTAAACTTTTTTGAATTATTGATTGGTCTCGATGAGTGAAATCCAAAAAGTTTTTAAAAAAATTCTTTCACCCTAACATTTGTAGACACCTCCCAAACGGGGTATCGCCATACAGATTGATCACGTTTGTGTTTGCTCGATTGGTTGCTCATTTCATAAACCAAAATCATGGACATTCCCATGGCTAGGAACATCGCCACATGATAACGGTTATCATCAAATAGAGTCGCCACCCAGTTTATTAAAACTGGGAAAATAGATAGAGATTCTGGATTTGGGAGCCAAAAGTACAGTAAGGGGAAGGTGTTAGGCACCCCTCTCTGCCCAGTCGTGAGACTGGCCCATAATCATTCAACATAAGACGTATAGATGCTTTGTCTAATCCTAACACATAGTCTGTTTAATTATTCCTTTAAACAGTAAGCAAAGTGAGCCAGTGCGATAATTGAAGCATGCATCAGAAAGCAGGAAACAAACAAAACTGTCCCAAGGAAATGGATCACGCGGCCGGTGAATGGATCTCACGGCCGAGGGATCCTCCTGGTTTTATTTATCGGCCGAGGGATCGAAACCCCGGTCGATGTTCTTCCTCACACCAGACAGAAAAGTTTAGCAAATGATTTAAATGCTACGGTTAGCCATAAACACGATAATTAAAACAAACCAGAGGCCGTTGGGCCTCACCACCTTGATCCCTCAGTTGCTTGATTGCTTCGGATTTGATTGTGATTGACTGACTGCTTGATTGAAAACCTCAGGGTTAGGGTTTGAACTTCGGGGTTTGATCGCCGGATTGACGGCTTCCTTCGGAAGGTTAGGGCTTTTGGAGTATGGGATTGAGGGAGTATTTCTGCAGAGTTTCGAGGTTTGATTGAGTGTGTGGGTATCTCAATTTTTGTGTTAATTCGGAACCCAAAGGCCCCTTTATATAGGCATAGGGATGACTCACTCCGGCCAATCAAATCACGAGATGGCAATTGCAATTGCAATGCATCTCTAACTCTACGTCGTGATCTCCGAACGTAGCCCGAACGCATCGGGAAGGTAGTGTAGTTGGATCAAACCAAACGTCTGACAGAACGTTCCAGAGTCTGGAAAAAGGTCGATCTGGCGGCCGAGCAATGGATGTCGCGGCCGTGGAATTGATGTCTCGGCCGAAGGATAGATCTTGCGGCCGAGGGATTGATCTCTCAGGGAGATTTTGCTGGCAACAGGTTGCTCGGGCGAGGGATTGATGTTATAGCCGTTAGATCGATATTACGGCCGTCAGATGGATTCTCCTAGGCTTCTGTATTTCTGTCTGAAAGGCTGTATGGCTTTGAATTGGGTCCTCTAAATGGTCAAAGTTCTCACCGAAAGTCCTAAGGTCCTTAAAGAAGCAATCATCAATCATTGTATCCATTTCATCATCGGGATTGTCCCAAGGTGGGACTTGAAATAATCGTTAGGCCAAATTGGGGTGTCTACAGATGCCCCTCTTTGACTGAACTCAGACGGATCGCGAGACATGTTTGAGTAAGAGTCAAAGCTGTAAAAAGCAACTCAATTTGGTCCAACCACTATTCCAAGGGTTTTTGAAAAAGGTTTTGTTATGGTCGGGCCGGGAGGCTGCCTACGTATTCCACAAGGGAAATTCAGACCAATCGTAGTTCGGGCAATAAAGAAAAGCAAAAAGTTTGGAGGGTTAGAGACAGAAGACGTACCTTAGGGCTTAAAAGCCGTAGTGTGACGTACCTAGACTGAGCCAGGGTTTTGGCGAAGAGTAGTTGAAGGAGCGCGGGGCTACCTGGGGAGTTTTTGCGGAGAGCTTCCTTAGTTATTTTGGGGTAGATCAGTACACTGCAGGTGCGTTTGCTTTTCTTGATCATCCTTACTTTGACTGAAAGGAGCTCGGTAGAGTAGCCTATCCTTGCGAATGAGCTGGAAGGAATTGATGCAATGGGGTGGAATCCAAATCACCTGCTGGGGATGAATTGGATGCCGGTTTGCTTTTGAGATGGGGGCGCAGGGCCAGTGACTGGAGCTTTGGTGATGAGGGAACCGAGGCACGGAGCCGGTTATAGCCACGAGGCGAGAGCCTGGAGAGTGATGGAATCGAGGCGTGGAGCCTGTTGCGATTTGATAAAACCGAAGCACGGAGCTGGTGTTGATCATAAGGCGAGAGCCTGAGGTGATAGGACCGAAGCGCGGAGCTGGTGTTGATCATGAGGCGAGAGCCTGAGGTGATTGGTTTGAAGCGTGGAGCCTGCTGCAGTCTTGAGGCGAGGGCCTGAGTTGTCGGAGCTTAGAGCTTGACGTGATTATAAACCGAAGCGTAGAGCTGGTTGTATTCTGATGGTCTGTGCACGGAGCTTTCTCATCATAAGTGTTTGACGTGGAGCCAAAGGATCGAGGCGTTGGGCCGATCAATAAAACCGAGGCATAGAGCCGGTTGATTTGCAGGATTGACCTGTTTCATGAGAGATATGCAGAGTGTATATGTGTGATGCTTGTTCGTTAGATATGAACAGATATGATGCAGACTCGATGTGATAATGCAAATATGTGCACGGGCCCGTGCGTGTGTGTTTGTTCTTAAGCTTAGAGCTTCTATCAAGTTCCGGACTTGAGCATTCAGAGCGTAGAGCTCGAGCATTCGGACGGCAGAATCCGAGCATTCAAAGTACAGGCTTTGAGCGTCCAGTACACAGTGGTTGGGCATCCAAGCGTAGAGCTTGAGCATTCAAGTGTATAGCTTGAGCATCCAGTACACAGTGGTTGGGCATCCAAGCGTAGAGCTTGAGCATTCAAAAATGTTAGATTTTTGAGCATTCAGGCGTAGAGCCTGAGAATAAATGTCTTGATTGTTGGGGCGGCTTAGAGCCTGTTGCTTGTTTACGGCTTCGAGCCAGTTGAGATAATGGGCTTCGAGCCGCTGAGTTGTGATAACAGGCGTAGAGCCTTTTGATAACGGGCTTCGAGCCGCTGAGATTGGTTGTTTACGGCTTCGAGCCAGTTGAGATAGTGGGCTTGGAGCCGCTGAGTTGAATGAATACAGGCATAGAGCCTGTTGTTGTGATAGCGAGCGTAGAGCTGCTGAGTCGAGGACTTGGAGCCGCTGAGTGATAGTAGATGAAGGCTTCGAGCCTGTTGAAATGATGGGCTCAGAGCCACTGAGTTGATAGGTGGGGGCGTAGAGCCGTAGAGGTGATAGGCATAGAGCCGCTGAATTGTGATAGAGGGCGTAGAGCCTGTCGATAATGGGCTTAGAGTTGTTAAGATGGTTGTTATGGCTTCAAGCCAGTTGAGATAAGGGGCTTGGAGCCGCTAAGTTGTGTGGAGACGATGGGCTTTGAGCCTGTCAGGATAGTGGAGCCGTTGAGTTGAAGGCGTAGAGCCTGCTAATAATGGACTTGGAGCCGCTGAAGTTTTGAACCCAGGGTTACTGAGTGTCTTGTTTTGCTGGCCAGCAGTTTGTGGAGAGAGATTTTCCTCATGCTTGAGCATGCCCCCAAGGCTAATTTTGATCACATTGTATTGGCTCGGGGATGCCCCCAAGGCTACTTGGTTGGTTGAGGACTTAGAAGTCATGATGACTTGAATTGGTGCACTGAGCATGATCTGATGTTGCTTGAAGGAAATTGACTGAAGGGCCAGGAGATCGATCTTTCGGCCGAAGGATCTATTAGTCGGCCGAGCTATCAATGTATCGGCCGCGTAATCCCTTTATTTCCAGGGGCCTATAAAAGGCCACAGCGTCGACCGTTTCATTTCACTTTTCTCTCTTCTTTTCTCTTCGTTTCTTACGCCCGAGACTTTCACCAAAGATCCCTTCCATCTATCCTCATTTTCGACAGCTCCGGGCCGTGGGTGGTATGCTGTCGTGGCTAGTGTGCGCGGAGGGAGACCGCGTTTGCTTTTGGTCCTGTCTCGACGCTTGATTATGGTGTAGGGAGGTGTTACCGAACAGGTGCAATTAGTTGCCGAACACGTGGTGTTCTAGATCCGTGTAATGAGGAAAGTGATATGGGACCCCATATAAGATGAACGGCGGCGGTAAGGTCCAAGTGCTACGAGGAGGCACCGGATTATACGATCTGTTCGGCTGGGATAAGCCGGTGACATAAGAAGTCATCAGTCGGTGCATTCTGTTCGGCCAAGAGGGGCCAATGACATAGAAAGTCATCCGGTTGTGCTGTCTGATCGGTAGGGGCATATGCCGAACAGATAGAGTTATTTGATTAAACATTGTCTTAAAAGATAAGGCAATAGGGGTGCCCTGTAAGACGGACCCGATATACGGTAAAGATGAGTCAAAAGACAGTCCTACTAAAGGATGAGTTCTATGGTGAGAAGATACCTTATGAGGAAGGGATCTCAGTTGATTGGGTAAGAGATTCCCAGAAGAGCCAGGTTTCCTGTACGAGACAGGAGACCTGGGATGAGAAGGATGCTTAAAAAGCAAGTAAGCTCATATCTATAAATACGAGGTAAACCTGAAGGAGAAAGGTACGCAATAAGTTGCATTCATTCCACACTTCCTATTGATTTTTAGGGTTTTGAGACAGTACGTGATACTAACTTAGGCATCGGAGGGCCTTTGCCACGAGAGGCAAAGGTGCACTCACCCCTTGTCTGTTTTACAGGTTAGGGTTCAGGCGAAGGTATTAGGGTTCCGATTGGGCAGCACGTGAAGGAAGGAGATTCAGTACTGTTTTAGGTACTGTCTATTTTTCTCCACCTACAATTGGCGCCGTCTGTGGGAAACGAAAGAGTTCCCTTTTGAAATACGACCATGGTGGAAGTGGATCCAGTCACACCGATCAATGACAAAAACCAGGCTGGTGGCGGAGGGGATAAGTCCCCACCAGGTGCTCCGAGAAAGCCAACTAGCGGACATGATAAGAGGACCACGAGCAGGGATCCTCTTGCCATCCATGACAACTCCAAGAACAAGGAGGGCAAAACGGCCACAACCTCCACGCGAAGGAGCAAATCCCATCACAGGGGAGAATCGGTTGCACATTCAAAAAGTGTGCACAGCAACGAGGATATCCTCGATAAAAAGAGGCAGGAAGTCGAGGAATATGCTCGACTAATACGGAAAAGGGAACACGAGATCCGAGAGTTAGAGCGGATCCGTGAACACCCCGAGGATTCTGGGTTAGCAGAAAGGGGGTCCAAGGGAGACGGGTTGGTCATGGTGCGGTACACAAAGGCTCCTTCACGAAGAAGGAGGAGCAGATCCAGAACCCCCACTCCTCCCAAAAAGAGAGCCTCTTCACGAAAAAGAAGAAGCAGGAGCCCAAACAAGCAAAGGACTCCCCCACGTTACAGAAGCAGGAGCAGGAGCTCCTCACCCAAGGAGGGCATAAGAAAACACCCCAGAGACAGGTATGAGAGACCTGCTAGTGATTGGAACAGGGCAGTAACCCACGAATCCAAGAAGCGAGAGGATGGGTCTATGACTGCACGAGAAGCAGCAAGGCGGGCCCTAAGTAATATAGCAGCGTCACCCTTTTCAAAAAGGCTACAGGATGCGCGTCTGCCGAGCAGAGTGAAGCACGGGTCGTTCGTGCTTTACGAGACAAATGCAGACCCCGTTGCTCATGTGCAACATTACCAACAGGCAATGTTCATGCATGATGGAGATGATGCCATCATGTGCAAGATGTTCCCTTCAAGCTTGGGAAAGGTGGCTTTATCGTGGTTCCATAAGTTGGAACCACGTTCCATACGAGGATGGACACAGCTAGCAGAAGAGTTCACTGCTCGGTTCTTAACGAGTAGAAAGGCTCCCAAGACGTTCGAAAGTCTCTCAATGATGAAGCAGGAGGATGGCGAGCCGATCAGAGATTATGCAAAGAAATATTGGGAGACCTTTAACGAGATAGACAGTTGCAGTGAGGAGTATGCTATTGCAACCTTCAAAACTGGCTTGCCTGTTCGGGGAGAGTTACGCCGGTCATTGAATAAGCATCCTGTGGCATCATTGGCCAGGCTAATGGAGTGTATCGAACAACACGCAAGGATGGAGGATGACATACTCCGGGAGGAGGGCAGAGTTGTTGCCGAACAGCCAAAAACTCCAGCAAAGAAATTTGATAACCCAGAGCCCAAGACCTATAGGAAAGAGTATGGGCAGGCTAAGAAAGAGCCTTACAAGGAAAAGCAGGCGCCTGATCCTAAGTCATTCTTTTCAATAACCACTGTTTGGAAAGAGCCAATCTATAGGATTCTTTATCGAATAAAGAATCAGCCTTTCTTCAAATGGCCCCCGAGTCTAGGTGGAGATAAAGAAGCAAAACGTGCTACGAATCAGCACTGCAGTTACCACAAGGATTGGGGTCATATGACAGAGGATTGTGAGATGTACAAGAAACATCTCGATGATTTGGTCTCTCGTGGTTACCTTAAGGAATTTATTCAGGACGATCCCAAAGATAAAGGGAAAGCAATGGAATTGGATTACGAGCAGAATCCTAGGGGGGTAATCCATATGATACATGGATTGGCCACACCTTATACGAGAAATGAGGTGAGATTGATGCAGAGGCAGGTCAAACATGATCAGTATGTAATGCGAGTAGGAAACAAAAGGGGGCGAGAGAATGATATGCCCAATGAAGCTATAGTCTTTACAGATGAAGATCTGAAAGAGGTCCAGGTACCCCACAACGATGCATTAGTCATAACCCTACGAATTGGGGAATATGACATTGAGAGAATCCTGGTAGATTCGGGGAGCTGTACAGAGGTATTGTATTACGATGCATTCAAAAAGTTGGGGCTGAAACAGACAGATTTGGAACAGTCTATTACGCCTTTGGTTGGATTTGGTGCAAGCGCCGTATGGCCCCTTGGAAAGGTGACAGTGCCTGTTCGGGCAGGAACAGTAGTCCTGAGAACGGATTTTTTGGTTGTAGATGTACCATCCTCCTATAATGCAATCATAGGAAGGACTTGGTTACACAAGATGAGGGCTGTTTCTTCCACCTATCACCAGATGGTGAAATTCCCAGGGTCCCACGGGATCGAAAAGATAAAAGGGAACCAAAAATCAGCACAACAGTGCCTGATTTCAATCATCAAAAAGTTCCAAAGGCCCATCAAGTCCATACAGTAGAGGCAGATCAACCAACTGTTGAAGATGTTGGGAGAAATCCAACAGACAAAGTAGTGGAAGGCCTAAAGAAAATACAGATCAACGAAACTGATCCCGAAAGGTATTTTCTAATTGGAGAGTCACTACCGGATGAGGAGGAGCCCGAATTGATAGGTTTCTTGAAAGAACATGTTGATGTGTTTGCATGGATACCAGAGGAGATGCCTGGAGTGGATGCAGACGTGATCTGTCACCACCTAAATGTCGACCCGCAGCACAAGCCCGTTATTCAGAAGAAAAGAAGGGCAGCAGTACAGCATGTTGATGCTGTTATTGAAGAGGTGGACCGTTTGCTAGAGGCTAAAGCAATAAGAGAGGTGTATTACCCAGAGTGGCTGTCCAACACAGTGGTCGTAAAGAAGAAGAATGGGAAGTGGCGTGTCTGTGTAGACTTCACAGACTTGAATAAAGCTTGTCCTAAGGATAGCTTCCCTCTCCCAAGGATTGATCAGTTGGTTGATGCCACTGCTGGGTATGAACGAATGAGTTTTCTCGACGCATATCGAGGGTACCATCAGATTGCCATGTTTGGGCCTGATCAGGAGAAGACTTCCTTCATTACACCACGAGGATTGTACTGCTACAGCGTTATGCCTTTTGGGCTAAGAAATGCAGGAGCAACCTACCAAAGGCTGGCCACAATCATGTTTAGGAAACTTCTTGGCCAGACTATGGAGGTATACATAGACGATATGGTAGTCAAGAGCAGGACCAGGCAGGGGCACATTGAGGACTTAAAAGAAGCCTTTGGAATTCTGAGGAAGTACAAGTTAAAACTCAACGCCTCGAAATGTGCGTTTGGAGTTGGCTCTGGGAAATTCCTGGGCCATCTAGTGACTCTGAGAGGAATCGAGGCAAATCCTGATCAGATAACGGCCTTACAAAAGCTCCAAAGCCCAAAAACTACGAAAGAAGTCCAGAGGCTGACAGGGATGGCTGCGGCCCTAAACAGGTTCATCAGCCGTTCAAGTGACAAGTGTAGGCCTTTCTTCCAGTTGCTCAAGAAAAGAGAGGGATTCGAATGGGGAGCAGAATGTGAGCAGGCATTCCAAGACTTGAAAAAGTATTTGGCTCAAGCTCCCCTCTTGTCAACTCCAGACCCAGCTGAGATTTTGATTTTGTATCTAGCAGTTTCTGAACATGCTGTAAGTGCAGTTCTGTTAAGGGACAAGGGACCCGAACAGATCCCAGTTTATTATGTTAGTAAAACACTTCTAGACGCAGAAACGAGGTATCTGCCCCTTGAGAAACTAGTCCTTGCGTTAAGGACAGCAACACGAAAGCTGCCCCATTATTTCCAAAGCCACAAAGTTGTGGTTTATACTGAGTTTCCCTTAAGATCACTGCTACGAAAGGCAGATTTCTCTGGACGGATCTCAACTTGGTCTGTTGAGTTAAGTCAATATGATATTGGCTATCAGCCGCGCACTGCAATCAAAGGCCAGGTGTTGGCTGATTTTGTGGCAGAATTTTCACCAACTGTAGCACCTCAGCCTCCTACGAGACAGGAGCAAAAGGTCGAACCTTCAAGAAGAAAGGGTAAGGCACCTGCCGAACAGGACCCTTTGGAATGGAAACTATTTGTTGATGGATCTGCCTGTAACACTGGTTCAGGCATTGGAATTGTTTTGTTCCCTCCCGGAGGGGTTATGATTGAGCAATCTGTTCGGCTAGGATTCAGTGCATCGAATAATGTAGCAGAGTACGAGGCTCTCCTGGTAGGATTGAACAGTGCAAAAACTCTGAAGGTTAAAAGAATCAGAGTTTATTGTGATTCACAATTGGTCGTAAACCAACTGTCCGGCGAGTATGAAGCTCGAAATGAGAAGATGGCAGCCTACGTGGAGGCAGCCAAAAATCTACTTAATACCTTCGAAAGGGTGTGTATAGAACAGATAAGCTCCGGACAGAATTCTCATGCAGATTCCTTGGCTTGGCTGGCTGCAGCTGTCCCAACTGAGCTCAAGCGAAAGGTAGCAGTTGGCTACTTGGCCGAGCCGAGCATCGGAAGAAGTATGGACTTGATCCTGGACGTGAACCAAGGACCAAGCTGGATGGATCCAATTGTAGAGTTCTTACGAGATGAAACTCTCCCTACAGACAAAAAGGAGGCACACAAGATAAAAACCAAGTCTGCAAGGTTTTGGCTATCCCCCGAGGGAAAGCTATATAAGAAGTCCTTCACTGGGCCGTATTTGCTTTGTGTGCACCCTGAGATGGTCCAAAAATTCCTTCATGAAATCCACGAAGGAACATGTGGAAGCCATGCTGGGGGCAGATCCATTGCCCACCGAGCAATCTCCCAAGGATATTGGTGGCCACATATGCAGGAAGATGCCAAGGTCTATGTTAAAATTTGTGAGAAGTGTCAGAAGTTCTCACCCATGATAAAGACACCAGCCGAAGATCTGGTACCATTAACTAGCCCTTGGCCATTTGCCCAGTGGGGAATGGACATCGTGGGTCCACTGCATAAAGCAACAGGAAATCGAAAGTTCTTGTTAGTAGCCACTGATTACTTCACCAAATGGATTGAGGCAGAACCTTTGGCCAAAATCACTGAACCTATGATAGAAAGGTTTGTGTGGAAGAGCATTATCACTCGATTTGGGGTCCCTTATTCTTTGATCACAGATAATGGGGCACAGTTCCAGAAAAAGTTCAAGGCATTCTGTTCCCAGTATGGGATAAGGAACTATTACTCAACCCCTGCCTACCCTCAGAGCAATGGGCAAGCAGAAGCTTCCAATAAAACAATTCTTGATGGAATCAAGAAAAGGTTGGACAAGGCAAAAGGCAAGTGGCCTGATGAACTGCCCCTGGTCTTGTGGGCCCACCGAACAACACCTAGGAGATCTACGGGAGAGACCCCCTATTCATTGGCATATGGTACAGAAGCAGTCATACCCCTGGAAGTTGGACTTCCAACCAATAGGACTGCATTGGTCGAAAGTGGGGGTAATGACAGGGCTCTCGAAATTGCGCTCGATCTGGCCGAAGAGAGGAGGGAAAGGGCTTTAATCCATTTGGCCTCATACCAAGAACAGCTAATGAAAGGCTACAATAAACACGTCCACCCCCGAGAATTTGGCATTGGAGACCTTGTGCTTCGAAAAGTACTTGGCAACACCAAAGTGGCTAATGAGGGAAAGCTTGGAGCAAATTGGGAAGGACCGTATCGAGTAACAGAAATTGCGGGCATTGGGGCTTATAGATTGGCTGACCTGGACGGGAACCCGGTACCAAGGCCTTGGAATGTCCACAATTTGAGGAAGTTCTTTGTTTAAAAGACCTTTCTTTTTATTTCTGTTTTAGGATCATGTTACTGTGTGGGAATTACGAAGACAATTCCTTTGTTTTAAATTCTGTTTTTAGAATTATGTTATTTTGCGGGGATTACGAAGAAAATTCCATCGTTTTCTCCTTTTAGTTGCAAGGTGTACGCATAACGACTCCTTGAGTTTCATAATCATGAATAAAGTAGCAATTTTCGTGCAATTTTGTTTCTAGTATATAGTTCTTTCTTGACTTATGAATACGAACAACGATCAAGTTGACCCTCCTTCGTATTGGGGAGCAGGTAATTGGCATGAACGCCTTAGAACGCACGAAAATACGTGATAAATATATCCGTATAAAAAGTTAGATTATTTGAGTATGAAATACTTGTTTGCACTGCTAAGTACGATAAAAACTTAACAGGACGGCTGAGTACGAGAAACTTAAAAGTACGAGATACATGTTTACATTAAAATATCCTAGTACGAAAAACTAGAATAAGTACGAGAAACTTAACCAATCTTTTAAGTACGAGAAACTTAACCAATCTTTTAAGTACGAAAACTTAAAATTCCCTATTTTTCTCCTAAGTATGAGAAGACTTAGAAGTAAATAGCTAAGTATGAGTACACTTAGTAATCTGTCCAAGTACGTAAAACTTGGGAAACATATGCGGATATGCAGAACAAACTCAGAAACACTCCTAAGTAAGAAAAAACTAGGATGCACACTTAGATCGATGATCAAGTATGAAAGACTTGGCATAAAAACACTTGGCCACGAAGGGCCCCTGCAAAATCAAAGCCACGAAGGGCCGAACAAACCAATGTAGTGCCACGAAGGGCCAAATACCTATGTTAAAAAGTATTCAAGTGTACTGAAGCCGCGCAAGGCTGAAGACTACGGTCACGCAGGACCAGCAAAATGTTCTTAAAAAGTTCAGGGGACTGAATTAGAACTTACCAAACTAGTCCAAGTTCTGGACCTCAGGGGTATCGCTTGGAACAATAGCAGCAGTGCTGTCTCCAATTGGATCTTCTTCCAGAATGACGGTCTCCGTAGCTGCTCCCTCCGTGTTTTGCTGCTCATCATGGGCTTCTTGGGATCCAGGCTGGGCTGCCTGAGTCTCCATCTCCATCTCCTCATCTACTTCAGCAAAGTCATCGATTTGCTCTTCAATATCATCAAGAGCAGGCTCCACGGAGCTTTGAGAGGGTTGGACACGTTTGCTAGGCAGATCGTTGTCGACCCAGAGGGTGCAATCATCAGGAGCTTTGATCTTGATCAAGCATGCCTCCCACCCAGCAGCCCATATGTGATCTTGAATGCCCGGCATCTGTTCCACGTAGCTGGCTGTTGCAGCATCAAAACCCTTCTGGTGTCCATCATCATAAGCAGCCTTTTTTGTTGCATCGATTTCTGCCAAAGCTTGTCTGAGGTTATCTTCAGCAGCTTCCATCTTCAACTTCATCTCATCGGCTTCCAATTTAGCTTTGTCTCTCTCCCTCTCAAGCCTCGTGATGGTTTGGAGCTGTCTAGTGTTGTCCCTCAGAAGTCTGTTTCTTTCAGGCTCAACCTCTTGTAGCTTATGGCCAAGAGTGACCATCTTTTGAATAAACTGGTGAGATTCAATAATAAAGCGAGTAAGATTCAATAAAGGATCTTATATGTCAGGGTATTAATGAAGTAACGAAAGTACTTTACCTTGATCCCACTCACTAGCCCGGTCGATATCAGCCGATCAGATGAAGAGGTGGCCTCTTTTTGCATATCTACGGGCAGTAGCAACGCTTGGGAGAGGGCCAAAGCAGTCTCAGACGAGCTGGCGCTGTCTCCCACGGTCACCGGCCGGTCACCTCTGATAAGTTGAGGGGCCCAGGATGGAGGAGGTGGCTGAATGTTCGGGGTAGGGGCTTGTTCGTCTGCCCCAGTGACCTGTGCCGCCCCATCTCCTGTGGATTGGTCTCTGGAGCGTTTATCCCGATGAGCATCCCCGGCCTCCAAGCCAGACTCGGATTCCCGAGGAGATAGACTACTCCCACGACCTCGCATACGTCTGGGAGGAGGGGGAGCATTTCCCGTGGACGAAGCACGGCCCGTAGAGCCACGTCCACGGGAAGAAACAGTAAGGAGGGAAGCCAAGTTTAAGGGCTGTTGAGACATTATGCCTAAATTAGGAGGAGAAGGGGAATACCCGCGAGAGGATGACTGGCTGGTATCACGTTCGGTTGATGGTTGCTCGGGCTGTTGTTGGGTTATGGTGGCTTGCCTTCGTGACGATCTCCTAAGTATCAAACGAGGCAATGGGATGCCCTCAGATACTGGTACTTCGTCTTGTTGCCCGGCAACCGTCACACCAGCACTAGATCTCGAACTTCTTGGTTGAGGAGTGGCGGATGTAGAAGCACCACTGGTGCTCGGATGAGCAAGTCTTCTGTCAATAAAGCCTCTGTAGGCAGGATCGTATCCCAGTAAAACGTTGGCGTCACGTCCCCGTCCAGCAGTACGTGTACCTGGAACCCCTTTGTACTTTAGAACGGTGTTTATCTCCCCTTCTCGGATATAGCTTGGTTCCCTTCTTGGGCGTATATTAGCATTTTCAGCTGAAACAACAAAACAAATGAAGTTTTAAGAGGGAAAACTTCGACATAAGAGGGATAAGTGACTAAACTTAAAAAAGAAGAGGCATACGTGGGAAGCCCCATTCGTGGGGGACGTGGACACCCACCACCTGGCCATCTTCCCCCATGGGCTCGAAAGCTCCAGTAACATAGAGGAAGTCCATCTCGTGGTCCCGAGCAGAGTCTGGCAGGTTAAGCACGAAACGCTTCTCTGCCTTTCTCACTTTAAGGTAGTAAGTATTGTATTCTCGATTCAATACAATGCTATACCACCACTGGATTTCCCAGATTCCTATATTGGTCCCCAAGATTCTGTTCAAAGCTACGACTCCCATAACCAATCTAAAAAAATTGGTGGATACTTGCATAGGGTTGAGTCGATACCAATTAAGAACACGACGAAGTAGTGGATCGAGGGGGAAACGAACTCCACCCTCGACAATTGCCACGATTGGAATACATGTTCTATCCCATTTACAGGCGTTTCTAGTCGCACCCAGAGGGGAACCAACGGTTTCTGGAATATTGTATTTAGTCCTAAACGCCGCCATTGCAGTGGGTGTCTCGCAAAGTTTTCGGAATTTTCCTGGCTTAACGCCACTATCAACTTCATCCGCCATGGATGAATCACAGAAAACTATGACGGAAGTAAAATCTGGAAATGGGATCGAAACCCTAGACAAAGAGGAGACTGAGAACGAAGTCTCGAGACGAAATAAAAACAGAGATAAGAATAAGAGGTCTTACAGGAATGTGGAAAAGATTTCCTAGGTTGAGATCAAGATTAGCAGACGGCGGCGATGGTGGATCAACAGTTTCGTCTGGTTTCACAGAGGGAAGATGACGGAATCTTTAAAAAGAATTTTTGGTGTGAAAACCCAAAAGACCCCTTTTCTGGGTTTAAAGGAAAGAGACGGATTCGAACCGTCTCCCCTCACGTCCGTTACATGAGAAGTAACGGAAAGGGAATCAACGAAGACAACGTTCTAAACGCCGTTACACGGAACGTCAGTTCGAATTAAATGCGTAGTGTACGAGGTACGCCACGTGGATTTATTACCTCGAGATGGTATAATGACTAAACCGCCAAAAGGTATCAATGGAAGCCCAATGACTGTATCTACGCGGGATCTGGTCTGTTCGGCTCTGAGTTCACTTTTGAGCTTTACTCATCATCTTCGAGCAATGATAATGAGCGAAAGCTGGGGAGCAATTGTAGGGAGGTGTTACCGAACAGGTGCAATTAGTTGCCGAACACGTGGTGTTCTAGATCCGTGTAATGAGGAAAGTGATATGGGACCCCATATAAGATGAACGGCGGCGGTAAGGTCCAAGTGCTACGAGGAGGCACCGGATTATACGATCTGTTCGGCTGGGATAAGCCGGTGACATAAGAAGTCATCAGTCGGTGCATTCTGTTCGGCCAAGAGGGGCCAATGACATAGAAAGTCATCCGGTTGTGCTGTCTGATCGATAGGGGCATATGCCGAACAGATAGAGTTATTTGATTAAACATTGTCTTAAAAGATAAGGCAATAGGGGTGCCCTGTAAGACGGACCCGATATACGGTAAAGATGAGTCAAAAGACAGTCCTACTAAAGGATGAGTTCTATGGTGAGAAGATACCTTATGAGGAAGGGATCTCAGTTGATTGGGTAAGAGATTCCCAGAAGAGCCAGGTTTCCTGTACGAGACAGGAGACCTGGGATGAGAAGGATGCTTAAAAAGCAAGTAAGCTCATATCTATAAATACGAGGTAAACCTGAAGGAGAAAGGTACGCAATAAGTTGCATTCATTCCACACTTCCTATTGATTTTTAGGGTTTTGAGACAGTACGTGATACTAACTTAGGCATCGGAGGGCCTTTGCCACGAGAGGCAAAGGTGCGCTCACCCCTTGTCTGTTTTACAGGTTAGGGTTCAGGCGAAGGTATTAGGGTTCCGATTGGGCAGCACGTGAAGGAAGGAGATTCAGTACTGTTTTAGGTACTGTCTATTTTTCTCCACCTACATATGGATCCTCGCATGGGTATGCTTGATTAGGGGCCCTCGCATGGGTGACTTGCTTCTGCGACGTGGAACTCCTGGTGTGGCGGTGGTACGCGGTGTGGTGGTTTTTCTGGGCCATGTGGTGTCCCTTCTGCACCGTAGTACTCCTTTGGTATACATCGCCCCAGGGGTTTCCTCTTTTTTTTTGCAGCTGGTCTCTTTTGTTCGGACCACCAGAGGCTTCGACATCCTCTTCTGCTTCCTCTTTTGTTTCTTTCTTTGTTCCTGCAAAGGTTAATTCGACAGGAAATCGATGTATAGTTTGTTTAGGAAAGGTGGGATGATCCACCTTGTGATGTAAAAAGCTTTCGTTATATGAAACAAAAACCTTCTTGCTCTGTTTGTGATTGTATATGATGTTCTTAAGTTTGTTTGCGTGTGATATTTCCGTTAATCCAATGAAACGAACTGAACCGTGGGAACAGTCTGTAAAATAGCCGTTCTGGCGGCCGACCAAATGATTACGCGGCCGAAACTTCGATCTAGCGGCCGAAGGATCGTTTTGTTTGCCTGGGTTTGACTTGCAGGTCAACCCTATTATCTACGGGCCGATGGATTGATCCCACGGCCGCCTAATCGAAGTGCCGGCCGAGAGACCGACTGAATTTCCGAGGATTAAGAATCCGATTCCGATTCGAACTAAGACTCGACTTAGCCCTATAAGTACGCGTTCTACGAACCCGATAGTATTGTCAGCAGCAATTTCCTTGCATATGGCACAACCAATCCTTGATCAGTGGTTGGATTCCTTTAATGGCCTGGACCGTCTGCATTTTAAGTCCTTTGGCATGGACTTCCTCTTTTCCCTTCGCCACATTCCCGTGAATTTTGCTTTCCTTAGGGCAGCCGCTAGTTTGTGGGACCCTGATCTTCACGTCTTTCGATTTAAGAGGGAGGAGTTATGTCCTACCATCGAGGAATTTGCAGCCATCATGGGTCATTCGGACAGGGAAGGTTTTGTTGTCCCTAATCCCTTGTTCAATCGTGGTGATCTCCTAAAGGATTTACTCCAAGTTCAGAAACATGAAGTTAAGTTCTTCCTGGTGAAAGGAAGGCTAGAGATTCTGCAACTCATTCAGCGTTTTGGTACAGCCGAGGTTCATCGCCAAGTTTCCTTACAGAAGTCATGCTTTCATGCATTGTGCATTTGTCTCCTTCATTACTACTTGCTTGGCCCTTCCTCTGGTCATGCTGATCCTATATTGCTTAATCTTGCTCAGCAAATTGGAAACCGTGTGGGTTTCGCCGGTTTAGTATTGGCAGAGACCTTGATGGGTCTAGATGTGATGAAGGGTAGTCCTACAGCTCAGTTCTCAGGCAGTCCCTTGCTATTACAGGTTCGCTCTTTTATTTGTTTCATTTGTCAGATTTATCTTTTCACTCATCACTCTTTTGTTTTGACTCACATGTTCTCTCACAATTTTCCCTTTTTCTCTAGGTGTGGCTGTTTGAGAAGTTAAAAGTGTGGGATGCGCCGGAGCGACTTCCTTACAATCCAGACCAGTGTACGGAGCGTCACATGACTAAACAGTTCCCAACTGAGGCTGCTTAGGCAGCGTGGATGAAGACTTGCAGAGGTGATCGGATTCAATGGATTTGCCCCTGGTATGGTATCGAGAGCATGACCGCGAGTACCATGAACCACTTTGGTGTAGCAGTGATTGGCATTGCCCGAGTTGTTTTCTACTTCCCTGCTTGCTTTCAAAGGCAGTTTGGGGCTGAACAAGCCGCAATCTTAAGTGACCCTGAGTACACCGCCTCTAAGATCCATGATGCCAACTTCCGTCGCAATATGCTGCGTCTTTGGCCAAATAGAGTGATGCAGGAGGTTGCTGAGAGCTTTGTTGCCAAACTATCGGGTTCTTACAAACGCTGGTTGAAGAAAAACCTTTTGGAGGATAGAAGTGCAAAGAGAAGGAAGACCTAGAGATCGACACTTTGCTTATGTTTTTCAAAAGATGTTTGTTTGATTCTAGCTTTCATGGATTAAGAATTGTTTAGGCTTACTTTGTCCTTTCTCTTTGGAAATAATAAAACATTTGGTCGTTTTATTAGAAGATGTTATTGCCATGATTTGATGGTGAGCATGCTTTAGGATAGACCTAGAAATTTCGGAAGTGATGATGATAGCAGTGGCCGAATCTCAAGCTTAGAGATTGCCTACGTATCCCATGGAGGGAATCAGGCCATAAACGTAGTTCCAACAAAGGGGATTTGTTTTGTTTTTAGTTAGGGTTCACTCGGGTATTTTCCTCTCATTTTGTGCTCTAAATTTTGCCTAAAAACCGCCCTTGCGGGTTTTCGGTCTAGCGAGCGTTTCATTTATGCCTTAGTTTTTGCCTAAGCCGCCCTTGCGGGTTTTCGACCTAGCAGGCTGCTCTAATTTTTGCTTGGATCCGCCCACCCTTGTGGTTTTCGGTCCAATGAGCATCTCTCATGGGTAATACTTCCTTAGCTTGTCAACGTTGACTGGCGTTGCGAATTCCATTCCATCCAAGTCTGCAATGTATGCTGCTCCTCCAGAAAGTATGCGTTTGATAAGGTAGGGGCCTCCCCAGTTTGGTCTAAACTTGCCCCTTGGGTCCGAGACGTGGCGACGAATTGCTTTGAGCACCATGTCTCCTACCTTGATATCCCTAGGTTTCACCTTTTTGTTGAATGCTCGTGCAATGCGGCGTTGATACCCTTGTACATGGTACAAGGCTCTCAGTCTCCTTTCGTCTAGTAGTGCTAACTCGTCGTAGCGGTTTTGAACCCAATCCTCTTCGATCATTCCAGTCTCAGCTAGAACCCTTAACGAAGGTAATTCCAATTCGATGGGTAAGACAGCTTCCATTCCATAGACCAGAGAGTAGGGAGTAGCCCCAGTTGAAGTCCTTTCGGTTGTTCGATATCCCCATAGCGCCAGAGGTAGCATTTCCGGCCAGTCTGTGTAAATGTCGGTAGTCTTCCGCAGAATCCTCTTGACATTCTTGTTTGCAGCCTCAACTGCTCCATTAGTTTGAGGTCGGTAAGTAGATGACCGATGATTTTGTATCCCAAATTCGGCGAAAAGCTTCTTTGTCGCCCCCTTGAAGTGCGATCCATTATCACAGACAAACTCGTGGGGTACACCATATCGATAGATGATATTAGTGCGAATGAATTTGGCCACATGAGTGGCTTTGAGAGTAGCATACGAGGCTGCCTCTACCCATTTGGTGAAGTAGTCGATGGCCACCAGAATGAACTGATGTTTGTATTTCCCCTTCGGATTTATGCTTCCAATGACGTCTATCCCCCAAGTGGAGAATGGCCAAGGGGACGTCATGCTATACAGTTCTGTAGGGGGAATACGCATACGATCAGCGTGAGTTTGGCATTTGTAACATCGACGGACATAATCAGCGTAGTCGGCTTCCATTGTAGTCCAGTAATATCCCTGACGCAGGATCTTCTTTGCTATCGTTGCCCCGTTCATGTGAGGCCCACAAATTCCTTCATGTATTTCCTCCATTACCTTGCGGCTGTCCTCCGTTGTGACGCAAAGTTGACTTGGACCCAAGTGTTCCCTTCGGTACAATGCTCCTCCACAGATTATAAATCGAGCAGCAAACTTCCGCAGAGCCGTCTTGTCCTTTGAGGTGGCCTCGGACGGGTATTCTCCTTTTTCCAGGAATTCCTTCACGTCTTCGTACCATGGCTTGCCATCGTCTTCACCTTCCTCGGTAAAGGTACACTCACATGCTGGTTTAACCTTTTGTTCGATCATGAGAGGCCGCATTGTGAATCCCAGGGGTATTTCGACCATAGACGCCAATGTCGCCAGTGCATCTGCAAATCTATTGCTCACTCGAGGAGTGTGTGTGAAGATAACAGAATCGAATTGTGGAATTAGATTTTCCAACACAGAGTGATATAGCTTCAGTGTATCCTCCTTGACCTTCCAGTCTCCTCTTGCTTGAGATACCACCAGGTTTGAATCCCCAGTGACTTCTACCCTTTTTGCTCCTAGCTCCAGGGCTGCCTCCATTCCAGCAATACAAGCCTCATATTCAGCTTGGTTGTTAGTGACTTTAAACCTTAGCTTATATGACAAAGGGATGTGAGAGTCGTTTGGGGAAACTAGCAATACCCCTATGCCATATCCACATTGGTTTGATGCTCCATCAAAGTAAAGTTGCCAGGTGTCGTCTAAGAGACATAAGATATCCTCGTCGGGGAACATGAAGTCCTCTGCCTCGGCCTCTGTCACAGGGTGATCCGCCAAGAGTTCTGCCACAGCTCTTCCTTTTACTGATTTCCTTGTCATGTATTTGAGGTCGAACTCCGCTAGCAGCAATAACCACCTAGCTAGCTTTCCGATAAGTGCTGGCTTTTCGAAAAGATACTTGATTTGGTCTAAACGAGAGACCAGCACCACCGGATGTGCTAACAGGTAGTAGTGCCTCAGTTTCTTTGTGGCCCATACTAGCCCCCAACAGGTTTTCTCGAGGGGAGTGTACCTTGTCTCGTAATCCATCATTTTCTTGCTGAGGTAGTATATGGCGCACTCTACCTTGGCGTCGTTTTCTTGCGCTAGCATACATCCCATGGACGTGTCTGTTACTGAGAGATACAGAATCAAAGGCTTCCCAGGGATGGGTGGCGATAATACAGGTGGATTCTGAAGGTATTCCTTGATTGCCTCGAACGCTTGCTGACAGTCTGGGCTCCATTCAAAATCAGTACCTTTCTTCAGTAGCTTGAAAAGAGGTTCACAGGTGGTTGTGAGCTTTGAAATGAACCTGCTGATGAACTGTACCTTCCCTAAGAAGCTCCTTACTTCCTTCTCTGTCCTAGGCGGTGATATCTCCATGATAGCCTGTATCTTGGAAGGATCTACCTCGATTCCTCTTTGAGTGATGAGGAAACCCAACATCTTTCCAGCTGTTACCCCAAAAGTGCATTTTTGAGGGTTAAGACGCAGTTTATAATTCTAATCCTCTCAAAGAACTTTTGGAGTGCTCCATAGTGTCCTTCCCTCTCCTTAGATTTGACTATCATATCGTTGACATACACCTCGACTTCTTTGTGCATCATGTCGTGCAGCAGTGTTGTGGCCATCCTCTGGTAAGTGGCTCCAGCATTCTTCAACCCAACCGGCATTACTCGGTAGCAGTAAGTTCCCCAAGGCGTAGTGAAGGTAGTTTTCTCTCTATCCTCAGGGGACATAAGGATTTGGTTATACCCAGAGAATCCATCCATGAAGGATAGCAATGCATGGCCTGCGGTGTTATCTATTAGCTCGTCTATGTGAGGTAATGGGAAGTCATCTTTCGGACTGGCTTTGTTGAGATCTCGGAAATCTACGCAGACCCTGATTCCTCCAGTTTTCTTCGGTACGGGAACGATGTTTGCTACCCATTGTGGATATTCGGTGACTATGAGAAAACCGGCGTTGATTTGTTTAGTGACTTCTTCTTTTATCTTTAGGACCCAATCAGGGCGCATACGTCTTAGTTTTTGCTTAACTGGTTTTGCATCAGAATGAAGGGGAATTTTATGCTGAACAATTTCAGGGTCTATTCCAGGCATGTCCTCATAAGACCAGGCAAAAACATCTTTGTATTCTTTTAGCAAAAAGATTAGTTTTTCACTTTCTTGAGGGGATAGTGTGGCACCAATTTTAACCATTTTGGGCTCGTTTACAGAGCCTATGTTTGCTGTGATTATCTCCTCAGAAAAAGGTTTAGCGTGCCTTTCCTCTTCTCTCTCGATGAATTCTAGAATTTCCTTTGGAATTTCTTCCTCAAAATTTGGTTTGTCGGAATCCACATAATTGATCATAGGCAAAGTGAAATACTCTAAATCTTCATTCTCATTGCTAAATTTATCAAAAGACATTTCAGAGTCGAACTCAAAGTAAATGCTATGCCTTGGTACTTTGACCAGGTTTTCCTCACTAGACTTAGTAGTTTCAAGGGATGAAAAGCTTGACTCGGACTGAGTCGACTCGGAGTCGGAATCGGAATCAGAACTAAGATCAGAATTAGCGCTTTTCATTTTGTATTTTAGAGTGTGTTCCACGGTCCAGTTAGGGTAAGCCCCTTTTTCAGCATCCACAATCAGCTCAGAGCAGTCTTTTTCATCACCAAGGTCGATCACCAATACCTCACTGTCACCTTGATTCGCACTTTCATCGTTGTCACCCTGCAAGTCTTGGAGGGCCATTTGATTTGCTATTGCTGTTATCTCTTCCAATTGAGCTTCAATTTCGGCTTCGTCGCTGCTGTCGACCCGTCGTGTGCCAACAAAGCCCCACCAATTACCAAAGCTGTCTATGATGGGATGGATCACCCTTATTTCATTGTTGGTGACCCCCTCATCAAAGAGCAGGTTTAGTGATATTTCGTCTAGTGGGTCATTGTCGATAGCCTCTTCTTCCTTTGCCTCTTCAGTCTCGAGGTTGTTGACCTCGTCTATTGGCCAATAATCATCGGTAGGTGCATAAGGGTCATAAAAATAGATTGGAACCCTGCGAAGCCCTTCTTCTTCAATCAGGTCTTCTACCTCTTCCTCATAAACTGTTCCAGCGAACATGACATGGTCATCTTCAATGATAGCCACCATAGGCTTTGGTTGATTTACTGGAGTGATGTATTCAGAGGGGTTGAAATCTTCAACAGCAAAGTGGAGCGGGCCAGACAGCTTGGTGACAACTTGAAAGTGCGAATCAGACGTGAACAATGATGCAGTCATTTTTCCTAAAAAATGTTTTTGCTTTAGTCAGATTGATTAATCTTACTTACTGATTATTTGATTTAGAGAGATTCCTAAGGTTTAACCTGCAAAAGAGAAACTTTACAACATACACATATACAATGGGTGTGAGGAAGAACTTTCGCAAGTAGAATGCAAGTAGGTTCCTAGCCTATAGGTTCCTGTCTTAGTTTGATAAGTTCTATGGCTTTCTAAAACATGCAAGGTTTTGGTAGTCTCAGGGTGCTCCGTTGTCAAAGGGCACCAATCCTCTCACCAGCCCATCATAGGCGGTGATTGGGTGATTTCCTTTTTGATATACCACTAGGTACGAGTGACTGTGGAGTTTGCTGGAACCCCCAACATAGCTCGTGTCATGCCGGGATATCAGGTGAACTCAACGGGTTGCCCGCTCGATGCATATGATAAATGAATTAGACAAGGCATGTATTAGTCTTATGTTGAACTTTTTGGTTATGGCTCTCAAGTCCCCAGCAGAGTCGCCAAAAACTGTAGACACCTCCCAAGCGGGGTATCGCCATACAGATTGATCACGTTTGTGTTTGCTCGATTGGTTGCTCATTTCATAAACCAAAATCATGGACATTCCCATGGCTAGGAACATCGCCACATGATAACGGTTATCATCAAATAGAGTCGCCACCCAGTTTATTAAAACTGGGAAAATAAATAGAGATTCTGGATTCGGGAGCCAAAAGTACAGTAAGGGGAAGGTGTTAGGCACCCCTCTCTGCCCAGTCGTGAGACTGGCCCATAATCGTTCAACATAAGACGTATAGATACTTTGTCTAATCCTAACACATAGTCTGTTTAATTATTTCTTTAAACAGTAAGCAAAGTGAGCCAGTGCGATAATTGAAGCATGCATCAGAAAGCAGGAAACAAACAAAACTGTCCC
Organism: Rhododendron henanense subsp. lingbaoense; assembly: GCA_020567845.1. Lineage (NCBI taxonomy): Eukaryota > Viridiplantae > Streptophyta > Magnoliopsida > Ericales > Ericaceae > Rhododendron > Rhododendron henanense. The sequence goes on along the minus strand of CM036318.1, from coordinate 4,414,206 downwards.
AGGGAAATGGATCCCGCGGCCGGTGAATGGATCTCACGGCCGAGGGATCCTCCTGGTTTTATTTATCGGCCGATGGATCGAAACCCCGGTCGATGTTCTTCCTCACACCAGACAGAAAAGTTTAGCAAATGATTTAAATGCTACGGTTAGCCATAAATGTAGACACCCCAATTTGGCCTAACGATTATTTCAAGTCCCACCTTGGGACAATCCCGATGATGAAATGGATACAATGATTGATGATTGCTTCTTTGAGGACCTTAGGACTTTCGGTGAGAACTTTGACCACTTAGAGGACCCAATTCAGAGCCATACAGCCTTTCAGACAGAAATACAGAAGCCTAGGAGAATCCATCTGACGGCCGTAATATCGATCTAACGGCCATAACATCAATCCCTCGCCCGAGCAACCTGTTGCCAGCAGAGATCAATTCTTCGGCCGCAAGATCTATCCTTCGGCCGAGACATCCATTCCACGGCCGCGACATCCATTGCTCGGCCGCCAGATCGACCTTTTTCCAGACTCTGGACGTTCTGTCAGACGTTTGGTTTGATCCAACTACACAACCTTTCCGATGCGTTCGGGCTACGTTCGGAGATCACGACGTAGAGTTTGAGATGCATTGCAATTGCAATTGCCATCTCGTGATTTGATTGGCCGGAGTGAGTCATCCCTATGCCTATATAAAGGGGCCTTTGGGTTCCGAAATTAACACACAGAAATTGAGATACCCACACACTCAATCAAACCTCGAAGCTCTGCACAAATACTCCCTCAATCCTATACTTCAAAAGCCCTAACCTTCCGAAGGCAACCGTCAATCCGGCGATCAAACCCCGAAGTTCAAACCCTAGCTCTAGGGTTCTCGATCAAGCAATCAATCAATCACATCCAATCCGAAGCAATCAAGCAACTTAGGGATCAAGGTGGTGAGGCCCAACGGCCTCTGGTTTGTTTTACTTATCGTGTTTATGGCTAACCGTAGCATTTAAATCATTCGCTAAACTTTTCTGTCTGGTGTGAGGAAGAACATCGACCGGGGTTTCGATCCCTCGGCCGATAAATAAAACCAGGAGGATATCTCGGCCGTGACATCTATTCACCGGCCGCGAGATCCATCTCCCTGGGACATTTTGTTTGTTTCTCTGCTTTCTGATGCATTCTTCAATTATCGCACTGGCTCACTTTGCTTACTGTTTAAAGGAATAATTAAACAGCCTATGTGTTAGAATTAGACAAAGCATCTACACGTCTTATGTTGAACGATTATGGGCCAGTCTCACGACTGGGCAGAGAGGGGTGCCTAACACCTTCCCCTTACTGTACTTTTGGCTCCCGAATCCAGAATCTCTATCTATTTTCCCAGTTTTAATAAATTGGATGGCGACTCTATTTGATGATAACCGTTATCATGTGGCGATGTTCCTAGCCATGGGAATGTCCATGATTTTGGTTTATGAATGAGCAACCAATCGAGCAAACACAACGTGACCAATCTGTATGGCGATGCCCCGCTTGGGAGGTGTCTACAGTTTTTGGCGACTCTGCTAGGGATTTGAGAGCCATAACCAGAAAGTTCAACATAAGACTAATACGTGCCTTGTCTAATTCATTTGTCATATGCATCGAGCGGGCAACCCGTTGAGTTCACCTGATATCCCGGCATGACACGGGCTATGTTGGGGGTTCCAGCAAACTCCACAGTCACTCGTACCTAGTGGTATATCAAAAAGGAAATCACCCAATCACCGCCTATGATGGGCTGGTGAGAGGATTGGTGCCCTTTGACAACGGAGCACCCTGAAACTACCAAAACCTTGCATGCTTTAGAAAGCCATAGAACTTATCAAACTAAGACAGGAACCTACAGGCTAGGAACCTACTTGCATTCTGCTTGCAATAGTTCTTCCTCACACCCATTGTATACGTGTATGTTGTAAAGTTTCTCTTTTGCAGGTTAAACCTTAGGAATCTCTCTAAGTCGAATAATCAGTAGGTAAGATTAATCAATCTGACTAAAGCAAAAACCTTTTTCAGGAAAAATGACTGCATCATTGTTCACGTCTGATTCGCACTTCCAAGTTGTCACCAAGCTGTCTGGCCCGCTCCACTTTGCTGTTGAAGATTTCAACCCCTCTGAATACATCACTCCAGTAAATCAACCTAAGCCTATGGTGGCTATCATTGAAGATGACCATATCATGTTCGCTGGAACAGTTTATGAAGAAGAGGTAGAAGACCTGACTGAAGAAGAAGGGCTTCGCAGGGTTCCAATCTACTTTTATGACCCTTATGCACCTACCGATAATTATTGGCCAATAGACGAGGTCAACAACATCGAGACTGAAGAGGCAAAGGAAGAAGAGGCTGTCGACAATGACCCACTAGACGAAATATCACTAAACCTGCTCTTTGATGAGGGGGTCACCAACAATGAAATAAGGGTGATCCATCCCATCATAGACAGCTTTGGTAATTGGTGGGGCTTTGTTGGCACACGACGGGTCGACAACAGCGACGAAGCCGAAATTGAAGCTCAATTGGAAGAGATAACATCAATAGCAAATCAAATGGCCCTCCAAGACTTGCAGGGTGACAACGATGAAAGTGCGAATCAAGGTGACAGTGAGGTATTGGTGATCGACCTTGGTGATGAAAAAGACTGCTCCGAGCTGATTGTGGATGCTGAAAAAGGGGCTTACCCTAACTGGACCGTGGAACACACTCTAAAATACAAAATGAAAAGCGCTAATTCTGATTTTAGTTCTGATTCCGATTCCGACTCCGAGTCGACTCAGTCCGAGTCAAGCTTTTCATCCTTTGAAACTACTAAGTCTAGTGAAGAAAACCTGGTCAAAGTACCAAGGCATAGCATTTACTTTGAGTTCGACTCTGAAATGTCTTTTGATAAATTTAGCAATGAGAAGGAAGATTTAGAGTATTTTACTTTGCCCATGATCAATTGTGTGGATTCCGACAAACCAAATTTTGAGGAAGAAATTCCAAAAGAAATTCTAGAATTCATCGAGAGAGAAGAGGAAAGGCACGCTAAACCTTTTTCTGAGGAGATAATCACAGCAAACATAGGCTCTGAAAACGAGCCCAAAATGGTTAAAATTGGTGCCGCACTATCCCCTCAAGAAAGTGAAAAACTAATCTTTTTGTTAAAAGAATACAAAGATGTTTTTGCCTGGTCTTATGAGGACATGCCTGGAATAGACCCTGAAATTGTTCAACATAAAATTCCTCTTCATCCTGATGCAAAACCAGTTAAACAGAAACTAAGACGTATGCGCCCTGATTGGGTCCTAAAGATAAAAGAAGAAGTCACTAAACAAATCAACGCCGGTTTTCTCATAGTCACCGAATATCCACAATGGGTAGCAAACATCGTTCCCGTACCAAAGAAAACTGGAGGAATCAGGGTCTGCGTAGATTTCCGAGATCTCAACAAAGCCAGTCCGAAAGATGACTTCCCATTACCTCACATAGACGAGCTAATAGATAACACCGCAGGCCATGCATTGCTATCTTTCATAGATGGATTCTCTGGGTATAACCAAATCCTTATGTCTCCTGAGGATAGAGAGAAAACCACCTTCACTACACCTTGGGGAACCTACTGCTACCGAGTAATGCCATTTGGGTTGAAGAATGCTGGAGCCACTTATCAGAGGATGGCCACAACACTGCTGCACGACATGATGCACAAAGAGGTCGAGGTGTATGTCGACGATATGATAGTCAAATCAAAGGAAAGGGAAGGACACTATGGAGCACTCCAAAAGTTCTTTGAGAGGATTAGGAATTATAAGTTGCGTCTTAACCCTCAAAAATGCACTTTTGGGGTAACAGCTGGAAAGATGTTGGGTTTCCTCATCACTCAAAGAGGAATCGAAGTAGATCCTTCCAAGATACAGGCTATCATGGAGATATCACCACCTAGGACAGAGAAGGAAGTAAGGAGCTTCTTAGGGAAGGTACAGTTCATCAGCAGGTTCATTTCCAAGCTCACAACCACCTGTGAACCTCTTTTCAAGCTACTGAAGAAAGGTACGGATTTTGAATGGAGCCAAGACTGTTAGCAAGCATTCGAGGCAATCAAGGAATACCTTCAGAATCCACCTGTACTATCGCCACCCATCCCTGGGAAGCCATTGATTCTGTATCTCTCAGTAACAGACACGTCCATGGGATGTATGCTAGCGCAAGAAAACGACGCCAAAATAGAGTGCGCCATATACTACCTCAGCAAGAAAATGATGGATTATGAGACAAGGTACACTCCCCTCGAGAAAACCTGTTGGGGGCTAGTATGGGCCACAAAGAAACTGAGGCACTACCTGTTAGCACATCCCGGTGGTGCTGGTCTCTCGTTTAGACCCAATCAAGTATCTTTTCGAAAAGCCAGCACTTATCGGAAAGCTAGCTAGGTGGTTATTGCTGCTAGCGGAGTTCGACCTCAAATACATGACAAGGAAATCCGTAAAAGGAAGAGCTGTGACAGAATTCTTGGCGGATCACCCTGTGACAGAGGCCGAGGCAGAGGACTTCATGTTCCCCGACGAGGATATCTTATGTCTCTTAGACGACACCTGGCAACTTTACTTTGATGGAGCATCAAACCAATGTGGATATGGCATAGGGGTATTGCTAGTTTCCCCAAACGACTCTCACATCCCTTTGTCATATAAGCTAAGGTTTGAAGTCACTAACAACCAAGCTGAATATGAGGCTTGTATTGCTGGAATGGAGGCAGCCCTGGAGCTAGGAGCAAAAAGGGTAGAAGTCACTGGGGATTCAAACCTGGTGGTATCTCAAGCAAGAGGAGACTGGAAGGTCAAGGAGGATACACTGAAGCTATATCACTCTGTGCTGGAAAATCTAATTCCACAATTCGATTCTGTTATCTTTACACACACTCCTCGAGTGAGCAATAGATTTGCAGACGCACTGGCGACATTGGCGTCTATGGTCGAAATACCCTTGGGATTCACAATGCGGCCTCTCATGATCGAACAAAAGGTTAAACCAGCATGTGAGTGTACCTTTACCGAGGAAGGTGAAGACGATGGCAAGCCATGGTACGAAGACGTGAAAGAATTCCTGGAAAAAGGGGAATACCCATCCGAGGCTACCTCAAAGGACAAAACAGCTCTACGGAAGTTTGCTGCCCGGTTTGTAATCTGTGGAGGAGCAATATACCGAAGGGCACACTTGGGTCCAAGTCAACTTTGCGTCACGACAGAGGACAGCCGCAGGGTAATGGAGGAAATACACGAAGGAATTTGTGGGCCACACATGAATGGGGCAACGATGGCAAAGAAGATCCTACGTCAGGGATATTACTGGACTACAATGGAAGCCGACTGCGCTGATTATGTCCGTCGATGTTACAAATGCCAAACCCACGCTGATCGTATGCGTATTCCCCCTACGGAATTATACAGCATGACATCCCCCTGGCCATTCTCCACTTGGGGGATAGACGTCATTGGAAGCATAAATCCAAAAGGGAAATACAAACATCAGTTCATTCTGGTGGCCATCGACTACTTCACCAAATGGGTAGAGGCAGCCTCTTATGCTACCCTCAAAGCCACTCATGTGGCCAAATTCATTCGCACTAATATCATCTATCGATATGGTGTACCTCACGAGTTTGTCTGTGATAATGGATCGCACTTCAAGGGGGCGACAAAGAAGCTTTTCGCCGAATTTGGGATACAAAATCATCGGTCATCTACTTACCGACCTCAAACTAATGGAGCAGTTGAAGCTGCAAACAAGAATGTCAAGAGGATTCTGCGGAAGACTACCGACACTTACACGGACTGGCCAGAAATGCTACCTCTGGCACTATGGGGATATCGAACAACTGAAAGGACTTCAACTGGGGCCACTCCCTACTCTCTGGTCTATGGAATGGAAGCTGTCTTGCCTATCGAACTAGAGTTACCTTCATTGAGAGTTCTAGCTGAGACTGGAATGATCGAAGAAGACTGGGTTCAAAACCGCTACGATGAGTTGGCACTACTAGACGAAAGGAGACTGAGGGCTTTATACCATGTACAAGGGTATCAACGCCGCATTGCACGAGCGTTCAACAAAAAGGTAAAACCTAGGGACGTCAAGGTAGGAGACATGGTGCTCAAAGCAATTCGTCGCCACGTCTCGGACCCAAGGGGCAAGTTTAGACCAAACTGGGGAGGCCCCTACCTCATCAAACGCATACTTTCTGGAGGAGCAGCATACATTGCAGACTTGGATGGAATGGAATTCGCAACGCCAATCAACATTGACAAGCTGAGGAAGTATTACCCATGAGAGATGCTCGTTGGACCGAAAACCACAAGGGTGGGCGGATCCAAGCAAAAATTAGAGCAGCCTGCTAGGTCGAAAACCCGCAAGGGCGGCTTAGGCAAAAACTAAGGCATAAATGAAACGCTCGCTAGACCGAAAACCCGCAAGGGCGGTTTTTAGGCAAAATTTAGAGCACAAAAGGAAAGGAAAATACCCGAGTGGACCCTAACTAAAAACAAAACAAATTCCCTTTGCTGGAACTACGTTTATGGCCTGATTCCCTCCATGGGATACGTAGGCAATCTCTAAGCTTGAGATTCGGCCACTGCTATCATCATCACTTCCGAAATTTCTAGGTCTATCCTAAAGCATGCTCACCATCAAATCATGGCAATAACATCTTCTAATAAAACGACCAAATGTTTTATTATTTCCGAAGAGAAAGGACAAAGCAAGCCTAAACAATTCTTAATCCATGAAAGCTAGAATCAAACAAACATCTTTTGAAAAACATAAGCAAAGTGTCGATCTCTAGGTCTTCCTTCTCTTTGCACTTCTATCCTCCAAAAGGTTTTTCTTCAACCAGCGTTTGTAAGAACCCGATAGCTTGGCAACAAAGTTCTCAGCAACCTCCTGCATCACTCTATTTGGCCAAAGACGCAGCATATTGCGACGGAAGTTGGCATCATGTATCTTAGAGGCAGTGTACTCAGGGTCACCTAAGATTGCGGCTTGTTCAGCCCCAAACTGCCTTTGAAAGCGAGCAGGGAAGTAGAAAACGACTCGAGTAATGCCAATCACTGCTACACCAAAGTGATTCATGGTACTCGCAGTCATGCTCTCGATACCATACCAGGGGCAAACCCATTGAATCCAATCACCTCTGCAAGTCTTCATCCACGCTTCCCAAGCAGCCTCAGTTGGGAACTGTTTAACCATGTGACGCTCCGTACACTGGTCTGGATTGTAAGGAAGTCGCTCCGGCGCATCCCACACTTTTAGCTTCTCAAACAGCCATACCTAGAGGAAAAGGGAAAATTGTGAGCTGAGAGAACATGTGAGTCAAAACAAAAGAGTGATGAGTGAAAAGATAAATCTGGCAAATGAAACAAATAAAAGAGCGAACCTGTAATAGCAAGGGACTGCCTGAGAACTGGGTTGTAGGACTACCCTTCATCACATCTAGACCCATCAAGGTCTCTGCCAACACTAAACCGGCGAAACCCACACGGTTTCCAATCTGCTGAGCAAGGTTAAGCAATATAGGATCAGCATGACCAGAGGAAGGGCCAAGCAAGTAGTAATGAAGGAGACAAATGCACAATGCATGAAAGCATGACTTCTGTAAGGAAACTTGGCGATGAACCTCGGCTGTACCAAAACGCTGAATGAGTTGCAGAATCTCTAGCCTTCCTTTCACCAGGAAGAACTTAACTTCATGTTTCTGAACTTGGAGTAAATCCTTTAGGAGATCACCACGGTTGAACAAGGGATTAGGGGCAACAAAACCTTCCCTGTCTAAATGGCCCATAATGGCTGCAAATTCCTCGATGGTAGGACACAACTCCTCTCTCTTAAAGCGAAAGACGTGAAAATCAGGGTCCCACAAGCTGGCGGCTGCCCTAAGGAAGGCAAAATTCACAGGAATCTGACGAAGGGAAAATAGGAAGTCCATGCCAAAGGACTTAAAGTGTAGACGGTCAAGGCCATTAAAGGAATCCAACCACTGATCAAGGATTGGTTGTGCCATGTGCAAGGAAATTGCTACTGACAATGCTATCGGGTTCGTAGAACGCGTACTTATAGGGCTAGGTCGAGTCTTAGTTCGAATCGGAATCGGATTCTTAATCCTCGGAAATCTAGTCGGTCTCTCGGCCGGTACTTCGATAAGACGGCCGTGGGATCAATCCATCGGCCCGTAGATAATGGGGTTGACCTGCAAGTAAAACCCAGGCAAACCAAACGATCCTTCGGCCGCCAGATCGAAGTTTCGGCCGCGTAATTGTTTGGTCGGCCGCCAGAACGGCTATTTTACAGACTGTTCCCACGGTTCAGTTCGTTGGATTAACGAGGGTTATCACACGCAAACAAACTTAAGAACATCATATACAATCACAAACAGAGCAAGAAGGTTTTTGTTTCATATAACGAAAGCTTTTTACATCACAAGGTGGATCATCCCACATTTCCTAAACAAACTATACATCGATTTCCTGTCGAACTAACCTTTGCAGGAACAAAGAAAGAAACAAAAGAAGAAGCAGAAGAGGATGTCGAACCCTCTGGTGGTCCGAACAAAAGAGACCAGCTGCAAAAAGAGAGGAAACCCCTGGGGCGATGTATACCAAAGGAGTACTACGGTGCAGAAGGGACACCACATGGCTCAGAAAAACCACCACACCGCGTACCACCGCCACACCAGGAGTTCCACGTCGCGGAAGCAAGTCACCCATACGAGGGCCCCTAATCAAGCATACCCATGCGAGGATCCATAATCAAGCGTCGAGACAGGACCAAAAGCAAACGCGGTCTCCCTCCGCGCACACTAGCCACGACAGCATACCACTCGCGGCCCGGAGCTGTCTAAAACGAGGATAGATGGAAGGGATCTTCGGTGAAAGTCCTGGGTGTAAGAAACGAAGAGAGAGAAAAGTGAAATAAAACGGTCGACGCTGTGGCCTTTTATAGGCCCCTGGAAATAAAGGGATTACGCGGCCGAGACATCTATTACTCGGCCGAGACATCAATTATTCGGCCGAGAGATCGATCTCCTGGCCCCTTAATCAAATTCCCTCAGCAACATCAGATCATGCTCAGTGCACCAATTCAAGTCATCATGACTTCTAAGTCCTCAACCAACCAAGTAGCCTTGGGGGCATCCCCGAGCCAATACAATGTGATCCAAACCAGCCTTGGGGGCATGCCCAAGCATCGAAGCTCTCTCTCCACAAACTGCTGGCCAAAGCAAGCGGCTTTTACGCCCATATCCATTATCGGTTCACTCAGCGGCCCGAAGCCATCAACTCAGCGGCTCGAGGCCCATTGTCGACAGGCTCTACGCCTGTACTTATTCAGCAGCTCTACGCTCGCTATCACAATCTCAGCGGCTCGAAGCCCACTACCTCAACAGGCTCAAAGCCTACATCTACCATCTCAACTGGTTCAAAACCATAAACCCAGCGGCTCGAAGCCATCAACTCAGCGGCTCAAAGCCCATCGCCTCAACACAGCAGGCTCTATGCCCGTTATCTCACCAAAGCGGCTCCAAGCCCACTATCTCAACTGGCTCGAAGCCGTAAACAAGCAACAGGCTCTACGCCGCCCCAACAATCAAGACATTTATTCTCAGGCTCTACGCCTGAATGCTCAAAAATCTAACATTTTTGAATGCTCAAGCTCTACGCTTGGATGCCCAACCACTGTGTACTGGATGCTCAAGTTATACACTTGAATGCTCGAGCTCTACGCTTGGATGCCCAACCACTGTGTACTGGACGCTCAAAGCCTGTACTTTGAATGCTCGGATTCTGCCGTCCGAATGCTCGAGCTCTACGCTCTGAATGCTCAAATCCGGAACTTGATAGAAGCTCTAAGCTTAAAAACAAACACACACGCACGGGCCCGTGCACATTTGCATCAACATTTTCACATCGAGTCTTCATCATATCTGTTCACATCTAACGAACAAGCATTGCACATATACACTTTGCATATCTCTCATGAAACAGGTCAACTCTGCAATCAACCGGCACTATGCCTCGGTTTTATTGATCGGCCCAACGCCTCGATCTTTTGGCTCCACGCCAACACTTATGATGGAAAAGCTCCGTGCGCAGACCATCAGAATGTAACCAGCTCTACGCTTCGGTTCAAATCACGTCAAGCTCTAAGCTCCGACAACTCAGGCCCTCGCCTCAAGACTGCAGCAGGCTCCACGCCTCAATCTATTCACCTCAGGCTCCACGCCTCAGTTCCTTCACCTCAGGCTCTTGCCTTATACCAGCTCCGCGCTTCGGTTCATCACGTCAAGCTCAAAGCTCTGACACCACAGGCTCTCATCTTGACCAATACCAGCTCCGCGCTTCGGTCCCATCAAGCTCTAAGCTCACCTCAGGCCTTCACCTCATAAACCACAGCAGGCTCCACGCCTCAATCTAGTCACCTCAGGCTCTCGCCTTACGATCAACAACAGCTCCGCGCTTCGGTCTTATCAACTCAATCACCTCAGGCTTTCGCCTTATGACCAACACCAGCACCGCGCTTCGGTCAAACCAATCCCCTCAGGCCTTCGCCTCAAGATTGCAACAGGCTCCACGCCTCGATTCTATCACTCTCCAGGCTCTCGCCTCATAATTACAACCGGCTCCGTGCCTCGGTTCCTTCATCACCAAAGCTCCGTGCTCTAGCTACTGGCCCTGCGCCCCCCACATCTCAAAGACAAACCGGCGTCCAATTCATCCCCAGTAGATGATTTGGATTCCACCCCATTACATCAAACCCTTCCAGCTCATTCGCAAGGATAGGCTACTCTACCGAGCTCCTTCCAGTCAAAGTAAGGATGATCAAGAAAAGCAAACGCATCTGCAGTGTACTGATCTACCCCAAAATACTAAGGAAGCTCTCCGCAAAAACTCCCCAGGCAGCCCTGCGCTCCTTCAACTATCTTCCGCCAAAACCCTGGCTCAGTCTAGGTACGTCACACTACGGCTTTTAAGCCCTAAGGTACGTCTTCTGTCTCTAACCCTCCAAACTTTTATTTTGTTTTACTGCCCGAACTACGGTTGGTCTGAATTTCCCTTGTGGAATACGTAGGCAGCTTCCCGGCCCGACCATAACAAAACCTTTTTCGAAAACCCCTTGGAATAGTGGTTGGACCAAATTGAGTTGCTTTTTACAGCTTTGACTCTTACTCAAACATGTCTCGCGATCCGTCTGAGTTCAGTCAAAGAGGGGCATCTGTAGACACCCCAATTTGGCCTAAGGATTATTTCAAGTCCCACCTTGGGACAATCCCGATGATGAAATGGATACAATGATTGATGATTGCTTCTTTGAGGACCTTAGGACTTTCGGTGAGAACTTTGACCACTTAGAGGACCCAATTCAAAGCCATACAGCCTTTCAGACAGAAATACAGAAGCCTAGGAGAATCCATCTGACGGCCGTAATATCGATCTAACGGCCATAACATCAATCCCTCGCCCGAGCAACCTGTTGCCAGCAGAGATCAATTCCTCGGCCGCAAGATCTATCCTTCGGCCGAGACATCCATTCCACGGCCGCGACATCCATTGCTCGGCCGCCAGATCGACCTTTTTCCAGACTCTGGAACGTTCTGTCAGACGTTTGGTTTGATCCAACTACACTACCTTTCCGATGCGTTCGGGCTACGTTCGGAGATCACGACGTAGAGTTTGAGATGCATTGCAATTGCAATTGCCATCTCGTGATTTGATTGGCCGGAGTGAGTCATCCCTATGCCTATATAAAGGGGCCTTTGGGTTCCGAAATTAACACACAGAAATTGAGATACCCACACACTCAATCAAACCTCGAAGCTCTGCACAAATACTCCCTCAATCCTATACTTCAAAAGCCCTAACCTTCCGAAGGCAGCCGTCAATCCGGCGATCAAACCCCGAAGTTCAAACCCTAGCTCTAGGGTTCTCGATCAAGCAATCAATCAATCACATCCAATCCGAAGCAATCAAGCAACTGAGGGATCAAGGTGGTGAGGCCCAACGGCCTCTGGTTTGTTTTACTTATCGTGTTTATGGCTAACCGTAGCATTTAAATCATTCGCTAAACTTTTCTGTCTGGTGTGAGGAAGAACATCGACCGGGGTTTCGATCCCTCGGCCGATAAATAAAACCAGGAGGATCTCTCGGCCATGACATCTATTCACCGGCCGTGAGATCCATCTCCCTGGGACATTTTGTTTGTTTCTCTGCTTTCTGATGCATGCTTCAATTATCGCACTGGCTCACTTTGCTTACTGTTTAAAGGAATAATTAAACAGCCTATGTGTTAGAATTAGACAAAGCATCTACACGTCTTATGTTGAACGATTATGGGCCAGTCTCACGACTGGGCAGAGAGGGGTGCCTAACACCTTCCCCTTACTGTACTTTTGGCTCCCGAATCCAGAATCTCTATCTATTTTTCCAGTTTTAATAAACTGGGTGGCGACTCTATTTGATGATAACCGTTATCATGTGGCGATGTTCCTAGCCATGGGAATGTCCATGATTTTGGTTTATGAATGAGCAACCAATCGAGCAAACACAACGTGACCAATCTGTATGGCGATGCCCCGATTGGGAGGTGTCTACAATAAACACGATAAGTAAAACAAACCAGAGGCCGTTGGGCCTCACCACCTTGATCCCTCAGTTGCTTGATTGCTTCGGATTTGATTGTGATTGACTGACTGCTTGATTGAAAACCTTAGGGTTAGGGTTTGAACTTCGGGGTTTGATCGCCGGATTGACGACTTCCTTCGGAAGGTTAGGGCTTTTGGAGTATGGGATTGAGGGAGTATTTCTGCAGAGTTTCGAGGTTTGATTGAGTGTGTGGGTATCTCAATTTTTGTGTTAATTCGGAACCCAAAGGCCCCTTTATATAGGCATAGGGATGACTCACTCCGGCCAATCAAATCACGAGATGGCAATTGCAATTGCAATTGCAATGCATCTCTAACTCTACGTCGTGATCTCCGAACGTAGCCCGAACGCATCGGGAAGGTAGTGTAGTTGGATCAAACCAAACGTCTGACAGAACGTTCCAGAGTCTGGAAAAAGGTCGATCTGGCGGCCGAGCAATGGATGTCGCGGCCGTGGAATTGATGTCTCGGCCGAATGATAGATCTTGCGGCCGAGGGATTGATCTCTCAGGGAGATTTTGCTGGCAACAGGTTGCTCGGGCGAGGGATTGATGTTATAGCCGTTAGATCGATATTACGGCCGCCAGATGGATTCTCCTAGGCTTTTGTATTTCTGTCTGAAAGGCTGTATGGCTTTGAATTGGGTCCTCTAAATGGTCAAAGTTCTCACCGAAAGTCCTAAGGTCCTTAAAGAAGCAATCATCAATCATTGTATCCATTTCATCATCGGGATTGTCCCAAGGTGGGACTTGAAATAATCGTTTGGCCAAATTGGGGTGTCTACAACATTTTTGGAAATACCCAAGATAAAACTCAAAAAAAATCATAATTTTTTAGTTTCCATTTCGTATCGACAAGACGAAAGAATAATCCACAAAAGATTGACTCAAAATTAACCAATGAGAATTTTTTTTAATATAAACAAAATTCACAAAGTCCAAAAAGACCCTAAAGCTCTTAGGGGAACAAGCCGTCACTATTAGCTTTTCGTAGATTGGGATAAATTGTTCGTCCCGACAGGAGAACTCGAAAAAATAAAAAAATATGGACCAAAGTTGAAAAAATACATATAAAACTGTACTGTAGAGAAAAAAATATCAATTGTTTGGTGTTTTATCGTCTTTAGTCAAATTATTTCATAGTTTTTTTACTTGTAGACTTTTCTAATATAGCGAGGTGGATGATCAATCCCAAAAATAAAGCTTAAATGTAAGAAAAAAAATATCAAAATGTCCAAGATATTGGGAGAAAAATATTTTGGGCCAGTTGGAAGATTTCTAAAAGCATTTTAATTTTCAGATTTTATTCGAATGGTAATAGAGGCAAGCCGATCCCAATTCAATCCAATAAGCCCAAGTGGCCCTCCTGAAAACCCTATTGCGAAAACCATAGTGTATAGTGATCACGCTTTCAAAATTTAGCGGCTAAAAGAAATTTGTTGGGGTCAGAGTAATTCTTTGACTGTCGTGTACAGTAATCACATTTTCAAAACTTTGCGGAAAGGAGTAATTCTTCGCGACAAGGAGAAATTCTGCGTGGCCACGAGTAATTCTTTGCAGCCACGAGTAATTCAATGCGTGAAAGAGTAATTTTTTAAGACCAGGAGAACAATTTTGTGCGGCTAAGGGCAATTTTGGGCGGCCTACAGCAATTCTACGCGGCCAAGTGCAATTCTTCGTGGTCAAGTGCAATTTTAAGTGGCCAAGTACAATTTTCAACGGCCAAGTGCATTTTGAAGCGGCCAAGTGCAATTATGCGCGGCCAACTTCAGTTTTCCGCGGCCAACTGCAATTTACCGTGGCCAACTGCAGTTTTACGCGGCCAACTGCACTTTTCCGCGGCCAACTGCAATTATACGCGGCCAACTGCAACTTTCCGCGGCCAACTGCAATTTTGGGCGGCCAACATCAATTTTGTTCACTTGCCCTTTTAGTTTTAGTTTTAATTTAGTTTTTAATCATTACCCTACTTTTTTCTCCAATCATTACCCTATTTCTCCAATTATTACTTTCTCATCTCTCTCTATCTCTCTCCAATCATTACCCTATTTTCAATCATTACTCTATTTCTCTCTCCATCTACTACCAAAACTAAACTAAACTAAACTCCCAACCAAACACAAAATATATTTTGTTTACGAAAATTTGGTCGAAAGTAGACCAATTCAAGGATCGTCGGAGCCACTAATGCTAAAACACATTTCCGCGCCCTCCCACTCATTCTAATTTCCACTTGGTACTAAAATTCCTAGTTCTAAGGTATTCGTTTATTTCTTAAGAGTTCTATTGAGTTCATTGGGCTATACGCACTTCATCAAGGCAAACAAAAACTGCTCAACGATCGGGATTCGCCTAAAACGTATGCCCAAGACAAGGCTTTTACATTTAAGAAGCCAAATTTTGGTTTCCAAACCCCAACAGTAGCCCTTGACCACTACAACCAATTGTAGGACATGTTACTCATCAAGGTTTGCGAAAGAAACTCAGAAATGATCCACTTCAAGTTCTAGGTGAACTATTTTTGATCTTAAAATGGAGCTTCTTACTTCCCGCTTTTCATAGACTAACCTTTACTATTCATAAGGTGTCGTTTCCCAATGTTTTAGTTCTTTGTACATCGTCTTTATCCATATATAATAGGTTTTTATCAGATTTAAAATGAAAGAGATGCGACCGTTTTACCAAATAAATTTATTTTTTGGCACATTGAGGGTAAATTTGTCATAATATCTTTCGATGCAAAAATAATATTTGATCCAAACTAGTTGGGTTAGAATCTAGACTCAACAAGCTATTTAACCATCCGAACCTTGCGAAAAATGGAGTTCCGAAGCGCCCGAGGCAAACCCGCGAAGTTTTAACAGTTTTAATGCATCCCAGGCGCGCTGAATTACGCCCGGGCGCATCCTCGAAATTCCAAAAGTCGACCAAACTTTGTCGTCTTGCCACGGACAATCCCGAATTCCGATTTGCACCCGGTTTGATCGAACAATTGAAAAGCTTGTCTAGCAAACTTTCTATCCAATTTTGTTTGGCTCCAAACTTATTTTTACATCGAAAGATATGAAGATTTTACCCTCAACAGGTCGAAAAAAAAATTATTATGGCAAAATCTTTGATCACACCAACTTTAAAACCGGATTGAAAGTTATTGTATATCGAGAAAGATGGTATTCAAAGTCCTAAATGATGGTGGGATCGAAATGCAAAATTAATATATTTTTGTTTACGAAAATTTGGTCGAAAATTGTCATCCTCTTCGATACCATTGCATTTTCCGACAAGTACTTCGCAAGGTTCAGCTCTTCTCCTTCATCGCCCCAGAATTCGTGAATTTCAATCGTCTTGAGGCTAAGAAGTAAACATTCAGGCACTGGCATCCAAAGGTAATTGGAGCTTGGTTCCTTGTAAAGGTGTTGCAGTTCCTCAGGGCGAACAATTCCCTAATTAAAGTGAGGGATTACCCAAGATAAACTTTTTTAGTTTTAGCTTTTTTCTTATTTAATTTTTTTGGCAATTTTTAGTTTTGCGCTAAACTTTTTTGAATTATTGATTGGTCTCGATGAGTGAAATCCAAAAAGTTTTAAAAAAAATTCTTTCACCCTAACATTTTTGGAAATACCCAAGATAAAACTCAAAAAAAATCATAATTTTTTAGTTTCCATTTCGTATCGACAAGACGAAAGAATAATCCAAAAAAGATTGACTCAAAATTAACCAATGAGAATTTTTTTTTAATATAAACAAAATTCACAAAGTCCAAAAAGACCCTAAAGCTCTTAGGGGAAGAAGCCGTCACTATTAGCTTTTTGTAGATTGGGATAAATTGTTCGTCCCGACAGGAGAACTCGAAAAAATAAAAAAATATGGACCAAAGTTGAAAAAATACATATAAAACTATACTGTAGAGAAAAAAATATCAATTGTTTGGTGTTTTATCGTCTTTAGTCAAATTATTTCATAGTTTTTTTACTTGTAGACTTTTCTAATATAGCGAGGTGGATGATCAATCCCAAAAATAAAGCTTAAATGTAAGAAAAAAAATATCAAAATGTCCAAGATATTGGGAGAAAAATATTTTGGGCCAGTTGGAAGATTTCTAAAAGCATTTTAATTTTCAGATTTTATTCGAATAGTAATAGAGGCAAGCCGATCCCAATTCAATCCAATAAGCCCAAGTGGCCCTCCTGAAAACCCTATTGCGAAAACCATAGTGTATAGTGATCACGCTTTCAAAATTTAGCGGCTAAAAGAAATTTGTTGGGGTCAGAGTAATTCTTTGACTGTCGTGTACAGTAATCACGTTTTCAAAACTTTGCGGTAAGGAGTAATTCTTCGCGACCAGGAGAAATTCTGCGTGGCCACGAGTAATTCTTTGCAGCCACGAGTAATTCAATGCGTGAAAGAGTAATTTTTTAAGACCAGGAGAACAATTTTGTGCGGCTAAGGGCAATTTTGGGCAGCCTACAGCAATTCTACGCGGCCAAGTGCAATTCTTCGCGGTCAAGTGCAATTTTAAGCGGCCAAGTACAATTTTCAACGGCCAAGTGCATTTTGAAGCGGCCAAGTGCAATTATGCGTGGCCAACTGCAGTTTTCTGCGGCCAAGTGCAATTTACCGCGGCCAACTGCAGTTTTACGCGGCCAACTGCAATTATACGCGGCCAACTGCAATATTCCGCGGCCAACTGCAATTTTGGGCGGCCAACATCAATTTTGGTGGGATCGAAAGGCAAAATTAATATATTTTGTTTACGAAAATTTGGTCGAAAGTAGACCAATTCAAGGATCGTCGGAGCCACTAATGCTAAAACACATTTCCGCGCCCTCCCACTCATTCTAATTTCCACTTGGTACTAAAATTCCTAGTTCTAAGGTATTCGTTTATTTCTTAAGAGTTCTATTGAGTTCATTGAGCTTTACGCACTTCATCAAGGCAAACAAAAACTGCTCAACGATCGGGATTCGCCTAAAACGTATGCCCAAGACAAGGCTTTTACATTTACGAAGCCAAATTTTGGTTTCCAAACCCCAACAGTAGCCCTTGACCACTACAACCAATTGTAGGACATGTTACTCATCAAGGTTTGCGAAAGAAACTCAGAAATGATCCACTTCAAGTTCTAGGTGAACTATTTTTGATCTTAAAATGGAGCTTCTTACTTCCCGCTTTTCATAGACTAACCTTTACTATTCATAAGGTGTCGTTTCCCAATGTTTTAGTTCTTTGTACATCGTCTTTATCCATATATAATAGGTTTTTATCAGATTTAAAATGAAAGAGATGCGACCGTTTTACCAAATAAATTTATTTTTTGGCACATTGAGGGTAAATTTGTCAAAATATCTTTCGATGCAAAAATAATATTTGATCCAAACTAGTTGGGTTAGAATCTAGACTCAACAAGCTATTTAACCATCCGAACCTTGCGAAAAATGGAGTTCCGAAGCGCCCGAGGCAAACCCGCGAAGTTTTAACAGTTTTAATGCATCCCAGGCGCGCTGAATTACGCCCGGGCGCATCCTCGAAATTCCAAAAGTCGACCAAACTTTGTCGTCTTGCCACGGACAATCCCGAATTCCGATTTGCACCCGGTTTGATCGAACAATTGAAAAGCTTGTCTAGCAAACTTTCTATCCAATTTTGTTTGGCTCCAAACTTATTTTTACATCGAAAGATATGAAGATTTTACCCTCAACAGGTCGAAAAAAAAATTATTACGGCAAAACCTTTGATCACACCAACTTTAAAACCGGATTGAAAGTTATTGTATATCGAGAAAGATGGTATTCAAAGTCCTAAATGATGGTGGGATCGAAATGCAAAATTAATATATTTTTGTTTACGAAAATTTGGTCGAAAATTGTCATCCTCTTCGATACCATTGCATTTTCCGACAAGTACTTCGCAAGGTTCAGCTCTTCTCCTTCATCGCCCCAGAATTCGTGAATTTCAATCGTCTTGAGGCTAAGAAGTAAACATTCAGGCACTGGCATCCAACGGTAATTGGAGTTTGGTTCCTTGTAAAGGTGTTGCAGTTCCTCAGGGCGAACAATTCCCTAATTAAAGTGAGGGATTACCCAAGATAAACTTTTTTAGTTTTAGCTTTTTTCTTATTTAATTTTTTTGGCAATTTTTAGTTTTGCGCTAAACTTTTTTGAATTATTGATTGGTCTCGATGAGTGAAATCCAAAAAGTTTTAAAAAAAATTCTTTCACCCTAACATTTTTGGAAATACCCAAGATAAAACTCAAAAAAAATCATAATTTTTTAGTTTCCATTTCGTATCGACAAGACGAAAGAATAATCTGTAGACACCTCCCAAGCGGGGCATCGCCATACAGATTGATCACGTTGTGTTTGCTCGATTGGTTGCTCATTCATAAACCAAAATCATGGACATTCCCATGGCTAGGAACATCGCCACATGATAACGGTTATCATCAAATAGAGTCGCCACCCAGTTTATTAAACCTGGGAAAATAGATAGAGATTCTGGATTCGGGAGCCAAAAGTACAGTAAGGGGAAGGTTTTAGGCACCCCTCTCTGCCCAGTCGTGAGACTGGCCCATAATCGTTCAACATAAGACATGTAGATGCTTTGTCTAATTCTAACACATAGGCTGTTTAATTATTCCTTTAAACAGTAAGCAAAGTGAGCCAGTGCGATAATTGAAGCATGCATCAGAAAGCAGAGAAACAAACAAAATGTCCCAGGGAGATGGATCTCGCGGCCGATGAATAGATGTCACGGCCGAGAGATCCTCCTGGTTTTATTTATCGGCCGAGGGATCGAAACCCCGGTCGATGTTCTTCCTCACACCAGACAGAAAAGTTTAGCAAATGATTTAAATGCTACGGTTAGCCATAAACACGATAAGTAAAACAAACCAGAGGCCGTTGGGCCTCACCACCTTGATCCCTCAGTTGCTTGATTGCTTCGGATTGGATGTGATTGATTGATTGCTTGATCGAGAACCCTAGAGCTAGGGTTTGAACTTCGGGGTTTGATCGCCGGATTGACGGCTGCCTTCGGAAGGTTAGGGCTTTTGAAGTATAGGATTGAGGGAGTATTTGTGCAGAGCTTCGAGGTTTGATTGAGTGTGTGGGTATCTCAATTTCTGTGTGTTAATTTCGGAACCCAAAGGCCCCTTTATATAGGCATAGGGATGACTCACTCCGGCCAATCAAATCACGAGATGGCAATTGCAATTGCAATGCATCTCAAACTCTACGTCGTGATCTCCGAACGTAGCCCGAACGCATCGGAAAGGTAGTGTAGTTGGATAAAACCAAACGTCTGACAGAACGTTCCAGAGTCTGGAAAAAGGTCGATCTGGCGGCCGAGCAATGGATGTCGCGGCCGTGGAATGGATGTCTCGGCCGAAGGATAGATCTTGCGGCCGAGGAATTGATCTCTCAGGGAGATTTTGCTGGCAACAGGTTGCTCGGGCGAGGGATTGATGTTATGGCCGTTAGATCGATATTACGGCCGTCAGATGGATTCTCCTAGGCTTCTGTATTTCTGTCTGAAAGGCTGTATGGCTCTGAATTGGGTCCTCTAAGTGGTCAAAGTTCTCACCGAAAGTCCTAAGGTCCTCAAAGAAGCAATCATCAATCATTGTATCCATTTCATCATCGGGATTGTCCCAAGGTGGGACTTGAAATAATCGTTAGGCCAAATTTGGGTGTCTACAGATGCCCCTCTTTGACTGAACTCAGACGGATCGCGAGACATGTTTGAGTAAGAGTCAAAGCTGTAAAAAGCAACTCAATTTGGTCCAACCACTATTCCAAGGGGTTTTCGAAAAAGGTTTTGTTATGGTCGGGCCGGGAGGCTGCCTACGTATTCCACAAGGGAAATTCAGACCAACCGTAGTTCGGGCAGTAAAACAAAATAAAAGTTTGGAGGGTTAGAGACAGAAGACGTACCTTAGGGCTTAAAAGCCGTAGTGTGACGTACCTAGACTGAGCCAGGGTTTTGGCGGAAGATAGTTGAAGGAGCGCAGGGCTGCCTGGGGAGTTTTTGCGGAGAGCTTCCTTAGTATTTTGGGGTAGATCAGTACACTGCAGATGCGTTTGCTTTTCTTGATCATCCTTACTTTGACTGGAAGGAGCTCGGTAGAGTAGCCTATCCTTGCGAATGAGCTGGAAGGGTTTGATGTAATGGGGTGGAATCCAAATCATCTACTGGGGATGAATTGGACGCCGGTTTGTCTTTGAGATGTGGGGGGCGCAGGGCCAGTAGCTAGAGCACGGAGCTTTGGTGATGAAGGAACCGAGGCACGGAGCCGGTTGTAATTATAAGGCGAGAGCCTGGAGAGTGATAGAATCGAGGCGTGGAGCCTGTTGCAATCTTGAGGTGAAGGCCTGAGGGGATTGGTTTGACCGAAGCGCGGTGCTGGTGTTGGTCATAAGGCGAAAGCCTGAGGTGATAGGACCGAAGCGCGGAGCTGGTGTTGATCATGAGGCGAGAGCCTGAGGTGACTGAGTTGATAAGACCGAAGTGCGGAGCTGGTGTTGATCGTAAGGCGAGAGCCTGAGGTGACTGAGTTGATAAGACCGAAGCGCGGAGCTGGTGTTGATCGTAAGGCGAGAGCCTGAGGTGACTGAGTTGATAAGACCGAAGCGCGGAGCTGTTGTTGATCGTAAGGCGAGAGCCTGAGGTGACTAGATTGAGGCGTGGAGCCTGCTGTGGTTTATGAGGCGAAGGCCTGAGGTGAGCTTAGAGCTTGATGGGACCGAAGCGCGGAGCTGGTATTGGTCAGGATGAAAGCCTGTGGTGTCAGAGCTTTGAGCTTGACGTGATGAACCGAAGCGCGGAGCTGGTATAAGGCAAGAGCCTGAGGTGAAGGAACTGAGGCGTGGAGCCTGAGGTGAATAGATTGAGGCGTGGAGCCTGCTGCAGTCTTGAGGCGAGGGCCTGAGTTGTCGGAGCTTAGAGCTTGACGTGATTTGAACCGAAGCGTAGAGCTGGTTACATTCTGATGGTCTGCGCACGGAGCTTTTCCATCATAAGTGTTGGCGTGGAGCCAAAAGATCGAGGCGTTGGGCCGATCAATAAAACCGAGGCATAGTGCCGGTTGATTGCCGAGTTGACCTGTTTCATGAGAGATATGCAAAGTGTATATGTGCAATGCTTGTTCGTTAGATGTGAACAGATATGATGAAGACTCAATGTGAAAATGTTGATGCAAATGTGCACGGGCCCGTGCGTGTGTGTTTGTTTTTAAGCTTAGAGCTTCTATCAAGTTCCGGACTTGAGCATTCAGAGCGTAGAGCTCGAGCATTCGGACGGCAGAATCCGAGCATTCAAAGTACAGGCTTTGAGCGTCCAGTACACAGTGGTTGGGCATCCAAGCGTAGAGCTCGAGCATTCAAGTGTATAACTTGAGCATCCAGTACACAGTGGTTGGGCATCCAAGCGTAGAGCTTGAGCATTCAAAAATGTTAGATTTTTGAGCATTCAGGCGTAGAGCCTGAGAATAAATGTCTTGATTGTTGGGGCGGCGTAGAGCCTGTTGCTTGTTTACGGCTTCGAGCCAGTTGAGATAGTGGGCTTGGAGCCGCTTTGGTGAGATAACGGGCATAGAGCCTGCTGTGTTGAGGCGATGGGCTTTGAGCCGCTGAGTTGATGGCTTCGAGCCGCTGGGTTTATGGTTTTGAACCAGTTGAGATGGTAGATGTAGGCTTTGAGCCTGTTGAGGTAGTGGGCTTCGAGCCGCTGAGATTGTGATAGCGAGCGTAGAGCTGCTGAATAAGTACAGGCGTAGAGCCTGTCGACAATGGGCCTCGAGCCGCTGAGTTGATGGCTTCGGGCCGCTGAGTGAACCGATAATGGATATGGGCGTAAAAGCCGCTTGCTTTGGCCAGCAGTTTGTGGAGAGAGAGCTTCGATGCTTGGGCATGCCCCCAAGGCTGGTTTGGATCACATTGTATTGGCTCGGGGATGCCCCCAAGGCTACTTGGTTGGTTGAGGACTTAGAAGTCATGATGACTTGAATTGGTGCACTGAGCATGATCTGATGTTGCTGAGGGAATTTGATTAAGGGGCCAGGAGATCGATCTCTTGGCCGAATAATTGATGTCTCGGCCGAGTAATAGATGTCTCGGCCGAGTAATAGATGTCTCGGCCGCGTAATCCCTTTATTTCCAGGGGCCTATAAAAGGCCACAGCGTCGACCGTTTTATTTCACTTTTCTCTCTCTTCGTTTCTTACACCCAGGACTTTCACCGAAGATCCCTTCCATCTATCCTCGTTTTAGACAGCTCCGGGCCGCGGGTGGTATGCTGTCGTGGCTAGTGTGCGCGGAGGGAGACCGCGTTTGCTTTTGGTCCTGTCTCGACGCTTGATTATGGATCCTCGCATGGGTATGCTTAATTAGGGGCCCTCGTATGGGTGACTTGCTTCCGCGACGTGGAACTTCTGGTGTGGCGGTGGTACGCGGTGTGGTGGTTTTTCTGAGCCATGTGGTGTCCCTTCTGCACCGTAGTACTCCTTTGGTATACATCGCCCCAGGGGTTTCCTCTCTTTTTGCAGCTGGTCTCTTTTGTTCGGACCACCAGAGGGTTCGACATCCTCTTCTGCTTCTTCTTTTGTTTCTTTCTTTGTTCCTGCAAAGGTTAGTTCGACAGGAAATCGATGTATAGTTTGTTTAGGAAATGTGGGATGATCCACCTTGTGATGTAAAAAGCTTTCGTTATATGAAACAAAAACCTTCTTGCTCTGTTTGTGATTGTATATGCTGTTCTTAAGTTTGTTTGCGTGTGATAACCCTCGTTAATCCAACGAACTGAACCGTGGGAACAGTCTGTAAAATAGCCGTTCTGGCGGCCGACCAAACAATTACGCGGCCGAAACTTCGATCTGGCGGCCGAAGGATCGTTTGGTTTGCCTGGATTTTACTTGCAGGTCAACCCCATTATCTACGGGCCGATGGATTGATCCCACGGCCGTCGTATCGAAGTACCGGCCGAGAGACCGACTAGATTTCTGAGGATTAAGAATCCGATTCCGATTCGAACTAAGACTCGACCTAGCCCTATAAGTACGCGTTCTATGAACCCGATAGCATTGTCAGCAGCAATTTCCTTGCACATGGCACAACCAATCCTTGATCAGTGGTTGGATTCCTTTAATGGCCTTGACCGTCTACACTTTAAGTCCTTTGGCATGGACTTCCTATTTTCCCTTCGTCAGATTCCTGTGAATTTTGCCTTCCTTAGGGCAGCCGCCAGCTTGTGGGACCCTGATTTTCACGTCTTTCGCTTTAAGAGAGAGGAGTTGTGTCCTACCATCGAGGAATTTGCAGCCATTATGGGCCATTTAGACAGGGAAGGTTTTGTTGCCCCTAAACCCTTGTTCAACCGTGGTGATCTCCTAAAGGATTTACTCCAAGTTCAGAAACATGAAGTTAAGTTCTTCCTGGTGAAAGGAAGGCTAGAGATTCTGCAACTCATTCAGCGTTTTGGTACAGCCGAGGTTCTGATAGGCACGCGGTATCGTAGATATAAGTGCCTAAATAGGGTAGTTTTAACACGTTGTTATCTAATTTATTCCTTATTTTCCACTTGATGCGTTGTTTTGGTATGTTTTTGTGTTTTTGTTAATTTTCAGGAAAATAAGGTTGTTTTGGCGCTACAGGATAATGAGTATAGCGCTCAGAGGTGACATAGCATGGCGCGCGAAGTGATCAGAGAGCTGGCTAGCGCTACACCCTTTTTGGTGTAGCGCTACCGAGTATGCTAAGAATTGGACTTGGACTTATATCTACTAGGTGGGCCCAATGGTTCACCAATACTTTGACTAAATGGTGGGCTTTCCAAAAGGAAATTCTCGGCTGGAAATTAAGAAGAGGAGAAAATAGGGCTATTACTACATGAGTCGGCGACAGAAAGATATAAAAGAGAGGAGAGGGCTGCGCACGACGGGGAGGAGTTCCATAATTACTTTTGCAGTTTTCTTTTCTCGTTCTTTCGGTTCCAGAGCTTTTCCTTTCAAGTTTTTTAAAGTTTTGTTCAGATCTTCGCACTCCGGTAACTCGTATTGATTTTTGTCCTTTATTAAAGTTGTTCGTTGTTATTCAATTAGTTGTTATCTTTCGTTTATTTATCTTTTTCCAGTAATAGAAGCATGATTCAAATTAGGGTTTCTTTTGTTTATTCTTTAAATATGAGTGAGTAATTTTCTTAGAGTGCGGCCGCGGGGCGAAGGCGTCTCGTGGCTAGTTTAATTAATGTTTTTACCTCGGGTTCGAATTAATTTAATCTTTAAGCAGTTTTAGAAGACGAAAACTCTTCTAACAAACAAAACCCAGGCATCGCCGGAATTCGAATGCGCACGGATACTGGTGACAGGTGGTGCGCATTTGTTAGGGATCCTTTTTCTTATTCTAAAATCAACAAAGTGAATAATTGTGGCCCGAGTAAACATTGGTTAGACTAGTTGCGGACGCTGAGTTCCCACGGCTGTACTCTCATTTTTAAATCTTTATTTCAATAATTCAGTTTCGTAATCTAGTTAGTTAATCAATCTCATTGAACAAGGGGTGGCTACCTAAGAGCCAAGATAAATTGTGAACCCGTCATCTTCGAGTCCTGCACACGTTCGTCCGTCTCTGTGGTTCGACTCCGGTACTTCCGGATATTATGCTACATCGGTCGAGAGTCCTACGCTTGGGACGCGTCTTATTTTTAATACACCCGGTCGGTCAAGCATTTTTGGCGCCGTTGCCGGGGACGGCAACGTGTGTTCAAAGAAGTCGGGTCGGGTTAGTATCTTTGTGTTTTTATCTGCGTTAATAAACAAAACAAAACAAAAAAAGAAAAAAAAAAGAAAAAAAAAGTGTCTTTTGTTGTTAGCATCTTTTTGTTTCTAGGTTGAGTCATCTGGAGTCAGTCGAGTGGTAAGTGTTTTGTGTCTTGAAAAAAAAAAAAAAAAACTACTGATGGGCCTTCTTGATAACCCTGGGGAGTTAGAGCAACACCATAGTATGCTGTTGAGTAAATTGGCACAAATTAACGAACCCTATTGGAATTTTGAGAGCCAAGTAGGTATTCCTTCGAGTCAATCTGCACAAATACAAAATTTTACTTGGGGTTACGAGAATATCCCTTCAAGTCAACCGGGTACCTTTGAGTCCTCTTGGGATCACGAGCATTACTCAGACATTTTTCCGAGTCAATTGGCACAAATTCCTGAACCCTTTTGGGACTATGAGACCCGCATGGCTATCCTAAAGAGTCATTTGGCAGAGAGTGAAATTCGAAGATTTGCTGAAAAAGAGAATGAGTCTTTTAGTGAATGTTGGGAAAGGTTCAAGGGTTTTCTAAAAAACGTCACACATCATGTCTATGAGTATCCTGAAATAGTTTGTTATTTTTACAGAGGACTTTCTCAAAAGAGTCAACAATATCTGGACGTGATGAGTGACGGGGGTTTTTGGGACAAACCACCTGCTGAGGCTTTACAGTTTTATGATCTTTTGGCCCTGATTCCGAAAAATGAATATTGTGCTTTAAATTCTAATAGTGTCAATTCCCTGCCAAAGGAAGAGGTAACTGAGTCACGTCATTTTATGGAGGATTTTGATTCGTGGTCTGAAAGCTCCTCCGAGTTTGGAGGGAGTGAAGAGTTTACTCCTAGGGAAGAGGAAGTAGGTTTGGTTAACGATGTTGAGGAGGTTGACTTGGTCTTACCACAGTCCTCTGAATTTGGAAGGGATGAGGAGTTTACTGCTAGGGACGAGAGAGAAGAGGAAGTTGACCCACTTGTCATTGAGGGTGGGGTTGATGATGGTTTGGTGGAACCTTCTGAGTTGGGAGCGAACGCGGAGCTAACTGCCCAATGTTCCCCCCTTGAGTCTAATGTAAAGGTCAAACCCCCTCTTATGTATCTCCCACTGTTGATCCACGCTGCCTACGTTTTCCTTTTGCGCTCCTATAAGTCTAGAGAACGAGGAGCTCACTGCCCTCCGTATGATGGTCCGATCGAAAAATCTCCCACTGCTGAGGAGTGGGACGCTGAGATTGATTATTTGCAGTCCTTAATGGACGAGCAAGATAGGAAGTATGGGTT
This sequence comes from Rhododendron henanense subsp. lingbaoense, assembly GCA_020567845.1. NCBI lineage: Eukaryota > Viridiplantae > Streptophyta > Magnoliopsida > Ericales > Ericaceae > Rhododendron > Rhododendron henanense. The sequence continues at coordinate 4,387,444 of CM036318.1, read as the reverse complement.
TGAGAGCGAGTCTCTTATTTTTGGGGACCAAGACTTTGTTGAGGAGGAATTAGTTGAGAAACCAAACTTGGCGGAGGAGGTTTTGGTACAAGAACCGAAGTCGGGGGTAGTGGAACGTATTGATTTTTTGGGTGTTGATGATGTTGATCTTGTTTACTATCCTTATATTGCAGATTTTGTCAACACCAAGAAACTTGATTTAGTTCCGCTTGTGCACTTTGAGGCTTTCAAATTTCTTAACAAAACTCGGCGATTGCTTTATTCGAAATATCTTTTCTTGTGGTCTGGCCGAATTCAATTTTTAGTGCAAAGCTTAGAGTGGGGTGGTGCATTCTTGGGAGTTGCTTTTGTGCATTTGATTAACTTTCGGATTCTACGTTGGAAAGATCTCTCTCTCTCTCTCTTAAAATTAAAAAAAAAATCAAAATCAAAATCAAAAACCAAAAAGATTTTCTTTTTAGTTTTGGGCTTTTAATTTGTGGGTCTTGTATAGCCACCCGTTTCTCGCTCATCCGCTTGACTCGGGGAGAAAAGTATGACACGTGAGACTGCGTGAATGTCTGGTGGTGTTCTTTTATTTTCATTATTATTTCTTGTTGTGGCCCGGCTTCTACTAGCGGGCGGTACTAATGTCATTTGTTGTCTAGTAGGTAGTTGGTTCTTAAGTCTTTTGCAGGACGAGCATGCTACCACATCAGCCTTGGTAGTTTGGGCCTCTCCGCCGGTGTGAGTGAGGCATTCAGGAGCCTCGAGCAGGGGTGTCACTAAGTGTGGCGGTTGTAAGTCCGATATAGCTTTGGGCGCGGCTCTGTGTGACTAGCTGTGGACTTTGTTAGGTCCGAAGGAGCGGATTCTGAAAGCGGTTCTGATGACGAAACGCAACGGTGACAGCAAAATTCCCCTTACAGCGGTCGGGGTCATGATGGTTGGCTGCCATCCGTCGGTCCATTTCTCTCTCTTGTTCTTTATTTTCTTATTGTCTTCATGCTCTGAGGACATAGCATGTTCTAAGTTGGGGGGAGGGTGTACTTCGTACTTGTTTTTATTCATTTTGCATTTTGCATAGTTAAAAAACCAAAAAAAAAAAAATTGAATTAAGGATCTTGGATACTTGGGTGCAACTATTCTTGGTTGATGACTTCTAATTAGCACTATAGTGGTTGTTATGCGAGTCGGAGTCTCGATATGATTTTATGGATAGACTTAAGCTCGTGAACATGATGTTGAAAAAGCACTTGGTTAGCCGGTATCGTCTATAGTTGGATAGCGTTTGGTCACTTGAAAACATGCTCTCACACATACACTGCCCCACATGAGTATTTATCGGTCTAGAGTTTGGTTCACATGTTTTTGGTATTTCGGTATAAGCTTGTTTGATGGGATTTTTGTGGAACTCCTTCTAAAAAAAAGAGAGTTATGTGTGCTATATTGTTAATGCTTATCCGGGCGTCCATTGAGTAGTAACCGGACAATCGGGGTATGCTCCCACCGTGTTGTTCGCGTCAAAAGATGGATAGACTTTGTGAAAGTATCATTAAATGTGGTTAGCTTGGATCTCAATATAAAGCCTTTTTGACTTGAGCAATTAAGTCCGCAGGGGTCTCTTAAAATCTGGTGCTCTAAAGCCGTTTGGCTTGGGGATAGCCGACCCAAAGCTCGCTAAAGAGTCGACTAGAAAGCCCGAGAGATCCGGCATTGACGACCATGAGAAAAAAAATAGAAAGAGGAAAAATACAAAAAGGGAAGGAGTGCGCTTAAGAAAAAATATTGGGCTATCAACGGTGTGTGAACTGTTCTCGAGGTTGGTAAATTTCTTTATGTGGTTTTTCATACACGCATGCCATTTGAAAATTCTCTATCCGATCGTAGGTGAGAGGATTAATTTTTGTGCTAAGTTTGGTACGAAAGTTCACTTGTTTAACACTATCTATGGATGAAATATCTTGCCTTTGATTTGACTGATAGTCATTGTAGTGTTGTTAAAGGTTATTGATTGGGTTGAGTTGCATTCGAAGTGTCCGAGTCCTTTGTGTTTTGTGGGTAATCACTGCTGAAAACCCTCACGAGACTTCACTCGTCCTACCGGGGCCGCCCGGGGGTTTAAAAGATCTATCCTTTTATTTATTTGTTTTATTCGTTTTGTTGCTAGGGACTAGCAGCAACCTTCAAGTTGGGGGGTGTGATAGGCACGCGGTATCGTAGATATAAGTGCCTAAATAGGGTAGTTTTAACACGTTGTTATCTAATTTATTCCTTATTTTCCACTTGATGCGTTGTTTTGGTATGTTTTTGTGTTTTTGTTAATTTTCAGGAAAATAAGGCTGTTTTGGCGCTACAGGATAATGAGTATAGCGCTCAGAGGTGACATAGCATGGCGCGCAAAGTGATCAGAGATAGCGCTACCGAGTATGCTAAGAATTGGACTTGGACTTATATCTACTAGGTGGGCCCAATGGTTCACCAATACTTTGACTAAATGGTGGGCTTTCCAAAAGGAAATTCTCGGCTGGAAATTAAGAAGAGGAGAAAATAGGGCTATTACTACATGAGTCGGCGACAGAAAGATATAAAAGAGAGGAGAGGGCTGCGCACGACGGGGAGGAGTTCCATAATTACTTTTGCAGTTTTCTTTTCTCGTTCTTTCGGTTCCAGAGCTTTTCCTTTCAAGTTTTTTAAAGTTTTGTTCAGATCTTCGCACTCCGGTAACTCGTATTGATTTTTGTCCTTTATTAAAGTTGTTCGTTGTTATTCAATTAGTTGTTATCTTTCGTTTATTTATCTTTTTCCAGTAATAGAAGCATGATTCAAATTAGGGTTTCTTTTGTTTATTCTTTAAATATGAGTGAGTAATTTTCTTAGAGTGCGGCCGCGGGGCGAAGGCGTCTCGTGGCTAGTTTAATTAATGTTTTTACCTCGGGTTCGAATTAATTTAATCTTTAAGCAGTTTTAGAAGACGAAAACTCTTCTAACAAACAAAACCCAGGCATCGCCGGAATTCGAATGCGCACGGATACTGGTGACAGGTGGTGCGCATTTGTTAGGGATCCTTTTTCTTATTCTAAAATCAACAAAGTGAATAATTGTGGCCCGAGTAAACATTGGTTAGACTAGTTGCGGACGCTGAGTTCCCACGGCTGTACTCTCATTTTTAAATCTTTATTTCAATAATTCAGTTTCGTAATCTAGTTAGTTAATCAATCTCATTGAACAAGGGGTGGCTACCTAAGAGCCAAGATAAATTGTGAACCCGTCATCTTCGAGTCCTGCACACGTTCGTCCGTCTCTGTGGTTCGACTCCGGTACTTCCGGATATTATGCTACATCGGTCGAGAGTCCTACGCTTGGGACGCGTCTTATTTTTAATACACCCGGTCGGTCAAGCATTTTTGGCGCCGTTGCCGGGGACGGCAACGTGTGTTCAAAGAAGTCGGGTCGGGTTAGTATCTTTGTGTTTTTATCTGCGTTAATAAACAAAACAAAACAAAAAAAGAAAAAAAAAAAGAAAAAAAAAGTGTCTTTTGTTGTTAGCATCTTTTTGTTTCTAGGTTGAGTCATCTGGAGTCAGTCGAGTGGTAAGTGTTTTGTGTCTTGAAAAAAAAAAAAAAAAACTACTGATGGGCCTTCTTGATAACCCTGGGGAGTTAGAGCAACACCATAGTATGCTGTTGAGTAAATTGGCACAAATTAACGAACCCTATTGGAATTTTGAGAGCCAAGTAGGTATTCCTTCGAGTCAATCTGCACAAATACAAAATTTTACTTGGGGTTACGAGAATATCCCTTCAAGTCAACCGGGTACCTTTGAGTCCTCTTGGGATCACGAGCATTACTCAGACATTTTTCCGAGTCAATTGGCACAAATTCCTGAACCCTTTTGGGACTATGAGACCCGCATGGCTATCCTAAAGAGTCATTTGGCAGAGAGTGAAATTCGAAGATTTGCTGAAAAAGAGAATGAGTCTTTTAGTGAATGTTGGGAAAGGTTCAAGGGTTTTCTAAAAAACGTCACACATCATGTCTATGAGTATCCTGAAATAGTTTGTTATTTTTACAGAGGACTTTCTCAAAAGAGTCAACAATATCTGGACGTGATGAGTGACGGGGGTTTTTGGGACAAACCACCTGCTGAGGCTTTACAGTTTTATGATCTTTTGGCCCTGATTCCGAAAAATGAATATTGTGCTTTAAATTCTAATAGTGTCAATTCCCTGCCAAAGGAAGAGGTAACTGAGTCACGTCATTTTATGGAGGATTTTGATTCGTGGTCTGAAAGCTCCTCCGAGTTTGGAGGGAGTGAAGAGTTTACTCCTAGGGAAGAGGAAGTAGGTTTGGTTAACGATGTTGAGGAGGTTGACTTGGTCTTACCACAGTCCTCTGAATTTGGAAGGGATGAGGAGTTTACTGCTAGGGACGAGAGAGAAGAGGAAGTTGACCCACTTGTCATTGAGGGTGGGGTTGATGATGGTTTGGTGGAACCTTCTGAGTTGGGAGCGAACGCGGAGCTAACTGCCCAATGTTCCCCCCTTGAGTCTAATGTAAAGGTCAAACCCCCTCTTATGTATCTCCCACTGTTGATCCACGCTGCCTACGTTTTCCTTTTGCGCTCCTATAAGTCTAGAGAACGAGGAGCTCACTGCCCTCCGTATGATGGTCCGATCGAAAAATCTCCCACTGCTGAGGAGTGGGACGCTGAGATTGATTATTTGCAGTCCTTAATGGACGAGCAAGATAGGAAGTATGGGTTTGAGAGCGAGTCTCTTATTTTTGGGGACCAAGACTTTGTTGAGGAGGAATTAGTTGAGAAACCAAACTTGGCGGAGGAGGTTTTGGTACAAGAACCGAAGTCGGGGGTAGTGGAACGTATTGATTTTTTGGGTGTTGATGATGTTGATCTTGTTTACTATCCTTATATTGCAGATTTTGTCAACACCAAGAAACTTGATTTAGTTCCGCTTGTGCACTTTGAGGCTTTCAAATTTCTTAACAAAACTCGGCGATTGCTTTATTCGAAATATCTTTTCTTGTGGTCTGGCCGAATTCAATTTTTAGTGCAAAGCTTAGAGTGGGGTGGTGCATTCTTGGGAGTTGCTTTTGTGCATTTGATTAACTTTCGGATTCTACGTTGGAAAGATCTCTCTCTCTCTCTCTTAAAATTAAAAAAAAAATCAAAATCAAAATCAAAAACCAAAAAGATTTTCTTTTTAGTTTTGGGCTTTTAATTTGTGGGTCTTGTATAGCCACCCGTTTCTCGCTCATCCGCTTGACTCGGGGAGAAAAGTATGACACGTGAGACTGCGTGAATGTCTGGTGGTGTTCTTTTATTTTCATTATTATTTCTTGTTGTGGCCCGGCTTCTACTAGCGGGCGGTACTAATGTCATTTGTTGTCTAGTAGGTAGTTGGTTCTTAAGTCTTTTGCAGGACGAGCATGCTACCACATCAGCCTTGGTAGTTTGGGCCTCTCCGCCGGTGTGAGTGAGGCATTCAGGAGCCTCGAGCAGGGGTGTCACTAAGTGTGGCGGTTGTAAGTCCGATATAGCTTTGGGCGCGGCTCTGTGTGACTAGCTGTGGACTTTGTTAGGTCCGAAGGAGCGGATTCTGAAAGCGGTTCTGATGACGAAACGCAACGGTGACAGCAAAATTCCCCTTACAGCGGTCGGGGTCATGATGGTTGGCTGCCATCCGTCGGTCCATTTCTCTCTCTTGTTCTTTATTTTCTTATTGTCTTCATGCTCTGAGGACATAGCATGTTCTAAGTTGGGGGGAGGGTGTACTTCGTACTTGTTTTTATTCATTTTGCATTTTGCATAGTTAAAAAACCAAAAAAAAAAAAATTGAATTAAGGATCTTGGATACTTGGGTGCAACTATTCTTGGTTGATGACTTCTAATTAGCACTATAGTGGTTGTTATGCGAGTCGGAGTCTCGATATGATTTTATGGATAGACTTAAGCTCGTGAACATGATGTTGAAAAAGCACTTGGTTAGCCGGTATCGTCTATAGTTGGATAGCGTTTGGTCACTTGAAAACATGCTCTCACACATACACTGCCCCACATGAGTATTTATCGGTCTAGAGTTTGGTTCACATGTTTTTGGTATTTCGGTATAAGCTTGTTTGATGGGATTTTTGTGGAACTCCTTCTAAAAAAAAGAGAGTTATGTGTGCTATATTGTTAATGCTTATCCGGGCGTCCATTGAGTAGTAACCGGACAATCGGGGTATGCTCCCACCGTGTTGTTCGCGTCAAAAGATGGATAGACTTTGTGAAAGTATCATTAAATGTGGTTAGCTTGGATCTCAATATAAAGCCTTTTTGACTTGAGCAATTAAGTCCGCAGGGGTCTCTTAAAATCTGGTGCTCTAAAGCCGTTTGGCTTGGGGATAGCCGACCCAAAGCTCGCTAAAGAGTCGACTAGAAAGCCCGAGAGATCCGGCATTGACGACCATGAGAAAAAAAATAGAAAGAGGAAAAATACAAAAAGGGAAGGAGTGCGCTTAAGAAAAAATATTGGGCTATCAACGGTGTGTGAACTGTTCTCGAGGTTGGTAAATTTCTTTATGTGGTTTTTCATACACGCATGCCATTTGAAAATTCTCTATCCGATCGTAGGTGAGAGGATTAATTTTTGTGCTAAGTTTGGTACGAAAGTTCACTTGTTTAACACTATCTATGGATGAAATATCTTGCCTTTGATTTGACTGATAGTCATTGTAGTGTTGTTAAAGGTTATTGATTGGGTTGAGTTGCATTCGAAGTGTCCGAGTCCTTTGTGTTTTGTGGGTAATCACTGCTGAAAACCCTCACGAGACTTCACTCGTCCTACCGGGGCCGCCCGGGGGTTTAAAAGATCTATCCTTTTATTTATTTGTTTTATTCGTTTTGTTGCTAGGGACTAGCAGCAACCTTCAAGTTGGGGGGTGTGATAGGCACGCGGTATCGTAGATATAAGTGCCTAAATAGGGTAGTTTTAACACGTTGTTATCTAATTTATTCCTTATTTTCCACTTGATGCGTTGTTTTGGTATGTTTTTGTGTTTTTGTTAATTTTCAGGAAAATAAGGCTGTTTTGGCGCTACAGGATAATGAGTATAGCGCTCAGAGGTGACATAGCATGGCGCGCGAAGTGATCAGAGATAGCGCTACCGAGTATGCTAAGAATTGGACTTGGACTTATATCTACTAGGTGGGCCCAATGGTTCACCAATACTTTGACTAAATGGTGGGCTTTCCAAAAGGAAATTCTCGGCTGGAAATTAAGAAGAGGAGAAAATAGGGCTATTACTACATGAGTCGGCGACAGAAAGATATAAAAGAGAGGAGAGGGCTGCGCACGACGGGGAGGAGTTCCATAATTACTTTTGCAGTTTTCTTTTCTCGTTCTTTCGGTTCCAGAGCTTTTCCTTTCAAGTTTTTTAAAGTTTTGTTCAGATCTTCGCACTCCGGTAACTCGTATTGATTTTTGTCCTTTATTAAAGTTGTTCGTTGTTATTCAATTAGTTGTTATCTTTCGTTTATTTATCTTTTTCCAGTAATAGAAGCATGATTCAAATTAGGGTTTCTTTTGTTTATTCTTTAAATATGAGTGAGTAATTTTCTTAGAGTGCGGCCGCGGGGCGAAGGCGTCTCGTGGCTAGTTTAATTAATGTTTTTACCTCGGGTTCGAATTAATTTAATCTTTAAGCAGTTTTAGAAGACGAAAACTCTTCTAACAAACAAAACCCAGGCATCGCCGGAATTCGAATGCGCACGGATACTGGTGACAGGTGGTGCGCATTTGTTAGGGATCCTTTTTCTTATTCTAAAATCAACAAATTGAATAATTGTGGCCCGAGTAAACATTGGTTAGACTAGTTGCGGACGCTGAGTTCCCACGGCTGTACTCTCATTTTTAAATCTTTATTTCAATAATTCAGTTTCGTAATCTAGTTAGTTAATCAATCTCATTGAACAAGGGGTGGCTACCTAAGAGCCAAGATAAATTGTGAACCCGTCATCTTCGAGTCCTGCACACGTTCGTCCGTCTCTGTGGTTCGACTCCGGTACTTCCGGATATTATGCTACATCGGTCGAGAGTCCTACGCTTGGGACGCGTCTTATTTTTAATACACCCGGTCGGTCAAGCAGGTTCATCGCCAAGTTTCCTTACAGAAGTCATGCTTTCATGCATTGTGCATTTGTCTCCTTCATTACTACTTGCTTGGCCCTTCCTCTGGTCATGCTGATCCTATATTGCTTAACCTTGCTCAGCAGATTGGAAACCGTGTGGGTTTCGCCGGTTTAGTGTTGGCAGAGACCTTGATGGGTCTAGATGTGATGAAGGGTAGTCCTACAACCCAGTTCTCAGGCAGTCCCTTGCTATTACAGGTTCGCTCTTTTATTTGTTTCATTTGCCAAATTTATCTTTTCACTCATCACTCTTTTGTTTTGACTCACATGTTCTCTCAGCTCACAATTTTCCCTTTTCCTCTAGGTATGGCTGTTTGATAAGCTAAAAGTGTGGGATGCGCCGGAGCGACTTCCTTACAATCCAGACCAGTGTACGGAGCGTCACATGGTTAAACAGTTCCCAACTGAGGCTGCTTGGGAAGCGTGGATGAAGACTTGCAGAGGTGATTGGATTCAATGGGTTTGCCCCTGGTATGGTATCGAGAGCATGACTGCGAGTACCATGAATCACTTTGGTGTAGCAGTGATTGGCATTACTCGAGTCGTTTTCTACTTCCCTGCTCGCTTTCAAAGGCAGTTTGGGGCTGAACAAGCCGCAATCTTAGGTGACCCTGAGTACACTGCCTCTAAGATACATGATGCCAACTTCCGTCGCAATATGCTGCGTCTTTGGCCAAATAGAGTGATGCAGGAGGTTGCTGAGAACTTTGTTGCCAAGCTATCGGGTTCTTACAAACGCTGGTTGAAGAAAAACCTTTTGGAGGATAGAAGTGCAAAGAGAAGGAAGACCTAGAGATCGACACTTTGCTTATGTTTTTCAAAAGATGTTTGTTTGATTCTAGCTTTCATGGATTAAGAATTGTTTAGGCTTGCTTTGTCCTTTCTCTTCGGAAATAATAAAACATTTGGTCGTTTTATTAGAAGATGTTATTGCCATGATTTGATGGTGAGCATGCTTTAGGATAGACCTAGAAATTTCGGAAGTGATGATGATAGCAGTGGCCGAATCTCAAGCTTAGAGATTGCCTACGTATCCCATGGAGGGAATCAGGCCATAAACGTAGTTCCAGCAAAGGGAATTTGTTTTGTTTTTAGTTAGGGTCCACTCGGGTATTTTCCTTTCCTTTTGTGCTCTAAATTTTGCCTAAAAACCGCTCTTGCGGGTTTTCGGTCTAGCGAGCGTTTCATTTATGCCTTAGTTTTTGCCTAAGTCGCCCTTGCGGGTTTTCGATCTAGCAGGCTGCTCTAATTTTTGCTTGGATCCGCCCACCCTTGTGGTTTTCGGTCCAACGAGCATCTCTCATGGGTAATACTTCCTCAGCTTGTCAATGTTGACTGGCGTTGCGAATTCCATTCCATCCAAGTCTGCAATGTATGCTGCTCCTCCAGAAAGTATGCGTTTGATGAGGTAGGGGCCTCCCCAGTTTGGTCTAAACTTGCCCCTTGGGTCCGAGACGTGGCGACGAATTGCTTTGAGCACCATGTCTCCTACCTTGACGTCCCTAGGTTTTACCTTTTTGTTGAACGCTCGTGCAATGCGGCGTTGATACCCTTGTACATGGTATAAAGCCCTCAGTCTCCTTTCGTCTAGTAGTGCCAACTCATCGTAGCGGTTTTGAACCCAGTCTTCTTCGATCATTCCAGTCTCAGCTAGAACTCTCAATGAAGGTAACTCTAGTTCGATAGGCAAGACAGCTTCCATTCCATAGACCAGAGAGTAGGGAGTGGCCCCAGTTGAAGTCCTTTCAGTTGTTCGATATCCCCATAGTGCCAGAGGTAGCATTTCTGGCCAGTCCGTGTAAGTGTCGGTAGTCTTCCGCAGAATCCTCTTGACATTCTTGTTTGCAGCTTCAACTGCTCCATTAGTTTGAGGTCGGTAAGTAGATGACCGATGATTTTGTATCCCAAATTCGGCGAAAAGATTCTTTGTCGCCCCCTTGAAGTGCGATCCATTATCACAGACAAACTCGTGAGGTACACCATATCGATAGATGATATTAGTGCAAATGAATTTGGCCACATGAGTGGCTTTGAGGGTAGCATAAGAGGCTGCCTCTACCCATTTGGTGAAGTAGTCGATGGCCACCAGAATGAACTGATGTTTGTATTTCCCTTTTGGATTTATGCTTCCAATGACGTCTATCCCCCAAGTGGAGAATGGCCAGGGGGATGTCATGCTGTATAATTCCGTAGGGGGAATACGCATACGATCAGCGTGGGTTTGGCATTTGTAACATCGACGGACATAATCAGCGCAGTCGGCTTCCATTGTAGTCCAGTAATATCCCTGACGTAGGATCTTCTTTGCCATCGTTGCCCCATTCATGTGTGGCCCACAAATTCCTTCGTGTATTTCCTCCATTACCCTGCGGCTGTCCTCTGTCGTGACGCAAAGTTGACTTGGACCCAAGTGTGCCCTTCGGTATATTGCTCCTCCACAGATTACAAACCGGGCAGCAAACTTCCGTAGAGCTGTTTTGTCCTTTGAGGTAGCCTCGGATGGGTATTCCCCTTTTTCCAGGAATTCTTTCACGTCTTCGTACCATGGCTTGCCATCGTCTTCACCTTCCTCGGTAAAGGTACACTCACATGCTGGTTTAACCTTTTGTTCGATCATGAGAGGCCGCATTGTGAATCCCAAGGGTATTTCGACCATAGACGCCAATGTCGCCAGTGCGTCTGCAAATCTATTGCTCACTCGAGGAGTGTGTGTAAAGATAACAGAATCGAATTGTGGAATTAGATTTTCCAGCACAGAGTGATATAGCTTCAGTGTATCCTCCTTGACCTTCCAGTCTCCTCTTGCTTGAGATACCACCAGGTTTGAATCCCCAGTGACTTCTACCCTTTTTGCTCCTAGCTCCAGGGCTGCCTCCATTCCAGCAATACAAGCCTCATATTCAGCTTGGTTGTTAGTGACTTCAAACCTTAGCTTATATGACAAAGGGATGTGAGAGTCGTTTGGGGAAACTAGCAATACCCTTATGCCATATCCACATTGGTTTGATGCTCCATCAAAGTAAAGTTGCCAGGTGTCGTCTAAGAGACATAAGATATCCTCGTCGGGGAACATGAAGTCCTCTGCCTCGGCCTCTGTCACAGGGTGATCCGCCAAGAATTCTGTCACAGCTCTTCCTTTTACGGATTTCCTTGTCATGTATTTGAGGTCGAACTCCGCTAGCAGCAATAACCACCTAGCTAGCTTTCCGATAAGTGCTGGCTTTTCGAAAAGATACTTGATTGGGTCTAAACGAGAGACCAGCACCACCGGATGTGCTAACAGGTAGTGCCTCAGTTTCTTTGTGGCCCATACTAGCCCCCAACAGGTTTTCTCGAGGGGAGTGTACCTTGTCTCATAATCCATCATTTTCTTGCTGAGGTAGTATATGGCGCACTCTACTTTGGCGTCGTTTTCTTGTGCTAGCATACATCCCATGGACGTGTCTGTTACTGAGAGATACAGAATCAATGGCTTCCCAGGGATGGGTGGCGATAGTACAGGTGGATTCTGAAGGTATTCCTTGATTGCCTCGAATGCTTGCTGACAGTCTTGGCTCCATTCAAAATCCGTACCTTTCTTCAGTAGCTTGAAAAGAGGTTCACAGGTGGTTGTGAGCTTGGAAATGAACCTGCTGATGTACTGTACCTTCCCTAAGAAGCTCCTTACTTCCTTCTCTGTCCTAGGTGGTGATATCTCCATGATAGCCTGTATCTTGGAAGGATCTACTTCGATTCCTCTTTGAGTGATGAGGAAACCCAACATCTTTCCAGCTGCTACCCCAAAAGTGCATTTTTGAGGGTTAAGACGCAACTTATAATTCCTAATCCTCTCAAAGAACTTTTGGAGTGCTCCATAGTGTCCTTCCATTTCCTTTGATTTGACTATGATATCGTCGACATACACCTCGACCTCTTTGTGCATCATGTCGTGCAGCAATGTTGTGGCCATCCTCTGATAAGTGGCTCCAGCATTCTTCAACTCAAATGGCATTACTCGGTAGCAGTAGGTTCCCCAAGGTGTAGTGAAGGTGGTTTTCTCTCTATCCTCAGGAGACATAAGGATTTGGTTATACCCAGAGAATCCATCCATGAAAGATAGCAATGCATGGCCTGCGGTGTTATCTATTAGCTCATCTATGTGAGGTAATGGGAAGTCATCTTTCGGACTGGCTTTGTTGAGATCTCGGAAATCTACGCAGACCCTGATTCCTCCAGTTTTCTTTGGTACGGGAACGATGTTTGCTACCCATTGTGGATATTCGGTGACTATGAGAAAACCGGCGTTGATTTGTTTAGTGACTTCTTCTTTTATCTTTAGGACCCAATCAGGGCGCATACGTCTTAGTTTCTGTTTAACTGGTTTTGCATCAGGATGAAGAGGAATTTTATGTTGAACAATTTCAGGGTCTATTCCAGGCGTGTCCTCATAAGACCAGGCAAAAACATCTTTGTATTCTTTTAGCAAAAAGATTAGTTTTTCACTTTCTTGAGGGGATAGTGCGGCACCAATTTTAACCATTTTGGGCTCGTTTTCAAAGCCTATGTTTGCTGTGATTATCTCCTCAGAAAAAGGTTTAGCGTGCCTTTCCTCTTCTCTCTCGATGAATTCTAGAATTTCTTTTGGAATTTCTTCCTCAAAATTTGGTTTGTCGGAATCCACACAATTGATCATAGGCAAAGTAAAATACTCTAAATCTTCCTTCTCATTGCTAAATTTATCAAAAGACATTTCAGAGTCGAACTCAAAGTAAATGCTATGCCTTGGTACTTTGACCAGGTTTTCTTCACTAGACTTAGTAGTTTCAAAGGATGAAAAGCTTGACTCGGACTGAGTCGACTCGGAGTCGGAATCGGAATCAGAATTAAAATCAGAATTAGCGCTTTTCATTTTGTATTTTAGAGTGTGTTCCACGGTCCAGTTAGGGTAAGCCCCTTTTTCAGCATCCACAATCAGCTCGGAGCAGTCTTTTTCATCACCAAGGTCGATCACCAATACCTCACTGTCACCTTGATTCGCATTTTCATCGTTGTCACCCTGCAAGTCTTGGAGGGCCATTTGATTTGCTATTGCTGTTATCTCTTCCAATTGAGCTTCAATTTCGGCTTCGTCGCTGTTGTCGACCCGTCGTGTGCCAACAAAGCCCCACCAATTACCAAAGCTGTCTATGATGGGATGGATCACCCTTATTTCATTGTTGGTGACCCCCTCATCAAAGAGCAGGTTTAGTGATATTTCGTCTAGTGGGTCATTATCGACAGCCTCTTCTTCCTTTGCCAATTCAGTCTCGATGTTGTTGACCTCGTCTATTGGCCAATAATCATCGGTAGGTGCATAAGGGTCATAAAAGTAGATTGGAACCCTGCGAAGCCTTTCTTCTTCAATCAGGTCTTCTACCTCTTCTTCATAAACTGTTCCAGCGAACATGATATGGTCATCTTCAATGATAGCCACCATAGGCTTAGGTTGATTTACTGGAGTGATGTATTCAGAGGGGTTGAAATCTTCAACAGCAAAGTGGAGCAGGCCAGACAGCTTGGTGACAACTTGGAAGTGCGAATCAGACGTGAACAATGATGCAGTCATTTTTCCTGAAAAAGGTTTTTGCTTTAGTCAGATTGATTAATCTTACCTACTGATTATTCGACTTAGATAGATTCCTAAGGTTTAACCTGCAAAAGAGAAACTTTACAACATACACGTATACAATGGGTGTGAGGAAGAACTATTGCAAGCAGAATGCATGTAGGTTCCTAGCCTGTAGGTTCCTGTCTTAGTTTGATAAGTTCTATGGCTTTCTAAAGCATGCAAGGTTTTGGTAGTTTCAGGGTGCTCCGTTGTCAAAGGGCACCAATCCTCTCACCAGCCCATCATAGGCGGTGATTGGGTGATTTCCTTTTTGATATACCACTAGGTACGAGTGACTGTGGAGTTTGCTGGAACCCCCAACATAGCCCGTGTCATGCCGGGATATCAGGTGAACTCAACGGGTTGCCCGCTCGATGCATATGACAAATGAATTAGACAAGGCACGTATTAGTCTTATGTTGAACTTTCTGGTTATGGCTCTCAAATCCCCAGCAGAGTCGCCAAAAACTGTAGACACCTCCCAAGCGGGGCATCGCCATACAGATTGATCACGTTGTGTTTGCTCGATTGGTTGCTCATTCATAAACCAAAATCATGGACATTCCCATGGCTAGGAACATCGCCACATGATAACGGTTATCATCAAATAGAGTCGCCACCCAGTTTATTAAAACTGGGAAAATAGATAGAGATTCTGGATTCGGGAGCCAAAAGTACAGTAAGGGGAAGGTGTTAGGCACCCCTCTCTGCCCAGTCGTGAGACTGGCCCATAATCGTTCAACATAAGACGTGTAGATGCTTTGTCTAATTCTAACACATAGGCTGTTTAATTATTCCTTTAAACAGTAAGCAAAGTGAGCCAGTGCGATAATTGAAGCATGCATCAGAAAGCAGAGAAACAAACAAAATGTCCCAGGGAGATGGATCTCGCGGCCGGTGAATAGATGTCACGGCCGAGAGATCCTCCTGGTTTTATTTATCAGCCGAGGGATCGAAACCCCGGTCGATGTTCTTCCTCACACCAGACAGAAAAGTTTAGCGAATGATTTAAATGCTACGGTTAGCCATAAACACGATAAGTAAAACAAACCAGAGGCCGTTGGGCCTCACCACCTTGATCCCTCAGTTGCTTGATTGCTTCGGATTGGATGTGATTGATTGATTGCTTGATCGAGAACCCTAGAGCTAGGGTTTGAACTTCGGGGTTTGATCGCCGGATTGACGGCTGCCTTCGGAAGGTTAGGGCTTTTGAAGTATAGGATTGAGGGAGTATTTGTGCAGAGCTTCGAGGTTTGATTGAGTGTGTGGGTATCTCAATTTCTGTGTGTTAATTTCGGAACCCAAAGGCCCCTTTATATAGGCATAAGGATGACTCACTCCGGCCAATCAAATCACGAGATGGCAATTGCAATTGCAATGCATCTCAAACTCTACGTCGTGATCTCCGAACGTAGCCCGAACGCATCAGAAAGGTAGTGTAGTTGGATAAAACCAAACGTCTGACAGAACGTTCCAGAGTCTGGAAAAAGGTCGATCTGGCGGCCGAGCAATGGATGTCGCGGCCGTGGAATGGATGTCTCGGCCGAAGGATAGATCTTGCGGCCGAGGAATTGATCTCTCAGGGAGATTTTGCTGGCAACAGGTTGCTCGGGCGAGGGATTGATGTTATGGCCGTTAGATCGATATTACGGCCGTCAGATGGATTCTCCTAGGCTTCTGTATTTCTGTCTGAAAGGCTGTATGGCTCTGAATTGGGTCCTCTAAGTGGTCAAAGTTCTCACCGAAAGTCCTAAGGTCCTCAAAGAAGCAATCATCAATCATTGTATCCATTTCATCATCGGGATTGTCCCAAGGTGGGACTTGAAATAATCGTTAGGCCAAATTGGGATGTCTACATAATCCACAAAAGATTGACTCAAAATTAACCAATGAGAAATTTTTTTTAATATAAACAAAATTCACAAAGTCCAAAAAGACCCTAAAGCTCTTAGGGGAACAAGCCGTCACTATTAGCTTTTCGTAGATTGGGATAAATTGTTCGTCCCGACAGGAGAACTCGAAAAAATAAAAAAATATGGACCAAAGTTGAAAAAATACATATAAAACTGTACTGTAGAGGAAAAAATATCAATTGTTTGGTGTTTTATCGTCTTTAGTCAAATTATTTCATAGTTTTTTTACTTGTAGACTTTTCTAATATAGCGAGGTGGATGATCAATCCCAAAAATAAAGCTTAAATGTAAGAAAAAATATATCAAAATGTCCAAGATATTGGGAGAAAAATATTTTGGGCCAGTTGGAAGATTTCTAAAAGCATTTTAATTTTTAGATTTTATTCGAATGGTAATAGAGGCAAGCCGATCCCAATTCAATCCAATAAGCCCAAGTGGCCCTCCTGAAAACCCTATTGCGAAAACCATAGTGTATAGTGATCACGCTTTCAAAATTTAGCGGCTAAAAGAAATTTGTTGGGGTCAGAGTAATTCTTTGACTGTCGTGTACAGTAATCACGTTTTCAAAACTTTGCGGTAAGGAGTAATTCTTCGCGACCAAGAGAAATTCTGCGTGGCCACGAGTAATTCTTTGCAGCCACGAGTAATTCAATGCGTGAAAGAGTAATTTTTTAAGACCAGGAGAATAATTTTGTGCGGCTAAGGGCAATTTTGGGCGGCCTACAGCAATTCTACGCGGCCAAGTGCAATTCTTCGCGGTCAAGTGCAATTTTAAGCGGCCAAGTACAATTTTCAACGGCCAAGTGCATTTTGAAGCGGCCAAGAGCAATTTTGGGCGGCCTACAGCAATTATGCACGGCCAACTGCAGTTTTCCGCGGCCAACTGCAATTTACCGCGGCCAACTGCAGTTTTACGCGGCCAACTGCAATTATACGCGGCCAATTGCAGTTTTCCGCGGCCAACTGCAATTTTGGGCGGCCAACATCAATTTTGGTGGGATCGAAAGGCAAAATTAATATATTTTGTTTACGAAAATTTGGTCGAAAGTAGACCAATTCAAGGATCGTCGGAGCCACTAATGCAAAAACACATTTCCGCGCCCTCCCACTCATTCTAATTTCCACTTGGTACTAAAATTCCTAGTTCTAAGGTATTCGTTTATTTCTTAAGAGTTCTATTGAGTTCATTGGGCTTTACGCACTTCATCAAGGCAAACAAAAACTGCTCAACGATCGGGATTCGCCTAAAACGTATGCCCAAGACAAGGCTTTTACATTTACGAAGCCAAATTTTGGTTTCCAAACCCCAACAGTAGCCCTTGACCACTACAACCAATTGTAGGACATGTTACTCATCAAGGTTTGCGAAAGAAACTCAGAAATGATCCACTTCAAGTTCTAGGTGAACTATTTTTGATCTTAAAATGGAGCTTCTTACTTCCCGCTTTTCATAGACTAACCTTTACTATTCATAAGGTGTCGTTTCCCAATGTTTTAGTTCTTTGTACATCGTCTTTATCCATATATAATAGGTTTTTATCAGATTTAAAATGAAAGAGATGCGACCGTTTTACCAAATAAATTTATTTTTTGGCACATTGAGGGTAAATTTGTCATAATATCTTTCGATGCAAAAATAATATTTGATCCAAACTAGTTGGGTTAGAATCTAGACTCAACAAGCTATTTAACCATCCGAACCTTGCGAAAAATGGAGTTCCGAAGCGCCCGAGGCAAACCCGCGAAGTTTTAACAGTTTTAATGCATCCCAGGCGCGCTGAATTACGCCCGGGCGCATCCTCGAAATTCCAAAAGTCGACCAAACTTTGTCGTCTTGCCACGGACAATCCCGAATTCCGATTTGCACCCGGTTTGATCGAACAATTGAAAAGCTTGTCTAGCAAACTTTCTATCCAATTTTGTTTGGCTCCAAACTTATTTTTACATCGAAAGATATGAAGATTTTACCCTCAACAGGTCGAAAAAAAAATTATTATGGCAAAACCTTTGATCACACCAACTTTAAAACCGGATTGAAAGTTATTGTATATCGAGAAAGATGGTATTCAAAGTCCTAAATGATGGTGGGATCGAAATGCAAAATTAATATATTTTTGTTTACGAAAATTTGGTCGAAAATTGTCATCCTCTTCGATACCATTGCATTTTCCGACAAGTACTTCGCAAGGTTCAGCTCTTCTCCTTCATCGCCCCAGAATTCGTGAATTTCAATCGTCTTGAGGCTAAGAAGTAAACATTCAGGCACTGGCATCCAACGGTAATTGGAGCTTGGTTCCTTGTAAAGGTGTTGCAGTTCCTCAGGGCGAACAATTCCCTAATTAAAGTGAGGGATTACCCAAGATAAATTTTTTTAGTTTTAGCTTTTTTCTTATTTAATTTTTTTGGCAATTTTTAGTTTTGCGCTAAACTTTTTTGAATTATTGATTGGTCTCGATAAGTGAAATCCAAAAAGTTTTTAAAAAAATTCTTTCACCCTAACATTTTTGGAAATACCCAAGATAAAACTCAAAAAAAATCATAATTTTTTAGTTTTCATTTCGTATCGACAAGACGAAAGAATAATCCACAAAAGATTGACTCAAAATTAACCAATGAGAATTTTTTTTTAATATAAACAAAATTCACAAAGTCCAAAAAGACCCTAAAGCTCTTAGGGGAACAAGCCGTCACTATTAGCTTTTCGTAGATTGGGATAAATTGTTCGTCCCGACAGGAGAACTCGAAAAAATAAAAAAATATGGACCAAAGTTGAAAAAATACATATAAAACTGTACTGTAGAGGAAAAAATATCAATTGTTTGGTGTTTTATCGTCTTTAGTCAAATTATTTCATAGTTTTTTTACTTGTAGACTTTTCTAATATAGCGAGGTGGATGATCAATCCCAAAAATAAAGCTTAAATGTAAGAAAAAATATATCAAAATGTCCAAGATATTGGGAGAAAAATATTTTGGGCCAGTTGGAAGATTTCTAAAAGCATTTTAATTTTTAGATTTTATTCGAATGGTAATAGAGGCAAGCCGATCCCAATTCAATCCAATAAGCCCAAGTGGCCCTCCTGAAAACCCTATTGCGAAAACCATAGTGTATAGTGATCACGCTTTCAAAATTTAGCGGCTAAAAGAAATTTGTTGGGGTCAGAGTAATTCTTTGACTGTCGTGTACAGTAATCACGTTTTCAAAACTTTGCGGTAAGGAGTAATTCTTCGCGACCAAGAGAAATTCTGCGTGGCCACGAGTAATTCTTTGCAGCCACGAGTAATTCAATGCGTGAAAGAGTAATTTTTTAAGACCAGGAGAATAATTTTGTGCGGCTAAGGGCAATTTTGGGCGGCCTACAGCAATTCTACGCGGCCAAGTGCAATTCTTCGCGGTCAAGTGCAATTTTAAGCGGCCAAGTACAATTTTCAACGGCCAAGTGCATTTTGAAGCGGCCAAGAGCAATTTTGGGCGGCCTACAGCAATTATGCACGGCCAACTGCAGTTTTCCGCGGCCAACTGCAATTTACCGCGGCCAACTGCAGTTTTACGCGGCCAACTGCAATTATACGCGGCCAATTGCAGTTTTCCGCGGCCAACTGCAATTTTTGGCGGCCAACATCAATTTTGGTGGGATCGAAAGGCAAAATTAATATATTTTGTTTACGAAAATTTGGTCGAAAGTAGACCAATTCAAGGATCGTCGGAGCCACTAATGCAAAAACACATTTCCGCGCCCTCCCACTCATTCTAATTTCCACTTGGTACTAAAATTCCTAGTTCTAAGGTATTCGTTTATTTCTTAAGAGTTCTATTGAGTTCATTGGGCTTTACGCACTTCATCAAGGCAAACAAAAACTGCTCAACGATCGGGATTCGCCTAAAACGTATGCCCAAGACAAGGCTTTTACATTTACGAAGCCAAATTTTGGTTTCCAAACCCCAACAGTAGCCCTTGACCACTACAACCAATTGTAGGACATGTTACTCATCAAGGTTTGCGAAAGAAACTCAGAAATGATCCACTTCAAGTTCTAGGTGAACTATTTTTGATCTTAAAATGGAGCTTCTTACTTCCCGCTTTTCATAGACTAACCTTTACTATTCATAAGGTGTCGTTTCCCAATGTTTTAGTTCTTTGTACATCGTCTTTATCCATATATAATAGGTTTTTATCAGATTTAAAATGAAAGAGATGCGACCGTTTTACCAAATAAATTTATTTTTTGGCACATTGAGGGTAAATTTGTCATAATATCTTTCGATGCAAAAATAATATTTGATCCAAACTAGTTGGGTTAGAATCTAGACTCAACAAGCTATTTAACCATCCGAACCTTGCGAAAAATGGAGTTCCGAAGCGCCCGAGGCAAACCCGCGAAGTTTTAACAGTTTTAATGCATCCCAGGCGCGCTGAATTACGCCCGGGCGCATCCTCGAAATTCCAAAAGTCGACCAAACTTTGTCGTCTTGCCACGGACAATCCCGAATTCCGATTTGCACCCGGTTTGATCGAACAATTGAAAAGCTTGTCTAGCAAACTTTCTATCCAATTTTGTTTGGCTCCAAACTTATTTTTACATCGAAAGATATGAAGATTTTACCCTCAACAGGTCGAAAAAAAATTATTATGGCAAAACCTTTGATCACACCAACTTTAAAACCGGATTGAAAGTTATTGTATATCGAGAAAGATGGTATTCAAAGTCCTAAATGATGGTGGGATCGAAATGCAAAATTAATATATTTTTGTTTACGAAAATTTGGTCGAAAATTGTCATCCTCTTCGATACCATTGCATTTTCCGACAAGTACTTCGCAAGGTTCAGCTCTTCTCCTTCATCGCCCCAGAATTCGTGAATTTCAATCGTCTTGAGGCTAAGAAGTAAACATTCAGGCACTGGCATCCAACGGTAATTGGAGCTTGGTTCCTTGTAAAGGTGTTGCAGTTCCTCAGGGCGAACAATTCCCTAATTAAAGTGAGGGATTACCCAAGATAAATTTTTTTAGTTTTAGCTTTTTTCTTATTTAATTTTTTTGGCAATTTTTAGTTTTGCGCTAAACTTTTTTGAATTATTGATTGGTCTCGATAAGTAAAATCCAAAAAGTTTTTAAAAAAATTCTTTCACCCTAACATTTTTGGAAATACCCAAGATAAAACTCAAAAAAAATCATAATTTTTTAGTTTTCATTTCGTATCGACAAGACGAAAGAATAATCCACAAAAGATTGACTCAAAATTAACCAATGAGAATTTTTTTTTAATATAAACAAAATTCACAAAGTCCAAAAAGACCCTAAAGCTCTTAGGGGAACAAGCCGTCACTATTAGCTTTTCGTAGATTGGGATAAATTGTTCGTCCCGACAGGAGAACTCGAAAAAATAAAAAAATATTGACCAAAGTTGAAAAAATACATATAAAACTGTACTGTAGAGGAAAAAATATCAATTGTTTGGTGTTTTATCGTCTTTAGTCAAATTATTTCATAGTTTTTTTACTTGTAGACTTTTCTAATATAGCGAGGTGGATGATCAATCCCAAAAATAAAGCTTAAATGTAAGAAAAAATATATCAAAATGTCCAAGATATTGGGAGAAAAATATTTTGGGCCAGTTGGAAGATTTCTAAAAGCATTTTAATTTTCAGATTTTATTCGAATGGTAATAGAGGCAAGCCGATCCCAATTCAATCCAATAAGCCCAAGTGGCCTTCCTGAAAACCCTATTGCGAAAACCATAGTGTATAGTGATCACGCTTTCAAAATTTAGCGGCTAAAAGAAATTTGTTGGGGTCAGAGTAATTCTTTGACTGTCGTGTACAGTAATCACGTTTTCAAAACTTTGCGGTAAGGAGTAATTCTTCCCGACCAGGAGAAATTCTGCGTGGCCACGAGTAATTCTTTGCAGCCACGAGTAATTCAATGCGTGAAAGAGTAATTTTTTAAGACCAGGAGAACAATTTTGTGCGGCTAAGGGCAATTTTGGGCGGCCTACAGCAATTCTACGCGGCCAAGTGCAATTCTTCGCGGTCAAGTGCAATTTTAAGCGGCCAAGTACAATTTTCAACGGCCAAGTGCATTTTGAAGCGGCCAAGTGCAATTATGCGCGGCCAACTGCAGTTTTCCGCGGCCAACTGCAATTTACCGCGGCCAACTGCAGTTTTACGCGGCCAACTGCAATATTACGCGGCCAACTGCAATTATACGCGGCCAACTGCAGGTTTCCGCGGCCAACTGCAATTTTTGGCGGCCAACATCAATTTTGGTGGCATCGAAAGGCAAAATTAATATATTTTGTTTACGAAAATTTGGTCGAAAGTAGACCAATTCAAGGATCGTCGGAGCCACTAATGCAAAAACACATTTCCGCGCCCTCCCACTCATTCTAATTTCCACTTGGTACTAAAATTCCTAGTTCTAAGGTATTCGTTTATTTCTTAAGAGTTCTATTGAGTTC
Source organism: Rhododendron henanense subsp. lingbaoense (assembly GCA_020567845.1). Classification (NCBI taxonomy): domain Eukaryota; kingdom Viridiplantae; phylum Streptophyta; class Magnoliopsida; order Ericales; family Ericaceae; genus Rhododendron; species Rhododendron henanense. The sequence goes on along the minus strand of CM036318.1, from coordinate 4,365,278 downwards.
ATTGGGCTTTACGCACTTCATCAAGGCAAACAAAAACTGCTCAACGATCGGGATTCGCCTAAAACGTATGCCCAAGACAAGGCTTTTACATTTACGAAGCCAAATTTTGGTTTCCAAACCCCAACAGTAGCCCTTGACCACTACAACCAATTGTAGGACATGTTACTCATCAAGGTTTGCGAAAGAAACTCAGAAATGATCCACTTCAAGTTCTAGGTGAACTATTTTTGATCTTAAAATGGAGCTTCTTACTTCCCGCTTTTCATAGACTAACCTTTACTATTCATAAGGTGTCGTTTCCCAATGTTTTAGTTCTTTGTACATCGTCTTTATCCATATATAATAGGTTTTTATCAGATTTAAAATGAAAGAGATGCGACCGTTTTACCAAATAAATTTATTTTTTGGCACATTGAGGGTAAATTTGTCATAATATCTTTCGATGCAAAAATAATATTTGATCCAAACTAGTTGGGTTAGAATCTAGACTCAACAAGCTATTTAACCATCCGAACCTTGCGAAAAATGGAGTTCCGAAGCGCCCGAGGCAAACCCGCGAAGTTTTAACAGTTTTAATGCATCCCAGGCGCGCTGAATTACGCCCGGGCGCATCCTCGAAATTCCAAAAGTCGACCAAACTTTGTCGTCTTGCCACGGACAATCCCGAATTCCGATTTGCACCCGGTTTGATCGAACAATTGAAAAGCTTGTCTAGCAAACTTTCTATCCAATTTTGTTTGGCTCCAAACTTATTTTTACATCGAAAGATATGAAGATTTTACCCTCAACGGGTCGAAAAAAAAATTATTATGGCAAAACCTTTGATCACACCAACTTTAAAACCGGATTGAAAGTTATTGTATATCGAGAAAGATGGTATTCAAAGTCCTAAATGATGGTGGGATCGAAATGCAAAATTAATATATTTTTGTTTACGAAAATTTGGTCGAAAATTGTCATCCTCTTCGATACCATTGCATTTTCCGACAAGTACTTCGCAAGGTTCAGTTCTTCTCCTTCATCGCCCCAGAATTCGTGAATTTCAATCGTCTTGAGGCTAAGAAGTTAACATTCAGGCACTGGCATCCAACGGTAATTGGAGCTTGGTTCCTTGTAAAGGTGTTGCAGTTCCTCAGGGCGAACAATTCCCTAATTAAAGTGAGGGATTACCCAAGATAAACTTTTTTAGTTTTAGCTTTTTTCTTATTTAATTTTTTTGGCAATTTTTAGTTTTGCGCTAAACTTTTTTGAATTATTGATTGGTCTCGATGAGTGAAATCCAAAAAGTTTTTAAAAAAATTCTTTCACCCTAACATTTTTGGAAATACCCAAGATAAAACTCAAAAAAATCATAATTTTTTAGTTTCCATTTCGTATCGACAAGACGAAACAATAATCCACAAAAGATTGACCCAAAGTTAACCAATGCGATTTTTTTTTTTAAATATAAACAAAATTCACAAAGTCCAAAAAGACCCTAAAGCTCTTAGGGGAACAAGCCGTCACTATTAACTTTTCGTAGATTGGGATAAATTGTTCGTCCCGACAGGAGAACTCGAAAAAATAAAAAAATATGGACGAAAGTTGAAAAAATACATATAAAACTGTACTGTAGAGAAAAAAATATCAATTGTTTGGTGTTTTATCGTCTTTAGTCAAATTATTTCATAGTTTTTATCATAATTTTTTTACTTGTAGACTTTTCTAATATAGCGAGACGGATGATCAATCCGAAAAATAAAGCTTAAATGTAAGAAAAAAAATATCAAAATGTCCCAGAAATTGGGAGAAAAATATTTTGGGCCAGTTGGAAGATTTCTAAAAGTATTTTTTCAGATTTTATTCGAATGGTAATAGAGGCAAGCCGATCCCAATTCAATCCAATAAGCCCAAAATTTAGCGATTGAAAGTAATTTGTTGGGGTCAGAGTAATTCTTTGACTGTCGTGTATAGTAATCACGTTTTCAAAACTTTGCGGTAAGGAGTAATTCTTTGCGACCTGGAGTAATTCTTTGCAGCCACAAGTAATTCTTTGCAGCCACGAGTAATTCAATGCGTGAAAGAGTAATTTTTTAAGACCAGGAGAACAATTTTGTGCGGCTAAGGGCAATTTTGGGCGGCATACAGCAATTCTACGCGGCCAAGTGCAATTTTTTGCGGTCAAGTGCAATTTTATGCGGCTAAGTACAATTTTCAACGGCCAAGTGCATTTTGAAGCGGCCAAGTGCAATTATGCGCGGCCAAGTGCAATTATGCGCGGCCAAGTGCAGTTTTCCGCGGCCAAGTGCAATTTACCGCGGCCAACTGCAGTTTTACGCGGCCAACTGAAATTTTCCGCGGCAATGTTGTAGACACCCCAATTTGGCCTAATGATTATTTCAAGTCCCACCTTGGGCCAATCCCGATGATGAAATGGATACAATGATTGCTGATTGCTTCCTTGAGGACCTTAGGACTTTCGGTGAGAACTTTGAACCACTTAGAGGACCCAATTCAAAGCCATACAGCCTTTCAGACAGAAATACAGAAGCCTAGGAGAATCCATCTGACGGCCGTAACATCGATCTAACGGCCATAACATCAATCCCTCACCCGAGCAACCTGTTGCCAGCAAAATCTCCCTGAGAGATCAATTCCTCGGCCGCAAGATCTATCCTTCGGCCGAGACATCCATTCCTCGGCCGTGTGATCTATTACTCGCCCGCCAGATCGACCTTTTTCCAGACTCTGGAACGTTCTGTCAGACGTTTGGTTTGATCCAACTACACTACCTTTCCGATGCGTTCGGGCTACGCTCAGAGATCACGACGTAGAGTTAGAGATGCATTGCAATTGCAATTGTCATCTCGTGATTTGATTGGCCGGAGTGAGTCATCCCTATGCCTATATAAAGGAGCCTTTGGGCTCCGAAATAAACACGAAATTATCAGAGTACACACTCTCTCAAGCTTCGAAATTCTGCAAAAATACTCTCTCAAACCCATACTCCAAAAGCCCTAACTTTCCGAAGGCAGCCGTCAATCCGGCGATCAAATCCCGAAGTTCAAACCCTAACTCTAGGGTTCTCAATCAAGCAATCAAATCAATCACGCCCAATCCAAAGCAATCAAGCGACTGAGGGATCAAGGTGGTGAGGCCCAATGGCCTCTGGTTTGTCTTATTTACTGTCTTTTTGACTAATCGTAGCATTTTGATTACCTGCTAATCTTTCTGTCTGGTGTGAGGAAGAACACCGACCGGGGCTTCGATCCCTCGGCCGGTATATCAAACCAGGAGGATCCCTCGGCCGTGATATCTATTCACCGGCCGCGAGATCCATCTCCCTGGGACATTTTGTTTGTTTCCTGCTTTTCTATGCATGCTTTCAATTACAGTCCTGGCTCACCTTTATCTGTTTAAAGGAATAAATAAACAGACTATGTGTTGGAATTAGACAAAGCATCTATATGTCTTATGTTGAATGATTATGGGCCAGTCTCACGACTGGGCAAAGAGGGGTGCCTAACACCTTCCCCTTATTGTACTTTTGGCTCCCGTATCCAGAATCTCTATCTATTTTCCCAGTTTTGATAAACTGGGTGGCGACTCTATTTGATGATAACCGTTATCATGTGGCGATGTTCCTAGCCATGGGAATGTCCATGATTTTGGTTTATGAAGCGAGCAACCAATCGAGCAAACAAACATGATCAATCTGTATGGCGATGCCCCGTTTGGGAGGTGTCTACAGTATGGCGATGCCCCGTTTGGGAGGTGTCTACAGTTTTTGGCGACTCTGCTGGGGATATGAGAGCCATAACCAGAAAGTTCAACATAAGACTAATACATGCCTTGTTTAATTCATCTATCATATGCATCGAGCGGGCAACCCGTTGAGTTCACCTGATATCCCGGCATGACACGGGCTATGTTGGGGGTTCCAGCAAACTCCACAGTCACTCGTACCTAGTGGTATATCAAAAAGGGAATCACCCAATCACCGCCTATGATGGGCTGGTGAGAGGATTGGTGCCCTTTGACAACGGAGCACCCTGAGACTACCAAAACCTTGCATGTTTTAGAAAGCCATAGAACTTATCAAACTAAGACAGGAACCTACAGGCTAGGAAGCTACTTGCATTTTTACTTCCAAGTTCTTCCTCACACCTTGTATATGTTGTTGTAACATCTCTTTCTGTGCAGAAGGGTTAGGGCTTGAATTAAAAGCCCTAACCCTAAGTAGCCAAGCACTAATGGCGTCACCTGCAAGGTATATTTTTGGTAAAAAGCATCATTGCTTACTTAACACTCTCGCTTTACTTAAAGCACCGCGAAGCATGGATTTCTAGAACGAAATCAAACACTGACTGCCCCGCCGGCAATTGAACTAGGGGTTGCTCTAGCAATCTTTGCCTTGCAAGGCTAAAGGAAAGAGGGAGTGTAAAGTAGTAGAGCAGGTTATGGATGATTGTATGCAAAGTCAAGGATATTATGGATAGAACTTGCAATACTTATTTCTCCATGGATGATTCAGCATGACAAGTTTAGGACTTTGGTTCCTATTTCCAAATCGGCCTAGCAACCCATCTTTCAAAATTCAAAATTCTGAGCATGCTTACCTCAACGAGCTGGTAAAATTTAGGAGGTTGTCAATGTGCTAGCAAATAATCAAGTGGATTTCAATTACCTCAATCACGTTTTGAGAAAGGATTTTCCCTAACCAAGAATTGAAGGGGAACTTTCAAAACTTTTTGCAATGACTAATCTAATGACAAGTTTTTCTGAAACATTCAAATAGCCGCTAGCATAGCGAAGGACTCCGAGTCTACTTTCTGTTGTAGCCATATGCTCAACCTTTTCGGTTTGTCTCATAATATGGATTGGCTTGGAAGTGGGATCTTAAGTGGCAACAACGAGTCTTAAGAATCATCCATATCAAAAATGGCTGGCTATCTATAGTATCCGATAAACTCATGCATACAAACGGATTGCAATGCATGACTCATCCATAATCTGTGTAAGTAGCTGTGGTGCTATATGTATACATATCGTTTTGCTTGCCTCTTTCTAACTATGCAGGGGCCAAACCAAAAGAGGAGTCCATCCCCCTCATTTCCTTTCTTTGTTCATCGCATGTCATTTGGTTGCACCACCATTAAGGGCAGTTTGCATATTAGAAAATGTGCCGCATGGACAATTAGTTTTGGATATCTCAACTTAAGCATGATTAGGTTTCTCCTTCTCTTAGATTTGGAGTTTGATCTCAGACATGATGGTAATGGCTACGAAAAAAATTGAAGTTTTAATCCAACCAAGTTTTGAGCAATGGCAGCCATGTCCATCACGTCTTGGCTTAGATTTTAAAACAATCTTCTCGTACCTAGCTAACTTTCACCGCCATTTTTGGCCCATGTTTTGCTTCTCTTGAAAAATTGATATCATTTTGCTCATCATGGTTTCTGGCCAATCGTCACACTCAGCATGAAATGTGGGTCTTAAATTCAAGTCTCCTCAAATATGAACTACGAATGGCCTGATTCTCTGTTGGGATACGTAGGCACCTTTTGGTCGGCCACAAATTTGAAAATGTTCCCTCCTGTGCTAGTTCGCTGCTATAGAATGCTCATGATAACATTGAGTATTGAAAACAATCCTTAGGGATTTCAAAGTAATCTCATGGCATCTTTTGGAACACATCATAATCACTTGAATTGTCAAAAGCGCAAAACGAGTTTTTCAAAACTATGACCCGCATCATTTCTGTTGAGTTAAGAAGGAGTTGACACATCTCTGCACCCTCACAGAGATCACTTGTAAGCAAAACATGCTATTGAAGATGAAGAAGGAGAAAGAAGAAAAGAGAGGAAAAATGAAGAGAAAAAAATGATGAGCTCGCTAGATTGAAAACCCCACAAGGGCGGTCTAGGCAAAAGTTAGAGCACGAACAAAGTGAGAAATCAGCCATGTCTCCATGCATCTACAATGTGTCTCAAAGGATTGTTCTCAATATTAGAAAATCCACTTGGTTAAACCTCGAAGCCCCTAATTTCTTAGTTAGGATCCTTGCCACTTTGTCGTGTGTTTCAAGATGAAGAAAGGCATTCATTTCTCTACCCCAAGCACTTATCCTTTGCTAGCCACATTGAGCCTCTGGATAATTCCTTTGAAAAACCTGCTAGACAGCCATCCCCTACACTGGGGCATACGCAAAAACACAAAAAGAGATGAAAGAAAAATCAATGAAAGAATGAGCACCCCGTCATACAAGGGGCATTTTGAAGGAAACATCTCCCAATACATACAAAGGGCATCTTTGAAGAAACCAACTCCTTCACACAAGTGAGGCAAGAGACAACAAGAGTTGATAAAAATGTTAAAGATGGCTGCTAGCTTTTAAAACCCAAGCTTGAGTAGAAATTAGGTTTGAGCCTTTTACATCCGCTTCTTTCTCAAGCCAAAGCCCCAAGCCTACATTATGGTCCATAACAAAGTCCTCTCAGATTGGGGAACACGACTTAGTAGCAAGGTCCTAGACACTAGGGGCATCACTAATGTGGAACTTGACACGAAGGGCAAGAATCCTGGAGTTTGCATCATCTTGGCAAATCACACAACATGAGACAAGGGGCATGGCTATGTTCCCCTTTATGCACTTCTCTTGAAAATATCCAACCTCTTATGTGGGTCTCAGTAGGCACTTATCAATCCAACTCAAGTCAACCAAATCAAACTCGAAGCAACAAACTCATTGATTGACTAAGGGCATGAGTTTGCAAAATAGTTCTGTGTCCTTTGATGATTGAATGACGTGATTGTGGAACATATAGATGAAATGATATGATTTCGAAATCCTCGAGGAAAAGTTTTCAAAGATGATTTTATCCTAAGCATTGTAAACACAGCAAATACAAGCGCAGCCATTTTTTGCAAATTTCTGAGGAGATAACATGGGTTTCTCATTTCATGAAGAGTGTAGCAATATGGTCCCTTGACCAAACAATGTTTTCAGTAGTGCCGCTAGGGCATTGCAGTCTTTCAAAACACCTGGCTAGTATAAGCAATAAGTCACTATCAGTCTCCCTAGGGCAAGGGGAGGCATTTGATCAAATACGCGAAAGTTGAGATGTCCAGAATGCATTACGGATTCACATGCATATCTTATCACCCTATCCTTTACATTGATCTTTTGACCCTAGCATTTCATGTGTATATCATTATGGCTGCTTAATGGAAGTAGTTGTCTTGGTTGCACGATCTAACCCCAAGTATGAGGTGTTCTTATACTCAAGTAAGGCAGGTTCATCAAGGCATCATGGTCATCAAGGAATAAAGGGTAACAAAGGGATGCACTGTAAAGTCTACCTCCCTGCCAGCACACTTGAAGAAAGCTCAATCTAAGAAGCGTCATATCCTTGGGGAACACCTCAACTCTTTTGTGGAATGCTGTCACACAGCATTGTCAGGGGCATGCCAAGATCTCTGCCAAACAGAAAGAGAAACATTGCATTCATGTTCATTGTCGCATACATCACATGTCTCTGTACTAGGGGCAATTAGGTTGTCATTGTCACGCACAAATAAGCTAGAATCAAGCATCCATTGCCTAAACAGGGGGCATCGATTTCTTCCTAAATGTTTAGTTCAATATGCATGTATGTTACGTTGCAAACTATGTCACCCGCAGTGGTTCAACATTTGAACGAGGGTTCCTGAACTTGGTGGTTTTGCCCCTAGCAGTCAGCATAAAAAGGACTTCGGCCCGTGGTCGATCCCAAGCCTGTTGCATGTTGTTTTCCTATCCATTGCTATTTTCTAAACTATTCAAATATGGATTGCAGGATTCTCCTGGATTTCGGTCCTAGAACCGACCATACCAAGCTTGGTATCTATGACTGACAGAGCCTAGTCAAAGAAGCTAAAAGATAGCCTCGTAACTAGTCCTGAGCAAACTCTACAAATAGCACCATGTCAACAACATTAAAGTGGCTTCGCACTTCACATCTCCATAGCTCCTTACTTCGCGCTTTCATCTCCATGTCGCCTTGCGCTCAGCAGGTCCAATCTCCACAGCTCCCTCTCAGCAGTAGCTCTACTCAGCAGCCATGCACTTACTATCAGCATCACCGTACTTCAAGCTCCATATTCACTATCACGGCGGCTCCACGCCGACAAACTCATCGGCGATATGCCCATATTCACCTTCTTAGCGGCTCCACGCCCATACTCGAGCCATCTCAACACTCACCTAAGTCAAGATATCAACCTTCGTAAAAGTCTTGATCAGCCAAGAGACGTCAACATGACTACGCGAGTGAAGAGGGGGCACCTTGCCCAAGAACCACTCCAAATCCCCTACTCGCTCCCAAAGCCTAGGGTTAACCCAAAGAGGAGCTCCACCTACTCATAGGCCAGTAAGCAAAGAAAAATCACCTAGCGTGATCGTCATCTCGCCAATAGAAGGAAAGCGGAACGTGTTGGGAGTATCCCACCACCTTTCAACCAGCGAGGTCATCAACGACCAATCCATCTTTGGAAGATTGAGGCCCAAAACAAACGGCTCAAGACCAGCAGCGCATACTAACTCCCGAGCCTGCTCCAGCAACGTCACAAACCACTTGTGCAGTAAAGGCCTCCAGTCTCCTGTTTCTCTGCCAAGGACAAAAAGGGAGAAGATTACCAAAACATTGAGGACGCTTAAGTGCTGCTCAGCGGCTCTACGCCCACACCTCAACAGCCCTATGCCACGCTATGTGCACAACCTCGCGCTCAGCAGGCCAGCAAAACAATCCTGTGGCTTCCACTCAATGCACCATCCAGAAGGCGTTTATATTGCTAGCTTCCAGAAAGCATTTATGTTGCCAGCTTGCAGAAAGCATTTAGCCACCAGAAGACATTTGAGTCGCTAGAAGGCGTTTGGCCTCCGGAAGGCACTCCCAGCAGTGGAGGTAATGGAAATCTCCCTAACAAATTGGAATATGGTCAAGAACTAGCCTTGGGGGCAATCCCGAGCATACTCAGAACTAGCCTTGGGGACAATCCCGAGCATGTGGAATCTAGCCTTGGGGACAGTCCCGAGCATGTGAAATCTAGCCTTGGGGGCAATCCCGAGCATACTCAAAACTAGCCTTGGAAACATCCCAAGCATAAGGAACCAATCAAACCCCGTGGAAGATGGAAGATGGAATACTCAAACAACTCAGCAGTTCTACAGGCCCGCCATCTCATCAACTCAGTGGCTCTAAGCCGTAACAACCATCCCAGCAGCTCTACGCTCGCTATCACAGCAATAGACTCTACGCCTGTATTCACTCAACTCAGCGGCTCCAAGCCCACCGTTTCAACTGGCTCGAAGCCATAACAATCAACTCAGCGGCTCCAAGCCCTCGACTCAGCAGCTCTATGCTCGCTATCACTCACTCAGCGGTTCTAAGCCCACTGTCTCAACTGGCTCGAAGCCGTAAACAACCAATCTCAGCGGCTCTACGCCCGTTACAACCATCTTAGCGGCTCCAAGCCCATTATCGACAGGCTCTACGCCCGTTATCACAACTCAGCGGCTCAAAGCCCATTGACTCAACTGGCTCGAAGCCGTAACAATCAATCTCAGCGGCTCGAAGCCCATTATCAACAGGCTCGAAGCCTATGTCTACTATCACCCAGCGGCTCGAAGCCCTTTATCATAACGGGTCTACGCCCGTATCAATTCAGCGGCCCTGTGCCCATCGTCTCTACACAACTCAGCGGCTCCAAGACCGCTATCTCAACTGGCTCGAAGCTGTAAACAAGCAATCTCAGCGGCTCAAAGCCCATTATCTCAAATGGCTCCAAGCCATCACCTCAACAGGCTCGAAGCCTATGTTTACTATCTCAGCAGCTCTATGCTCACCATCACAGCAACAGACTCTACGCCTGTTATAACAATCTCAGCGGCTCGAAGCCCATTACTTCAACAGGCTCGAAGCCTATATCTATCATCTGAAATGGCTCAAAGCCATAACAAACAAATCTCAACGGCTCCAAGCCCATTATCTCAACTGGCTCGAAGCCGTAAACAAGCAACATGCTCTAAGCCGCCCCAACAATCAAGACATTTATTCTCAGGCTCTACGCCTGAATGCTCAAAAATCTAACATTTTTGAATGCTCAAGCTCTACGCTTGGATGCCCAACCACTGTGTACTGGATGCTCAAGTTATACACTTGAATGCTCAAGCTCTACGCTTGGATGCCCAACCACTGCGTACTGGACGCTCAAAGCCTGTACTTTGAATGCTCGGATTATGCCATCCGAATGCTCGAGCTCTACGCTCTGAATGCTCAAGTCCGGAACTTGATAGAAGCTCTAAGCTTTAAAACAAACACACACGCACGGGCCCGTGCACATATTGCATTTTCACATCTAACAACCATCATCACGCATATACACTCTGCATATCTCTCATGAAACAGGTCAACCCTGCAATCAACCGGCACTATGCCTCGGTTTTATTGATCGGTTCAGCGCCTCGATCCTTTGGCTCCACGCCAACACTTGTGATGAGAAAGCTCCGTGCACACACCATCAGAATACAACCAGCTCTACGCTTCGGTTCATATCACGTCAAGCTCTAAGCTCTGACAACTCAGGCCCTCGCCTCAAGACTGCATCCGGGCTCCATGCCTCAATCACTTCAGGCTCCATGCCTCAGTTCCTTCACCTCAGGCTCTCGCCTTATGATCAACACCAGCTCCGCGCTTCGGTCTTATCAATCCAATCCCCTCAGGCCTTCGCCTCAAAATTGCAATAGGCTCCACGCCTCAATTCCATCTCTCTCTAGGCTCTCGCCTCGTCACTACAACCGGCTCTATGCCTCGATTCCCTCATCACCAAAGCTCCAGTCACTGGCCCTGCGCCCCCATACCTCAAAAAACAACCGGCATCCAACTCACCCCAGCAGATGGTTTGGATCCCACCCCATTACATCAATCCCTTCCAGCTCATTCGCAAGGATAAGCTACTCTACCGAGCTCCTTTCAGTCAAAGTAAGGATGATCAAGAAAAGCAAACGCACCTGCAGTGTACTGATCTACCCCAAAATAACTAAGGAAGCTCTCCGCAAAAACTCCCCAGGCAGCCCTGCGCTCCTTCAACTATCTTCCGCCAAAACCCTGGCTCAGTCCAGGTACGTCACACTACGGCTTTTTAAGCCCTAAGGTACGTCTTCTGTCTCTAACCCTCCAAACTTTTTGTTTTTCTTTATTGCCCGAACTACGATTGGTCTGAATTTCCCTTGTGGAATACGTAGGCAGCCTCCCGGCCCGACCATAACAAAACCTTTTTCGAAAAACCCCTTGGAATAGTGGTTGGACCAAATTGAGTTGCTTTTTACAGCTTTGACTCTTACTCAAACATGTCTCGCGATCCGTCTGAGTTCAGTCAAAGAGGGGCATCTGTAGACACCCCAATTTGGCCTAACGATTATTTCAAGTCCCACCTTGGGCCAATCCCGATGATGAAATGGATACAATGATTGCTGATTGCTTCCTTGAGGACCTTAGGACTTTCGGTGAGAACTTTGAACCACTTAGAGGACCCAATTCAAAGCCATACAGGCTTTCAGACAGAAATACAGAAGCCTAGGAGAATCCATCTGACGGCCGTAACATCGATCTAACGGCCATAACATCAATCCCTCACCCGAGCAACCTGTTGCCAGCAAAATCTCCCTGAGAGATCAATTCCTCGGCCGCAAGATCTATCCTTCGGCCGAGACATCCATTCCTCGGCCGTGTGATCTATTACTCGCCCGCCAGATCGACCTTTTTCCAGACTTTGGAACGTTCTGTCAGACGTTTGGTTTGATCCAACTACACTACCTTTCCGATGCGTTCGGGCTACGCTCAGAGATCACGACGTAGAGTTAGAGATGCATTGCAATTGCAATTGTCATCTCGTGATTTGATTGGCCGGAGTGAGTCATCCCTATGCCTATATAAAGGAGCCTTTAGGCTCCGAAATAAACACGAAATTATCAGAGTACACACTCTCTCAAGCTTCGAAATTCTGCAAAAATACTCTCTCAAACCCATACTCCAAAAGCCCTAACCTTCCGAAGGCAGCCGTCAATCCGGCGATCAAATCCCGAAGTTCAAACCCTAACTCTAGGGTTCTCAATCAAGCAATCAAATCAATCACGCCCAATCCAAAGCAATCAAGCGACTGAGGGATCAAGGTGGTGAGGCCCAATGGCCTCTGGTTTGTCTTATTTACTATCTTTTTGACTAATCGTAGCATTTTGATTACCTGCTAATCTTTCTGTCTGGTGTGAGGAAGAACACCGACCGGGGCTTCGATCCCTCGGCCGGTATATCAAACCAGGAGGATCCCTCGGCCGTGATATCTATTCACCGGTCGCGAGATCCATCTCCCTGGGACATTTTGTTTGTTTCCTGCTTTTCTATGCATGCTTTCAATTACAGTCCTGGCTCACCTTTATCTGTTTAAAGGAATAAATAAACAGACTATGTGTTGGAATTAGACAAAGCATCTATATGTCTTATGTTGAATGATTATGGGCCAGTCTCACGACTGGGCAAAGAGGGGTGCCTAACACCTTCCCCTTATTGTACTTTTGGCTCCCGTATCCAGAATCTCTATCTATTTTCCCAGTTTTAATAAACTGGGTGGCGACTCTATTTGATGATAACCGTTATCATGTGGCGATGTTCCTAGCCATGGGAATGTCCATGATTTTGGTTTATGAAGCGAGCAACCAATCGAGCAAACAAACATGATCAATCTGTATGGCGATGCCCCGTTTGGGAGGTGTCTACAAATGTGCAATATTCCGCGGCCAAGTGCAATTGTGGGCGGCCAACAGCAATTTTGGTGGGATCGAAATGTAAAATTTATATATTTTTGTTTACGAAAATTTGGTCGAAAGTAGACCAATTCGAGGATCGTCGGAGCCACTAATGCTAAAACACATTTCCGCGCCCTCCCACTCATTCTAATTTCCACTTGGTACTCAAATTCCTAGTTCTAAGGTATTCGTTTATTTCTTAAGAGTTCTATTGAGTTCATTGGGCTTTACGCACTTCATCAAGGCACACAAAAACTGCTCAATGATCGGGATTCGCCTAGGTGAACTGGTCTAGCAAACTTTCTATCCAATTTTGTTTGGCTCCAAACTTATTTTTACATCGAAAGATATGAATATTTTACCCTCAACAGGTCGAAAAAAAAATTATTATGTCAAAACCTTTGATCACACCAACTTTAAAACCGGATTGAAAGTTATTGTATATCGAGAAAGATGGTATTCAAAGTCCAAAATGATGATGGGATCGAAATGCAAAATTAATATATTTTTGTTTATGAAAAGTTGGTCGAAAGTAGACCCTTTCGACCAATTCAAGGATCGTCGGAGCCACTAATGATAGAACACATTTCCGCGCCCTCCCACTCAATCTAATTTCCATTTGGTACTCACATTCCTAGTTCTATGGTATTCTTTTATTTCTTAAGAATTCTATTGAGTTCATTAGGCTTTTCGCACTTCATCAAAGCACACAAAAACTGCTCAACGATGGGGATTCACCTAAAATGTATGCCCAAGAACATGCTTTACATTTACGAAGCCAAATTTTGGTTTCCAAACCCCAACAACCCTTGACCACTACAACCAATTGTAGGACATGTTACTCATCAAGGTTTCCGAAAGAAACTTAGAAATGATCCACTTCAAATTCTAGGTGTACTATTCTAGATCTCAAAATGGGACTTCTTACTTCCCGCTTTTCATAGACTAAACTTTACTATTTATAAGGTGTCATTTCCCAATGTTTTAGTTCTTTGAAAATCCTCTTTATCTATAAATAATATGTTTTTATCAGATTTAAAACGAAAGAGATGCGACTGTTTTACCAAATAAATTTATATTTTGTCACATTGAGGGTAAATTCGTCATATCCTTTGATGCAAAAATAATATTTGATCCAAACTACTTCAGTTAGAATTTAGACTCAGCTAGCTATTTAATATAACCGTCCAAACCTTGCGAAAAATGGAGTTCTGAAGCGCCCAAGACAAACCCGCGAAGTTTTAACAGTTTTAATGCATCCCAGGCGCACGTGTATGCGCCCAAGGCGCACTGAATTGCTCCCGGGCGCATCCTCGAAATTCCAAAAGTTGACCAAACTTTGGGGTCTTGCCACGGACAATCCCGAATTCCGATTTGCACCTGGTTTGAACAATTGAAAAGCTTGTCTAGCAAACTTTCTATCCAATTTAGTTTAGCTCCAAACTTATTTTTACATCGAAAGATTTGAAGATTTTACCCCCAACAGGTCGAAAAAATATTATTACTCTTAATAATGAGCATATCATCTATATAAAGACAAACAATGACATAACCTTTGTCAATACTCTTGACATACACACATTTGTCACATTCATTGATTTTGAAAGCATTTGAAATCATGACATTGTCAAACTTTCTCGTGCCATTGTTTGGGTGCTTGCTTTAAACCGTACAAAGATTTTACAAGCTTGCACACTTTCTTTTCTTGTCCTGGAACCTTAAACCCTTCTGGTTGTTCCATGTAAATCTCTTCATTGAGATCACCATTTAAGAAAGCCATTTTAACATCCATTTGATGTATCTCGAGGTTGTTTAGAGCTGCGAAGGCAATTAACATTCGTATGGATATTGTTATATGCGTAACAGGTGAGTAAGTGTCAAAGTAATCGAGACCTTCCTTTTGTCTATAACTTTTGACCACAAGTCTCGCTTTGTACTTGTCAATTGATCCATCTGCTTTCATCTTCCTTTTGAATATCCACTTGTATCCTAAAGGTTTACAACCTTGTGGGAGATCTACAAGTTCCCACGTGTGATTTTGCAGAATGGATTCTATCTCACTGTTAATGGCTTCTTTCAATAAAGGAGCCTCAGGAGATGACATTGCTTCCTTAAAGCTTTGAGGTTCAGCTTCTAACATGCATGTATGTTAGAAAATCTGGACCAAAGGATTTTGATGTCCGAGCCCTCTTATTGCGTCGAGGCTCTTCATCCTCATCCTTCTCCTTTTGAATTGAGTCCTCCTCAATTTCCATATCTTCAGTTTCTTGAACTGACTTGGGCACTTGTGTATTTCTCCATGGAAATACATGTTCAAAGAATGTAGCATTCCTGGATTCCGTGGTTGTATTAGCATGGATTTCTGGATTTGCTGACTTATACATAAGGAACCAATATGCACTGCTATTGTCAGCATAACTGATGAATGCACAATCAACGATTTTTGGTCCTATCTTAACTCTCTTAGGATCAGGAATCGCTACCTTAGCCAAACACCCCCACATTCGTAAGAATTTATAGGTAGGCTTATGACCTTTCCATAATTCATACGGTATCACATTGGATTTCTTGTGAGGGATCCTGTTAAGAATATAGTTAGCAGAGAGAATCGTGTCTCCCCACATGTTCCTTGGTAACCCTGAACTTATCAGCATGGCATTCATCATCTCTTTTAGAGTTATGTTCTTTCGTTCAGCAACTCCGTTAGATTGCAGTGAGTAAGGAGCAGTCGTCTGGTGAATAATCCCATGTTGGGCACAAAATTCACCATAAGGTGCTTCATATTCACCTCCTCGATCACTTCTTATTGCTTTGATCGTTTTGCCAAGTTGATTCTCCACTTCACTTTTGTAGTGGATAAACTTTTCCAAGGCTTCGTTCTTGCTTTTAAGCAAGTACACATAACAATATCTTGTGCAATCGTCAATAAAAGTAACAAAGTACTTATGACCTCCTCTAGTTTGAACAACTTTCAAATCGCACAAATCCGAATGGATTAAAGCAAGAGGTTCTGTACTTCTGTCAACTTTGTGAAAAGAATTCCTTGCCATTTTAGCCTCCACACATATTTCACACTTATGATCCGAGTTAATATCAAATTTAGGCAAACAGTCCAAGTTAATTAAAAGGCACAAAGTGCCATAATTTACATGACCTAATCTATCATGCCACAATTCAGAAAACTCAAGGATATAAGTAGAAGATGTGTTTATCTCATTGATACCCGGAGAGGCCAGAACCTTAGTCAGTACATTCATTTTGAATAGCCCATTACATATGTAGCCCCTACCAACATAAACCCCATTTTTAGTCAGCACAACCTTATCGGCTTCGAAAACCGTTCTTGACCAAGAGTGAGCCAAATATCAAATTCTTCCGAATTTCTGGCACATGCATCACATCATTTAGAGTGAGCATCCTTTCAGAGGTCATCTTGAGCAGCCCTTTCCCTTGTCCTTCAACTTTGGAACTGGACGAATTTCCCATGAAGAGTTGTTCGCCAGATTCCACTGATTGATAGGTGGTGAACATTTTCTTGTCCGCACACACATGGCGAGTAGTGCCAGTATCCAGCCACCACTCCTTGGGATTAGAACCCACCAAGTTAACTTCTGAAACCACAGCCGATAGGTTCAACTCATCAACCCCATCAGAGAGAGTCTCAATCTCCATCTCAATCATATTGGCATGCGCTGGTTTCTTGTTCTGATTACCCTGCTTGCTTCGGCAATCAGCAACCTTATGTCCTTGCTTGTCACACACAAAGCATTTCCCATCAAACTTGGGCTTCTTAGCATGGTTCACAGGCACCATGGCGAGAATCGGAACCACAACAGTAGGGTTATGAAAGGGTTAGACCCAAAGGTTTTCCCACTTTCTTTCACATTTTTGGAAGTCATTTCTGTTTCACAAACAGAAGATCGACAAAAATTGAACTAATCAATTAAAATAATACAACCGAAAATAAACTATTCAAATTCGAACAGAATCTAAATACAAATTATGCAAAAGTTAAAACTACACCAGAGAGTACAAAATAAACTTTTACAAATCAAGTATTGACAAAATACAATAGAGCATACAAGAATCACTTACAATAGGTGTAGAAAAGAATTTTTCCTTAAACTTGTATCACATAAAGAATAAGGACCCACTGATTATGATCATAAAACCGAGACCATGTAATATTCTACTGTAGTATTAATTAATGACCAAATTAATGCTCCTCTGTTTATAAACCCACTACGTAATCTGTTATCAATTCACCCTAAACTATAACAGAATGACAGTAGAGAATAAGACGAAAATCAATCAAGTTTACAAAAATGATTCTCTGAAAACTAATTAGACACAGTATTAGACTTCCAATCACTGTAACCTTACTAATTAGCAATTGATTTCCAATTCGAAACCTTAAGCAACCCAAAAATCACTAACACTAATTCCGAATTAAACAAAGATGCAAAGTTTCACTACCAGATTACACGATCAAACCGAAACGCAACTCCAGTACTCGATATGCAATATTATCCAGAAATGAAACCGAATTCCAGAATATCAAAGAACACGAATTTGCTTTAAGACTGTTGGAACCGGGACTCGTTTATCACTGGAAGTTCGCTACACATCAAAAAGAAACAATATTAGAAAACTTACTGGACCAATTTCAGGTGTCCGGAAATTAGTAATCGAGGCTAGTATTTTTATGGAGAATACTATATTCTTAAAGCAAATTCGTCCCCCACACCGGTGCTCTTGGGTCTCTTGAACGTTTGCCTCCCAGGATTACCCGATTTTCGAAGAACGGAAGTAGCACTACAATCTGTTCAACGGGCGAACCAGGAAACTGTGCAGAACTTTCTCAGAATATGTATGCTATGAATGCAGGAATTTTTCGTAAGTGAAATGGGAGGAGATGGGTCCTATTTATAGAGAAGTAGGCACCCCAATGAAAAGGAACGGTGACTGTTAGGAAAAGGATGCAACTGTTCGGTGTGGTCTCGACCGGAGAGACACCACTGTTCGAACCTTGTACTGGCCGAACCGGCACGTTACTTCCATTTCCCAAGGCTCACGTTACAAATGTATAATGCCAAGGTAAATGAAGCATTGCACCCATTGGTTTAATTTGCCACATGTTGGTTTATAACCAACACTAAATTTGATTCAAAAAGCTTTAATAAAGGAAGTAATTAATTTAATTAATTACTACAAGTTCTCACCAACTTTAAGCCTTAGAATTTCATGAATCCGCTACCACGCATGGCCCGGTTCAGCGGCAAACCTTATAATTTTAATCACTCCATATTTATTTATCCATCGCAGGACAAATAAATAACAACCAAATCAAATGGTTTATTATTGGAGTCAATTTCCAATTCACTTATTTCCAAGAATTGTATCCCTCCTCTAACCCTTTTAAGCAGGTCAGAGAAGGACTCATAGCCCTCCAACAAGATTGAAGTTGAAACAGAACAGCAGCATCAGTTCAGGGAACAATACCTGGAAGCCATAGATTTCCATAGTACCAGAAATATATAGCAGCATCTCATCTCTCTGACTTCCAAACCTAAACTCTTTAATTCAAACAGCTCTTAGCCCTTCAGAGAGTTGGAGTTGACAAGAGCAGCAACATCAGAACTCATCAACAAGTTAATGTCCGAACCAAAGCTCTTAACCCTCCAGTGAGATGGAGTACATTGATAAGAGCAACCACTTCAGGCTTCATCAACAAGTAATCATGATCTGAGATCCAAAAAAAAAATAAAAAATGACCTCATAGCATGATTCCAATGTCTCTTAAAATTTTGGCAACTTCCACCAGAGAACATCCACTACCAAGACAGACTCAAAAAAGAAAAACACAGACCAAAGACCACATATAAACACCCCAACAAAAAAACCTCCCAGCAGTTACCCTCCCCCAAACAGAACAAAAACAACCCCACAAGACAAGACCAACCCCTGCACAAGACACAAAGTCATAAAAATCCAAAAAGACAAAAACAAGACAGCCGAACCGATTTGGTTTGGGACAATAGTCTGATAGCGTTTTCACTGTATAATGGTAACCAATTAGGTTTAATTGTCCCTTTGGATTGAGTGATTTGGTAAGTAAAGAAAACAAGAATGCCACAGTGGCAAACACGGGATTTATGATATTAGAGGGCCAAACCATGTATTTAACCAAATGGGACGTCTCAATCCTCACTTCGTATAATAGAAGAAAATCAACAAAGAAAAGAACCAGAAGACAAAAAAGAAAACCACCCAAACCCAACACTAACAGGAAACAGGACACCACTCCACATAGAGAAACACCGAGCAACATCGGTGTTGTCTGCACTGCAGATGATCTGCCCCCAGCAGCGAAATACGAGAAATGCCGGAGAAGCAATCGCTGGTCCGAGACCAACCAAAGCCCTAAACACCCACAATATGGTGTTTTGTTTTTTTTATAGAAGGAAGTGAAATTATATCCCAAAATACACTGGGGGAGCCATGTTCAGTTCATTTATTTGTGGGGGCCAATTGAATTCTTAGATATGTTAGATTAGATTCCAAGTACAAATTTCAGTATAAAAATTAGGATTTCAAAAAAAAGTTGCGGGCCCCCCTATACCCTGCCTGGTTCCGCCTCTGAGAATGTGTAGTGTTTTTCACCAAAATGGAAAAAAAAAATATTTGTGAGATTTGTTTCTCATCACATCCTATCTTAGGATCCAACTAAGAAAATATATCAAACTGCACAAATTACGCAGTCCGCTTGAAACCACCCTCTTTACAGGGGTGCATTCGGACTCCTTGAAACAAGGCCATGTGGTATGCCTAGCGAAAAATGATTAGTTATGTACTCGACCTTGTCTTCTTAATTTCGCCACGACTAAAAAGAACCATAA
The DNA here is from genome assembly GCA_020567845.1 of Rhododendron henanense subsp. lingbaoense. Lineage (NCBI taxonomy): Eukaryota > Viridiplantae > Streptophyta > Magnoliopsida > Ericales > Ericaceae > Rhododendron > Rhododendron henanense. Next base: position 4,345,559 of record CM036318.1, on the reverse strand, counting down.
CACACCAGTAAAATAATGATGATTTACATGCATGAAATCCGCGAATACTCCAAGAAATTACCAGGACAGAAAAAACAGCCCCTAAATTCAGCGACACACAATCTGTGGTCTCAAGTATTTTTGATGTCAAAGAGCACCAACGTTCACTAACATAAGTTCCTTCATGTCCATGGAGAAGCTACATGATAGTACTAGTTTAGTGTGCTTGGCCGTAGTCAAGAGACAACGACGAGCAAAATCAAGAAAAAACTGATATCATGGTGAATATTAATAGAGCGAAGTTCATTATATATATATATATATATATATATTCAAACAACCAAACACGAGCCTATTATAAAAATTTAGTCTCCATTATGACAATGCAATAGTTTTGTGTTCCAGTACTATGTCATACAAATGAAATATGAATGTGGTAAGCTAAAGAAAACATTACTCGAGAAACTGTATTTGCCACAATCTGAACAGACATGTATTGCTACAACTCTGTACCAAACATAATCTCAGCATTGCATTATGGGATGTTGAACTGTCAGAATGTTTGAGAAAACTTGATTCGAAGCCGCACGTCAAAAGCTGGCAGAAGGTTTTCATGGACATCCCGTGACATGTAACAACCCTGCTTCTGTCAAAGCACTAATTCGCGCTTTCGATTCTCGATTGAAGTTACCCTCAATTCGCAAAAAGAACTAGTATAGCCATGTATGATTGTACGCACAAAATCATTTGTGTGATTATTGCTTTGAATGGGTTAAAATTTTAAGGAAAAAATGGGAAAAGACGAAAAATTAGTAAGAAAATGAATTAAGGAATTCAATTTGGAAAAAACTTTTATACAAACCACCTTGAAAAATCTTTGTGGCTCATTTTTATGAGTTTTTTGTGGCTTAATTTATGAGTTTTTGTGGCTCATTTATGAAAGTGTGTACGGTACACCCTTACGAATTTTGTGGCTCCATATATGAGATTTTGTGGTTACATCTCCTTTTTGCTTGGATTCCATTTGTATGTGAAGCGTATATCAGCATAACGCCGAAATGGTCGGCTTCTTTTTCAGTTTGCTTATTCTGGTGGGGATCTAGTGTCCCGGGGGATTGAGTAAGCAAGAATATTTGTGTGCCTTGAATCCGCAGCACCTTGGATCCTTCTTAAGCATCATGGCAATGGTACTCTCTCCCAAGTTCGTCGCAATATCAGAATTCCTATCTTCAGGTAACCAGCTTGAGAGTATCCCAAACACCCCCAAGATTCTCATGCGGGATGATTTCCATGGCATTCCTTAACGCCTTGAGATGTTCCGACTCTCGTGGACATACACCTGTTTCCAGTTCCAAAATATGAAGGGGAAAATCAACAGATTAGAACTTGAGAGAGAGTACAATTGCCATGATTCTCAAGAAGGATCCAAGGTGCTGCATATTCAAGGCACGCGAATATTCTCGCTTACTCAATCCTCCGGGACAGTAGATCGCCACCGGAGTAAGCGAATTGACAAAGAAGCTGACCATTACGGTGATCTTCTGATTTATGCACTATTATCATGGTCAAGGGTGGAGTGGTTTGCTTTTGCGGCTCTTAGCATTTCCCTTCTAGTTACCATTATAATATCGAAGCTCCGAATTCATACTTTTCAGTACATGAACGTGTGGCAATGACAACAAGTCCCAGGACCTCCCATTGACACATGTACATGTACAGAAAAGTACGAATTCGGACCTTCTGTACTAATAGTAACGAGAAGGGGAACGCTAATAGCCGCAAAAAACAGTCTCCACTCTCCACCCTTGACCATGACAATAATGGGTAAATTGGAAGATCGCCGAAATGATCACTTCCTTATCAATCCGCTTACCCCGGTGGGGATCTTGTGTCCCGGGGGATCGAGTAAGGAAGAATATTTGCATGTCTTGAATCCGCAGCCCCATGGATCATTCTTAAGCATCATGCATGGCAATGGTACTCTTTCCCAAGTTCGTCACAATATCAGAATTCCTATGTTTCCTGTTCCAAAATATGAAAGGGGAAAATAAACAGATTAGATACCCCTGGGTAGAAATTATACAGTACAGTACAAGGAAGATGAATGTGAAAAGAGTTATGCGAATTAATAATTACCTGGTACAATTCCTTACTTTTGCCACAGAACAGGGATATATAGGAACAAGTTCTTTGTTCAATCGTGATGCACAATAGAGAGAGAGAACTTCTATTTCAATCGTGAAGACGAAGTGATTGTTTCAAGAACAGAACTATTGGGAAAATGACTGGGGGTGGAATATATTTATAGTGAAAGGAGAGGAGCAATTACTTATTTTTCATGCACGAAATTAGGAAGGCGATTGAATTGTTCAATCACGTAATGATTATGCCTAATTCGGTGGATCACGTCGGGGGAATCATTTTTTCACAAGTCTTTGAGCGAATAACTTTCCTCACTTTCTGCAGTAAGGACACTTGTTTGAAAGGTAAAATCTATGACCTTGTTTCCTAACACTCTTAGTTTATTTGCTTAAAAAAAGTTGATAAATGGTGTTTGATATTAAATGTGAATAATTACTTGTTTGATCGAGTAGATTATTTTAAGCATCATAACTTTATTTGTTTATTTGAGGTTGTAAAAATAAATTTTACCAAGCACTTAATTCAAGAGTGTTACTATTCAGTTATTGAGATTGATCTCTAGGCATCTGCATGGTAATAAGCTATTCTACCATTTATTTACCAAAAAGATTTAACTTCTACTGGTGCTTTTTAAACGCTTCACCAAACATGCTTCCAACTTATTTGAAGTTTTTTAAGTAACTAATCAAAATAAGGGATTATTACAGCTAGGTACAGAAAATAAAAAGTATTTCCATTAAGGTAAGATAGAATAATTAATTACCACTAGGTGCACTTTTTACAAAATACATTTACCATTAATGGAAGTGCCAACCTAGGACACCCTACGGTTTTAGGGTACCCTAAAACCTTAAGGTACCTTAGGGTTTTAGGATACCATAGAATTTTAGGGTACCTTAGGGTTTTAGGGTGCCCTAGGATGTTAGGGTTTAGAGTATCCTAGGGTTTAAGTTTAGGCGCTTTCATAGAACCCTAGGGTTTAAGTTTAGACAATTTCATAGGGATTTTTTGATGCACTTTCCTATTATAGAGTTTTAGCGATTTAGATACTTTCATAAGGTACCCTAGGGTTTAGGCATTTTCTGATAATACCTTATGGTTTAGACACTTTTATAGGGTACCCTAGGGTTTAGGTACTTTCAGGGTTTAGGATTTTAGGTACTTTCATTGGATTTTGATCGATGTTTCATTAATTGGAGGTGACCTGGTGGGAAATACTTCTTATTTTCTGTACCTAGTAGTAAAAAGCCCTCAAAATAATCGTAATCTACTAATTTAACTTATAAGTGAAAACAAACATACAAATATTTTGTTGGAATTTATCAAGTAGCAGTTATAGAAACAGTCAAATAACGATGACAAGACACTTATTATTGTATAGACGATCTGTAAAGGGAAAAAAGAAAAAACCCTTTGGGACAACAGTCTGATAACGTTTTCGCTATATAATCGTAACCAATTTGGTTTAATTGTCCCTTTGGATTAAGTGATTTGGTAAGTAAAGAAAACAAGAACGCCACAGTGGCAAACGCAGGATTTATGATATGAGAGGGCCAAAGCTGCCAAACCATGTATTTAACCAAATGGGACGTCTCAATCCTCACATTGTATATAGAGAAAATCAACATGTAAATTATTGAATCTCGTATTGGTGATTAAAGTTGTGTATTATGTACCGAATGCAAATTAATTTATTGTTTGAATTAATAATGACACCGATAGAAATAAAAAAGGTGAGGAGATTTTTATTTTTTTTGTCAAAACGATAATAGGTGATATTATAGATCCAATAGAACAGTACATCCGGAGAAAACTCCATCCCTAAACAAGGAATCAAGAAATCAAAAGGAGGGGACTCCGTCCAAAGTCTATACCCGACTCCAACTAAACTCACAGCTCCAAACAAGCGGAGCACAACAGAAAGTAATAGAACCACCCACGCAGGGATGAGAGAAGCTCCACAAACGGGGAGAAATCTCGGGACACCAAAGAAAAGAACCAGAAGACAAAAAAGAAAACCAACCCAAACCCAACACTAATAGGAAACAGGACACCACTCCACGCAGGGCCGGCCCAATGGGAAGGCCCAAGAGGCTGCCACCTTGGGCCTCCACATTTTGGGCAAAAAATGTGGCACATCTTTCTAGATAAGTATATATATTTTCTGTGTGCAACTATTATATATACAAATTCCTTTGGTGGTTTAGTGGCTAGTAAAGTGTTTGCTTTTCCACATAAGATGCCTAGGTTCAAATCTTGGTAGGGTATTTTTTTAAAGTGTCTTTTTGCCAAATAAAAAATAAAAAATTCTCCTATCACACAAATTGGGGCTGCTATGATTCAAACCTGAATCCACTGAATATTATTGCAACCGCACAAGCAATGCCGAAATATTTATCATGTTGAATAATATGAATGAAAATGCTATATAGATAAGTATTTCTGTTTATTATTTTTAAATTATGAATATTATGTAGGGCACTATTCCACCATTTGGCCTAGGGCATTCAAATACATTGGGTCAGCTCTGACTCCACGTACAGAAACACCAAGCAACATTGGTGTTGTTTGCACTACAGACGATCTGCCCCCAACACCAAAATAAGAGAAATGCCAGAGATGCAATCGCTGGTCCGAGACCATTCAAAGCCCTAAACACCCACAATCTGGTGTTTTGTTTTTTCATAGAAGGAAGTGAAATTATATCCCTAAATACATTGGGGGAGCCATGTTGAGTTCATTAATTTGTAGGGGTCAATGTTAGATTCCAAGTACAAATTTCAGACCACTAGGGTGGTAGCCCAGTTGGCACGGGTGATGGGGCTTAAGTGCCTTTCCCTCCACGCGCACTCGGGTTTGAGCTCATCCCATTGCAAAAAACATATATGAGCTGTGTTGGTCCAAATAGCAACCCAAGAGGGGGGTGAATTGGGTATCTCAAATATAACGCGGAATTTTAAAAACTAATTGCAATCTATTCAACCACAATTCCAATTTCAATGATATACTATTCTACTCATGCAATATTGATATGCAAAACTGAAAATAAAGAGAGTAGGGAAGAGAGAATCAAACGCAAGGATTTATAGTGGTTCGGTCCGCAACTTCACGGCCTAGTCCACTCCCCAAGTGTCCAACTCGGGATTTGCTGCACTATCTCCAATAGTTACAATCTTCTAGCTTTGCGGGTGCTAGACAACCTTTACAACGAGCAATCTATCCCCAATCGCTCCGACTAATTTTGACTCCGGTGCTAGTCACACCTAACCCAACTAGTTTTGACTCCGGTGCTAGTAACACCTAACCACCAAGTGATTTTCTCTCCAAAATCACTCACAAAAAGTAATCACTCACAAGAGTATGAATAAGGGTGTACAATCCCTTTTACAATAAAGATCAAAATAAGAACTCTCTCACACAAGTGTATGGATATCAAGATGAAGAATAGAGTATTGAGAGATTGGTGTATTCCTTAGAATATTTCCGTGAAGCTCTTCGCTGCATCCCTTTAATCTTCCTTGGCCTTATATATATCCTTGAACCAATGATCATGGAAGCACCACTTCATATTTGGAAATCAATTACACAATTCCGTCCTTTTCCACACTAGCCGTTAGGAACCCATTTAGGTAGCCATAATATTCCACTTGACTTGTTCCCATCATTTAGCCGTTTTTTTTTTGATAAGCAAAATGTTTTATTAAGAAAACTTGACAAAGGGTACATCAAGTTGGGGGGAGGGGAGAAGATTCCAACCAAGGTTGGAAGACAAAGGACCAAGGTCCAAACACCTTAGGGGCAAAAGCCTGAAGACCTAAAAGCCTCAAAACGCCCACAACTGAAATAATAAGCCCCGCCCAAAAATCAAAACCAAAACCTAAACCAAGCAACCCTAAACATCATCGCCACAAAAAACATAACAGATCCCGCCCAATAATCAAAACCAAAACCTAAACCAAGCAACCCTAAACATCATCACCACAAAAAACAGAGTAATCGCCATCACCCCACTACCGACTGAAACACACGAGCACACAAAACACAGCTGGCTCACCAAAATCATAACCCCCACATACCACCTCCTAGACCCCACATCCATTAGAAAGCTAAAGAAGAACTCTGCCGAACCCGGGACTCATTCCTTTGGTGCTTATTCCTTTGGAGAGGAGCGAAAGAGTTGTTTCTCAGTATACTTTTCAGGTCTTTAGCTTCCTGTTCAATCATCTTTTTCATTCTCAAAACCCCAGCGTCATCATACTTAATCCCTAACTTAGTGCCTGCTGTGATAGTTTCCTGCAATTCCTTTGCAATCCTGAACTGCTCTTGGTCTGGTGTATCAGCTATAAAGCCAGATACTTCATAAGACGGGACAGAAGTTCCGCTCGACTCAAACGAAACCAAATCTTCACCGAAAGGCTGGCTCCTATTTTTGCCATTGAGCTCCCTAGGCCGAAAATCCACCATTAAATTAATCCCTTCAATTTGCGATGCTCTGATATTGTTTCTAGAATCAAAAACAACGGGTTCATTCCACGCTTCCTTTCCTTCATTAATCGGCTTCATTGGGTCAGTTACCATAAGGGCAGTATGACTCAATATCTTGTCCCCTTGGGATTTAACTCCCAAATCTTCAACCTCTTGGAAAAGAGATAGAAGGCCCATTGAATCCTCCACAATAGAATCCAATTCATGAGTTGAAATAGAGTTGATATCATTTAATTGACTCTCTAGATTCACATCCTTAGCTACAACTCCGAAAGCTTTGTCAGAAATGGGATGATCACGGGGACTTCCATTCCCTTGTCGAGCAAACATCTCTGCATCTGGAGAGAGTCCATTAGTTTCACTTCCAGACACCGAAGAGTCTTCCTCATCTTCCTTGTCCTCCTCCGCTGCCTTTGATTGTTCATCAGAATGCGAGGAAGAATCAAGGCATACTCTAGGAATTTGTTTCACCGCTTCATGAGGTTGGTCACACGAATCTTCCATCACCTTAACTTTGTAGCTCTTGCCTTCAACCTCAATGATAATCCACTCATCAATTTCCTTGAAAATATTAGTGGCAATTAGAATCTTAGCCTCCGCAAAAGATGACATCTTCATTGTTGATTCATCAGTAGATATGAACGAACCCCATAGTTCTCCAATAGATTTAAAGGAAATATTACTCCAAACATTAAGCGGAATTCCATAACAACATAACCACACAAATCTTTCAGCACACGCTGCTTGCCCATCCCATGGATAAGTTTCAGAGAACCACCTTTGGAGACAACGCTCTTTAATCATAATCTCCATTTCATCTCTGCTAGGACAAGTTAAGATTACAGACCGTCCACCTAATGCCTTAATTTCAAAGTTGTCTAAACCCATCCCTTTCATCTGTCCCTTCAAATCATTGATTGAGATTAACTTGTGTAGTTTTGCCACCGCACTGCGATATAACCACCCATTACCAATAGGTTTAAGTGACACCCTTCGATACCCTTGATCACTACAGCTCAAACTCTTCTCTGTTTCCTTCCCATCACTACCGCTTTTAATTGTTTCCCCTGAAAGCATTTGGGCAAAGGATTTTCCATGAAAATCGCTCTTTTGCCCACTTTTGTCTGTATCATAGTGAGCACCTTGATTCCGAAGGATCCCCTTAGAGTTTGTAACTATATCTGGTCGCTGGAAAAGAGGAATATTCAAATCTGATTTGTTCTTACATTGATCGAACGATGCTTCTTTAACAAAAAGCTTTTTATCGCTAACCCACAACCCATTGGCTTTTGATATTGCAACCCCTGCTGAGATAAGACAATCATATCTAACAAAACCAAATTTGGAACCAGTTCTTTTGCTGCGTTTATTGGGAATAAAAGCATCTTTGACAACTCCATAATTAGTGAATATTTTTCTGAGCCAATTTTGATTTACTTCCTCTGGCAAGTTGTCAATGTATAGAGTGAACAAAGATTGATTTTTACTCCCTAGACCACCGATCTTATTCCTCTGTTTGTTAAACCCAGAGACCCATCCTCCTACACTTTGGTTCCCAACTGCCATAGTCACCCGGTTTGCATTCTACCTGTTCAAGATCTCAAAACAGCCCCAAACAAAACCTAGCCAACCAACAAAACGGAATACACAAAATACCCTCCGGTAAAGCAGAGCAGATAGCCAGGCGCATCCAGCCAAAACAGATTTGAAACAAATAGAAACAGCAAGCACTAACAGATCAACCAACTTAATCGAAAAGAACCTGACCTTAACGCCGAAGATCGATGTCGAGTGACGACCCAACGGCTACGGAGATCGGACGAACGCAGAGATCGAAGTGGGCTGCGCTGAAATCTCCAATGGGCACCCACGCCAGCAATAGACTTCGGAGAGGGAGAAAGAAGCTAGGACGAGGGGCAAAACCGGCGGCGGCCGCTGGAGAAGGCGAGGGGTGTTGGGCTGGGTTTCATCTTTCCTAATCGCCTAAAATCGCCTCTCTGTCTCTTCGGTTTCTCTTGTTTCATTTAGCCGTTAGAGATAATTCTTCTAGACAACAAAAATGTAGCCAATCAATTATTGTAGTTTCCATTTCTTTGCCACTGAAATGTGCAAGACATTTGTAGCTTGGGAACTTCCATTAGCCGTTGGCCGGAAATTGAATCTCACAAAATAATCTAGCTAATAATTGCTCCCATTTGAATAATTCTCTAGCCAATTAAGTTAGGAGAAGATTTGTCCTTAATCTTCCTCCTTTCAATTTATCTTGACTATTGAGATAGTGATTTGGTGTAGCAATGTGTCCATGTGTGCTTCAACCAAATCCTACAAAAAAAAACATTAACTTAAATGAGTACCAAATATCACAATATTAATTATATTTCTTCTTTAATAAAATATATTTTGTTATCATCAAAATCAACAAGGTATTCGTAGAAGCCTTTGGGCTAACAAGCTGGAGGGAAGCGTGGAAGGCTCTGTGCCAGCTGTGCGCCTAGGTGGTACTGTGGTGACAGTCTGTCCTCCCGAACAGTAGCTATGACTTGACCTGGACATTCCACAGCGGGTCGAGAGCCCCTATGGTCACGCCCAAGGGGGATTGCTAAGCCGGTCGCCCCCTCCTACCCTTGTTGATTATAAAAAAAAAGTACAAATTTCAGTATAAAAATTAGGATTTCAAAAAATAGTTGCGGGCCGCCCTATACCCGGCCTGCCTGTGTCCGCCTCTGAGAATGGGTAGGGTTTCTCACCAAAATGCAAAAAAAAAAAATATTTGTGAGATTTGTTTCTCATCACATCCTGTCTCAAGATCCAACTAAGAAAATATATCAAACTACACAAATTACGCACTCCGCTTGAAACCACCCTCTTAATTACAGGGGTGCATTCGGACTCCTGGAAATAAGGCCATGTGGTGTGCCTAGCAAAATATGATTAGTTATGTACTCGATCTTGTCTTCTTAATTTCGCCCCAACTAAAAAGAACCATAACACACTAGTAAAATAATGATGATTTAATTTACATGAAATCCGCGAATACTCCAAGAAAATACCAGGATTGAAATAACAGCCCTAAATTCAGCAACACACAACCGATGGTCTCTAGTATTTTAGATGTCAAAGAGTACCACAGAGGCGATTGGAGATAGAGAGGATAAAGAAACTGGTGGTACATTCCAGTGGAGTACTTAAAAGTGCTGATTATTAACCTAGGAAAAAGTTTATTTGTTAGGATTTGGATTTGATTTAAAATAAATTTCGAGATTGAACGCTTGATGAGTTCGTCAAGCACTAATAGACCTATTGTGGGGATAGTGGTGTCGAGATCTTCTCACTGTTCATTGATAATATACCAAAAGATACTCAGAAGATGTGGATCTACAACTTGTTCTCCAGGTTTGGAAAAATTAGGGATATTTAGAGCATCTTCAGCTTTGACCCATTTTAAGATCCAAACTCAAATTTTGGGCAAAACCCTCAAAAACTCCTCTCCAATCATGACTTAAATCCTTTTCCATATTTGGGTTTTACCCATTTCTTTGCCCAATTCTTAGACAAAATAGGCTCAAACCCATTTTTTTCTCCACTATTCTAGAGAGAGAGAGAGACGAAGAAAGTGCAGACAAAGAAGAAGATTGTACCTAGCCGGAGAAGAAGAAGAAACTGTAGACGAAGAAGAAGGTGTAGCGATCGAGGTTCAGCGAAGAAGAAGGTGCAGCGATCCAAGTTCTATACGAAAGTACAGACGAAGAAGAAGGTTTTACCTCGTTGAAGCTGCTTCACTTCGCCGGAGTTTGCCGGACTGATCGTCTTCTCTATTTTATTTACTTCTATGCCATTGAATTAGATCAATATAGAATTTTGCCATTGGAATGGGCCTGACCAAAAATGGGTTTTTACCCAAATTTTGACCCTAAATTGGGTAAAAATTTGGGTCAAGGCTAGAGATGCTTACATCCTTAAGGCCCCGTTCAGTTGCCAGGAAAGTATAGGAAATGATGGGAAAATCAACTTTCCCATAACTTTTTGTAGTGTTCGGTTGACAGGAAAGTAGTAGGAAACATGTTTGTAAGTTTTTCTGCAAGATTTACTTTCTTGCAAAAGTGATCCGGCCAAAAGCATAGGATTTTGCGTCACGGGAAAAGTTTTATCCATTGTGGGGCCAAAATAATTGGCGGGTAAGAAAAAAAGTGAATGACTCCAATACCAAAAAAATACAAATTAGGTTCTTAGAAAGACACTTTGAGATTTACGTGAGCAACAATAATTTCGACTATTATGGTGCTTTCTGAGATAATTGTTGTGGAAAAAAATTGGTAGTTTATATTTTTTGAAAGTATTTAGATAAAATACATTTTCCGTATGTTTTAATTTTTGAAATATGATAGCCTATTATTTAGCTCTCAAAGTTACTTTTATTTAAAATTAGTCATGGAAATAAAAATAAAGAAGTTTCTCATAAGTGTATTTTTCCGACAAATAAACCACTAAACTTTAGTTTTCCTGCCAAAAAAAATTGTCAAATGAACACTCATAAGAAAATAAATTTCTTTTTCTTTTACTTCACTTTACATAAGTTTTCTTGAGAATAACTTTCCGGTATAATATTCCTGACAACTGAACGGAGCCTAATATGACAAGCAGAATCACTGGCCAGCAATTTGGTTCGTCAGATTTGGTAACAGAAGGGAAGCGGTCAAAGCTGCAGAGGAAAATAATGGGTCGTGGGTTTGGGGACACAAACTAGTGGTGAATCTTGCTAGATTTCAAAGCCAGAAGCAACGCAACAATTTCAAACCTCAGTCGGAATGGCAAGTACAAGGTAACGCAGTACTCAACCAGCGGAGACATCAAATACACAATGTTCTCGGAAAATCCAGTCACGTGCAGGGAAAGGAAAACGGAAACTGAAACGAGAGGCGAAACTTTGATTGGGAAGAGGGCAATCGAAGGAATCAAGAGCTGAAGACGCGGCAAGGTGTGGGTATGGGTAATTGGTTTGATTGGGATAACGGTAATCGGAGGAATCATGTGTTGAAGCAGCGGCAAGGTCTGGGTATGGGTTATCGGTTTGATCGGGATAAGGGTAATCGGAGGAATCAAGTGGTGAAGCAACGGCAAGAAGTGGATATGGGACGTCGGAGTGATCGGGGTAATCAGAAACCCAAAGAGGTATGGATCTGGAGAAGGAAAAATGTGATGACACCACAGAGTGACACTCCGAATCGTCACTCTCCTAAACAATTTCACCATGCAAGTAAAGTGACCTGGGCAAAGGAAATCAAGTCCATCAATGCAAAGGATCGGAAGTGGGAAATGAATGGCTCCATCGAAGTGTAATAGCCAAATTATCTTCAACTAGACCAATTGTTCTTATCCAAGATTACCTAAGAAATCTTGGGCATGCTCATGTTCTAGTTCGCACAATGGGTGGTGATATGGTGGTGGTAACTTTCATAGATATCGCCGAAAGAGACTCAATGTTCAATGGGGGAAAATGGCTTGGCTAAGGGATTGGTTTGTTGAATCCTACAAATGGGAAGACGCAAAGAAAAATCCTACATCAAGATTGATTTTGGCTAAATTGTTATGGCATTTCTTTACAGTTTTGGAATTCCCAAACGTTTCTTAACATTGGGAAGCTCGGGGGGAGGTTGTTCTTATTGCGGAGGATACGCTCAAAGATCTGTCTTTCTCGGTGGGTAAGGTCCTCATTTCCACCAGAGAAATGGACATGATTAATCAATTAGTGGAGATTGAAAGTAACAGAACTGCGATCCAAATAAGAGTTATGGAAGAACAGATGGTGGTCAATACGATTCTCCGCACTGATTGTGCTTGCCCTGGTTGTCACGTTGAAGATTCATCACTAAAACCACCTACTGAAGAGTCAAAAGAGGTGCACAACGGTGCCAAAATTTGACCGCGTCGTACCGTGTCAAAAATATATTTATAATACCTTAGAGTTAACTACTACTCCATAGAATAGTGGTCAAGACCGAGTGTCGAATCCGCAAGGACAGTATGGCTAAGTTACTATAATTTCAATTAACTTTTAGATTAATTCAGAAAGAAAAGATGGAATTGTTTGATTTGAGAAAACTGAGTAGAGTAAGAGAACAACTAATTAATTGATCGAAAACTGGTGGAGGACGGATCTAGGGTTTCGAATCTACCCCGACCACGTAACAACGATATGCATAGTTTAGGTTTAACATTCGAATCATTAAAGAGTATCGTTAGAGCTTGCAATCCCTTTCGATAATCGTCAAGAAAATAATCGGGTTGTTAAAAGGCATAGACTATCCCCTAGCACGGACCGTCTCTCAGTAGCACGGTCTGACCACCTAACGGCACGATCCGTCTTACGAGCATAATCTATCTCAGAACTCCAACCACAATCAGTGAAAACTATTGTTTAACTCCGTATTTGAAAACCGCAAATATAAATACAGAACAGATTGAAAGCATTAAAATCATTCCATAAAACTGAAACAAGTTCTAGTTAAACAATCCATCCGAATATTAAAATCTACACCTATACATATACAAAGTTACTTGGCACGGTGCTTCATCTTCTCCCTAGAGAATGGAATTAGCGGGCCAAGGGAGTCGGAGTCCGTCGTTCGCAAAACTGTTTCTTCGAACAGACTGAAAGCTGCCACTACTACAAAAATAGATAAAAACCTCGGTCATTTGGTGTGATCTTTCACTTTTAATCTCGCATTCAAAACCGTGGTCTATCAAGGTGTAACTAAAAGTCTTTATCTTTTAACCACAGGATAAAAACCGTGATTAAAACTCATTAAAACCGTGATTAAAACTCATTAAAACCGTGACTAAAAACATAAAAACTATGATTAAAATGATAAAACCGTGACCTTTAATAGTTTAACATCTCAGTTTTATTATAAAACCGTGGTTGTTTAGAGAGAAATAATCTCAATTTTTGAAAAAACTGAGATTAAAAGTGGTGTTTTCCTAAAGGAAAAAATCCTACTCTATATCTCCTGTTGGGTTTTGAACCTTGAACCCAAGTCTTTTGAGTTTTACATAGAAGCTTTAACCAACTACACCACACACACTTTTCAATATATAATTGAAATATTTAATATATAACATATGCGTTTAACTTACGACCTCAGTTTTTAGATGACTGAGATTAAATATTCTTTTTATCTCAGTTTTTTTGGAAATGAGATATATTCTTTCATATACAATCTCAGTTTTTCAAAAACGAGATCTATTCTTTAAGTTACAATCTCACTTTTAGATTACTGAGATTAAAAAATCTTTTCGTCTCAGTTTTGTTCGAAACGAGATATATTCTTTCATATATAATCTCAGTTTTTTAGAATGAGATCTATTCTTCAAGTACGATCTCACTTTTTAGATTACTGAGATTAAAAAATCTTTCCATCTCAGTTTTTTCGTATAACTGAGATGAAAACTATAGTCTATAACATTTTATTACGCTTTAATAAAAAGTGAGATCTTTTTAGTTTTTGTACCGTGATTTTTATATCATTTTGTAGTAGTGTGCCGTCCCACGGACTGCCACAGCCGAGTACCCCTTCTAAAAACCTTTTTTTATCGACTTTATAGCAATTGCCGTGCAAGACTTTCCTTTGCCAGGCCATAACATGGCTTAATAATGGAGTTATTACACTCTAAGTCCTTAGACCTTGGAACATGCTACGAGCTGGTCTCTAAACTTCTTAAAGTTTGCACTTTAACTTGTCAAGCCTCCAAATATCTACAAACACAAGAAATGCATCACTAATCTCTAAATAACAATATAAATGGACTTAACAAGGCATAAATTAGAAGGATTAAATGGGTGCTTTTAGCACCTATCAAAGAACGAAGAGGATGATGATGACGAGGATTTTGTTGAGGAGGTGGCTGAATCTCAAGGGAACATCATGGATATTTTGCCACAGGTCAATGCAACTGATGTGGCCCATGATTTGCCAGATGTCAATGCAACTGATGTGGCTTACGATGCTGGTATGAAAAATCTTGAAAACATGCAGTTGGTTTTATTCAAAGACAATAGTAAAGACATGGCAGCTAAGCGGAGCTCGAGGCCATTGGAACAATCATGCATCCCCCAGGGAAGAGGAACAGTCTCATCTGCTGTGGAGGTAAATTTAACTCTGACATCATTTTTAAATATGGGAGTGGGTCAGGTGGGCCACCAATTCAGTTTTGAACTACCGTTAGTTCATTCCCCTGCACCCACACAAGTGCTGTCAAGTTTAGGTCTTACTCCATTCAACAAGAACCTTCATCACCAAAATAATGTGGAAAAGGCTTTATCGTCTAACAAAATTTCAGTTACTATTGACTCTTCAAAGGAGGCAAAGAAACCTAAAAGAAAAGTGAAATCTGTTGAGGAAATTCTGGGAATTCCACAGGCAAGAAATAGGAAAGGTGGTAGAAGAAGAAAACAAAAATGCGTGGTCTTTCGCTCTGCTTTGGCTGCTGCTGCACTTTCGGTATCCACTGAAGGGATCAATAACAGAAATAGAATTCTGCTCAATGAATCTCATGCCGTGCAGACGGTTACAAATATCTTGGGAACGGACTATTTGGGCAATGATGAAGAGGTTATTAGTAATATTATGGTCACCGATGAAGAAGAGTTGCTCTATCGGTTCACCCATTTGCTTAGTCGTTCCATCGAGCTGTATTTCAGGAGAGTACAGTGAACATGAAAAATCCTCTCCTAGAATATTAGGGGCCTAAGAAAACGGGAGAAAAGGAGTAAGATTAAAAAGATGGGTGTGAGTGAGTGTGTGTGCGAGCGCGCATGTGTAGGTATGGTGGGGTTGGGTTGTGTGTTGGGGCTGTTTTTGGGTTTTCTCCGGTCTTTGGGTTGTGTGTGTTGGGCTGTGGTGGGGTGGGGCCGTGGGGGGCTTTGGGGCTGTTTTTTGGGATCTCTGTGGGTTTTGATTGTGGCTGGGTGGGGTTTGGTGGGATTTTTCTGGATGGTTTTGGCTCATCCATGGGTGAGTTGGGCCGGGGGTCGAGGTTGTGTTTTGCAAGTTGGGTTGGGGATTGGTTGGTTGGAGGCTGTAAATTTTTTTTTTTGCTCGGCAAACGAAACTTTTATAACACCTCGAACGGATACATCGAGGGTGCTCGAGGGCGAAGAGCCACTAACTCGAACACAAAACAAAACCCTCCAACAAAAAATTGGATGGCCTACACCTCACAAACCAAATGTTTTAGCAATGCTTTACAATTTTAGCAATCTAATTCCATCCAAAAAAATCCTAAAGTCCTCCACCGAGTACACCTTTATGTCGAATCTTGCCTTCACCCACATTGCAACTCTCGTTTTAATCAACTCACCCACTTCCCCAGAGCTTGTTGAAGCATTATTGAACACGTACGCATTTCTGACCAACCACAAAGACCACACAGTTGCAAAGAAAGTAACTTCCCACAAGACTTTCTCCCACTTTCGGAACCTATTATCACCCCACCAAATAAAATGATCTTCCAAAGAGGCAGGGCACACCCACCTTACATGCCACCAATCGAGAATCCGCGACCAAATATCCCAAGAAAATTGGCATTGCATGAAAAGATGATTAGGAGTTTCCACGTGCAGAGAGCAAAAGGGGCAAAGGACAGATTGTCCCTCGGGTATCAAATTTCTTTCCAATAGCACGGACCTAGTAGCCACCTTGGATTGAATAGCCATCCACGCAAATATTTCCACCTTCGGGAGGCATAGATTTGACCATAGAGCTTCCAACACCGGACTTCTTGCAAACCCTCCGATCTCCCATTGGATATACACTGATTTTACTGAGAAACGGTTATCGGGAGACCAATTCCAAATCACAGAATCTGGCCTGGTCAGATCCAGAGAAACAACTTGTAGCCTCTGTTTTAGTTCTTCCAATTGAAGGTTTTCCCAGACTCTTAATTCTCGACCAAATGTCAGATTCCAATTGCCCACATCAATCCCAGCCCTCATAGCATTGACCACAGCTTCTTTTTGGGAAGAAATTAAATACAGCCGGGGGTAATCTTCCCTCAGAGTAGAATCACCCATCCAAACATGGTTCCAGAAAGAAATCCCCATGCCTGAGTGGAGCTGTAACCGAAAACCCTCCTGGATGATAGATCCGATACATGAAGAAACATCCCCGAGAGTACAAATATCTTTCCAGATTTGAGAAGCCCTTCCCGAGACCGGCATACGAGGAAACCAACAGCCCGGCTCCAAGTTATACTTGCCTCTAACGACCCGCACCCAAAGAGCATCTCTGTCCTGATGAAATCGCCACCACCATTTGGCCAAAAGGGCCAGATTTTGGACCCTCAAGTTCTTTACGCCTAAGCCACCAAATTCCTTTTTCTTGCAGATCACCTCCCACTTGACTAAGTGGAGCTTTCTCTTATCAACTGTATCGCCCCAGAAAAACTTCCTCTGTATTTTCTCAAACGCCTTAGCGACCGACACTGGCAATTTGAAAATGGACAAAAAGTAGATGGGTTGGTTGGCCAGAGATGAGTTAATTAAAGTCAGTTTACCGCCCGACGAATTGTATCTACCACGCCACACACTTAGCCTCTTTTCCATCTTCTCCACTACGGGGTCCCAAGTTTTTATTCTATTGGGGTTAGCACCCAACGGCAAGCCCAAATACTTGATCGGCAACCGTTCCATTTTACACCCCATTACTTGCGCGAAGGAATGCACAACCTGATGAGAAAGTTTAACACCACATAAAGAGCTTTTGGAGTAATTGATCTTCAGACCTGACATGAGTTGAAAACATCGAAGGATTCTTTTGATGCTAATCAGCTCCTCCAAGTCATTGTTACAGAAAAGAATCGTATCATCCGCAAACTGCAAATGGGAAACCACAACCCCGTTGACCCCTATCCGAGCTCCTTTGATTATGTTCCGATTCCTAGCTCTTTCCAATAAAATGTTGAGACCCTCAACCACAATGTTAAAAAGAAAGGGGGATAACGGATCACCTTGTCTAATCCCTCTCTGGGTTTGAAATTCCTTCGAGGCCGACCCGTTGATCAGAACTGACATAGTCACCGAGGAAATACACTCTTTTATCCAGGCACACCATTTCTCTCCGAAGCCCATTTTTGCAAGAAGGTCTAGCAAGAACCCCCAATTGACGCAGTCGTAAGCCCTCTCGAAATCAATTTTGAGCAGTAACCCCCCATTGGAACTATTTTTCCAACTGTGTATAACCTCATTAGCAATAAGGACTCCATCCAAAATTTGTTTTCCCCCAATAAACGCAGCTTGAGATTCTCCAATAACCGATGGCAAGAGGGCTTTAATTCTATTGGCAAGCACTTTGGATAGCACCTTATATACCCATCCCACCATACTAATGGGCCTAAAATCTTGAAACAATACCGGACAATCTACCTTCGGAATCAACGCAACGAAGGTCGAGTTGATACCCTTTGTGAGTTTGCCATTAGAGTGAAATTCGGAAAAGAATTGACTGATCAAACCTTTCATAAATTCCCAACCGTGCTTCACAAAAGAAAAATTAAAGCCGTCCGGGCCCGGAGACTTAAGGTTGGAACACTCCTTTTGAGCGGCTAAGATCTCCCTCTCTTCAAACACTCTACCAAGATGGATTGAAATTTCCGGAGATAGTCTCCTCCGAAAAACACCCCCCAGCAGAGGCCGATCAGTTCTATCCTCTTTGAAATTGTTGCTGAAATGTACAACAGCTGCTTCTCTAATGTCGTTCGGCTCTTCTAACACTCTCTCGTTTGACTTGATTGAGCCCATCATGTTTCTCCGAAATCGATTGTTAGCTATTGCTTGGAAGTATTTCGTGTTTCTGTCCCCCAATCGCATCCAATTCAACCTCGATTTCTGACGCCAAAGTGATTCCGATAAGTGAGTAAGTCTCCAGAATTCCGTTTTAGCTCTGCATCTTGACGCTTTTTCCTCAATACCGAGTTGTCTTTCCTCAGCTAACAAATCAAATTGATGCACTTCTGCTTCCGTTGCTGACAAAGCTGAGTTTAAGTCCCCAAACTCTTCTTTATTCCATGCCTTAAGCTTATCTTTAATGGCCCTCATTTTTTGCATGATTCGAAACCCAGCCCAACCAGTCACCGGGGTATTCTCCCACGTCTCCTTTGCAATTGCCATACACCGCGGGTTCGACATCCAGATATCCATGAATCTAAATGGTCTAGGTCCACAATCCCTTTCATCATTGGTTAGCACAATTGGACAATGATCAGAGATTGGCCTATGAATCCCCCATTGAATCACCTTGAACTTCACAAGCCACTGTTGGGATAATAAAAATCTGTCCAAGCGACTATGAATCGCATGGTCTTGGTAGTTAGTCCACGTATATCTTCTACCCACCAACGGAAGGTCAAGAAGTTCCATATTGTTACTAAAATCCACAAAGTCCTTCATTCCCCTCTCCATTCTCTGGCAGCCTACCCTCTCATTGATAGCTTTAATCTCATTAAAATCTCCCCCAATACACCAAGGAACTGGCGAAACAGATTTCAGAGCTAACAACTCCTCCCAAACTCCTCTCCTAGTTCCCACATCATTTGGAGCATAAATGTTTACCACAGCACAAGGAAAATGTTGGAGGCTGTAAATTTTGCCCGGGGTTTGGGGGGTTTTTTGATGCCTCACTTTCTTATACCTCTTTTCAACTCCTAAGTTAATTTAGAGGGCTAAGAGTTTTATGGTGGAGCTTCCTCTCATTCTCTGGAATCAATTGTGCTGAGCTGATGTATCTCTTTTATACCAACTCCATCCCTAGAGGGCTAAGAGATTAGCCATGTACTTCGATCTGGTGAAGAATATTGCTTGCTTATTTTTGGTGTGGGGTATAAATCATTGTCTGCCCTTGCTGATCTTCGAGTTATCTTTTTCTCTCTTACCAACTCCAATACCTCAGAGGGCTAAGAGACCTTAGGGTGTGAGCATGAAGCTTTGCTCATTACTACCGTGTCTTATACTCAAAGAATCTATACTATTGGATTGTTATTATGCTGCTCTCTGGAATCTATTCTGCTGGGTTTGGAACCTACGTTACTAGATTTTTTATGGCACCTGTGGCATTAAATTAGATTGGAAATGGTCTTCAACTGGAGCGTTGGTGAACTATTCTGCTTCTATTCGATTGCTTATGGCTCGTGGCTGTTCAAATCACTTGTGGCAGTTCCAATCATATACACAGCGAATTAATGTTTGTTCCTCGTTCCATGGGTGCTACTCAAACCTCTTGTGGCAGTTCCATTTATGTTTCTTCTTTCTTTTTCTGCTTCTTTTGACTCGTTTGTTGATTACTTATCGACCGGCTTTTTGGCTTTTGTTGTTTTGATGTTTTGGATAGATGCCAACCTCATTGGGATGCATCCAAGGTGTCTTTTTTTTTTTTTTGGGATTATCTCTTGTATTTGTTCTTCTCTCTCTTAATATATTTTTCTTCTTCGCTGTTCAAAAAAAAAAAAAAAGATGTCAATGAGCTAGCACCAATGTTCACTAACATAAGTTCCTTCATGTCCATGGAAAAGCTACAGGATATATAGTACGTACTAGTGTGCCTGGCTGTAGTCAAGAGACAACGACGAACAAAATCAAGAAAAAACTGATACCACGGTGAATAAACCGAAGTTCATTATACTGAAACGACCAAACACGAGCTTATTATACAAATTTAGTATCCGGTATGACAATGCAATAGTTTTGTGTTCCAGTACTATATCAAACAAATGAAATATGAATGTGGTAAGCTAAAGAAAACAAAACAGGGGAAACTATGTATCTTGCCATAAGCTGAACAGACATATAATGCTACAACTTTGTATCAAACATACTGTCAGCGTCACATAATGGGATGCTGAACTGTTGGAATGTTTGAGAAAACTTGATTCGAAACTGCACGTCAAAAGCTAGAAGAAGGTTTTCATGGAAATCCAATTACATGTAACAAACTTGCTTCAGTCAAAGCACTAATTCACGCTTTTGATTCTTGATTGAAGTTATCCTCAATTCGCAAAAAGAACTAGTGTTGCCATGTATGATTGTACGCACAAAATCATTTGTGTGATTTTTGCTTTGAATGGGTTAAAAATTTATGGAAAAAAAAGGAAAAGACGAAAAAATTAGTAAGAGAGTGAAGGAATTAAATTTACTTATTTCTTTTCCTCTTAATTTCCTTTCACGTGGAAAATTAATCGAAAATCCGAACGCTAGGAACATCACCAACCCATCTGCATTTCCCAGAAAAGGAGATCGAACATGAGACTGGAGAATTGCATGCCCATCTTTGATGAGCCTTCAAATGAAGACTTAATTTGGAGGTAATTTCAAAGGAATTCCCGTATTCCATTTGAGGATGACGAGGATGATGATATTGTTCCTATATATGCTTGATGAACTTTCCACATGAAGGGTCTAAAAATGATTGTATTGTTGAGACTTGTAGTACTGATTTTGAAGATGTTCCCAGTCCTGGGATGGGACAAGTTCTCCATTGGTATTATGATTTGCAAAAAAAAGACTCGCTCCAACCATGCACGATCTGTTTTCATTAATTCTCCAAATTTAAGTAGATACTTGGATTTCAGTCCCCAAATTTGGAGACGCATGATGTGTATTTTTTTTTGAGAATGCATATATACTATTAGATTAAAACGATTAGTGGTATGTGTTAGGTTGCATTCTTATGAACTTAACTTAAATCTGAGAATTTTATCTTTATTTGAATTTTATTTTTGCATTTGTTTGTTTTGCACCAAATTTTTGTGGGTTATTGATCCCTATCGATTAGAGGAATTGAAAATTAGAATTTTTTGACTTTTACCCGAGTATTTTGAGAAATAACAACTTTTTAGCAAAAAAATAAGTTTTTTTTTGCTAAAAAGTGGTTTTTTTCAAAATACTTGGGTAAAAGTAAAAAGATTTTACTTTTCTGATTCATCTCGTCGAGATGAATTAATAACCCACAATCGTTTGGCACAAAACTAAAAAATGCAAAAAAAAAATAAAAATAAAATAAGGACAAAATTTCTAGATTTAAGAAGTTCATAAGAAAAAAAGGCTATCTTCTATTTTCTAATCCTTTTTTTGAGGGTTCACCCAAAATTTACAATTTTTTGCTGGCTTATCAAAGAGAACAAATACTTTTGCACATCCCAAAATAGAATAGAAGATTAACATTAAGAGACAGGGAGTATACTCTAGCGGCAAAGTAACTTCAAACAAGGCAAAAGTTCAATAATACATTGCTATAGCGAGTCATGAAATCACACATTATCAGACAAAAGTATACTCTAGCAACATTTTTCTTTCCCTTTTCGTAGTTACTCCCACAACATACTGGACCAATACTTATGATACATAAGATTTTCCTTTACTCACGACGGAGTTGGTTGATCTACAACATCACGAAAGTGCTCAATGATGATCAACTAACTTTCAATGTGACAGCCTATGAAGACTACTCACCCGTGTATTTGAGTGCTTATAGAATTGGCTCAATACCCCTATTGTTTGAGACAATTTCAACAAGTTTAGTGCATGTGATGATGCACCACGGATGGTTATCTCATCAAAATGAATGTATCTCCTTTTTGTTTGGATTCCATTTATCAGAAGATCGCCGAAATGGTCGGCTTCTTTGTCAGTTAGCTTACTCTGGTGGGCATCTAGTGCCCCTGGGGGATCGAGCAAGCAAGAATATTTGCGTGCCTTGAATCCGCAGCACCTTGGATCCTTCTTAAGCATCATGGCAATGGTACTCTCTCCCAAGTTTGTCACAATATCAAAATTCCTATCTTCAGGTAACCAGCTTGAGAGTGTCCCAAATACCCCCAATAGAGGATTCTTACGCTGGATGATTTCCATGGCATTCCTTAATTAGCACCTTGAGATGTTCCAACTCTCGTGGGCAGACACCTGTTTCCAGTTCCAAAATATGATCAAGAGGAAAATAAACATATTAGAACCCCCTGGGTAGAAATTATATAGTACAGTACAAGGAAGTTGAATGTAAAAAGAGTTATGCGAATTAATAATTACCTGATCGATACAATTCCTTACTTTTGCCACAAAACAGGTATAGGAACAAGTTCGTTGTTTCTGTGATGAATAATCCTTGAAGGGAGAGAGAGAGAGAGAGAGAGAGAGAGAGAGAGAGAGCTTCTGTTTCAATCGTGAAGACAAAATGATCGTTTCAAGAACAGAAGTATTAGTCTTTTGGGAAAATGACTGGGGTGGAATATATTTATAGTGATAGGAGAGGAGTAATTACTTATTTTTCGTACACAAAATTAGGAAGCGACTGAATTGTTCAATAACGTAACGATTAGTCCTATTTCAGTGGGTTACGTTTGGGGCTAGGATTCATTTTGAACGAGTCTTTGTGCGAATAACTTTCCTCACTTTCGGCATGGTAAGGACACTTGTTCAAAAGGTAAAATCTGTGACCTCATTTGCTAACACTTTTAGTTTATTTGCTTAAAAAAGTTTGATAAATGGGTGTTTGATATTAAATGTAAATAATTATTTGTTTGATCGAGTAGATTATTTTAAGCGTCAATTTTCCAACTTTATTTGCTTATTTGTTTTTTTGAAGTTGTAAAAATAAATTTTACCAAGCACTTAATTTAAGAGTGTTACTAGAGTGGACATGTACTTGTTTGATCGAGTAGACATGTACATGGTAATAATGGATGATGCTAGAGTGGCCCCCTACCTGTTAATGAAAATGTTATACTCATGTTTATGCCCACTAATTTTTATGTTACGTCATGTTTTCATAATAGTTATACTATTTGGTGGTTCAGTTACACTAAAGGTACCGGTTCCTATGACCGGTTTGACCACTATATTTGATCAAATTTTGCATATGTGGCATCATCTCAACGGTCCGATCGGAGGGTACGTATGATATCCACCCAAGGCGTTCGCGGTAATAATAAGCTATTCTACCATTTATTTACCAAACAGTTTTAACTTCTACTTGTGCTTATAAAAAGCTGCACCAAACACGTTTCCAACTTATTTGGAGTTTTTTAAGTGAGTAATCCAAATAGTTATAATCTACTAATTTAACTTATAGGGAAAATTTCAAAATAGCACCTGACCTTTCACACAAATCACGCATATGCACCTAACCTTTTAATATTATCAAAATAACATCTGACCTATTTAAAAACCCATCAATTTTCCGCCCGCCGTTAACTTTCCATCCAAAAAACAGACGGAAATGCTGAAATGGCCTACATCTAGCCATTTGGAGGGAAACCAATATACATTTTGGGGGAAAAATAAATTACTCTATTGATTTCTCCCGCCAAAACCCACCCGAGGGGTCATGGAGTTCCAATGGTTTGTTATGGGAATAATGCTTATAAGACTTCATCTCGGTTATTGTAAGTGTTTGTTTTTGTTGAACTGGTTATTGCACATTTTGGGGATCAAGTTTATGTGCCATTTTTTTCGACAGAGCTTGAGATGGTGTGAGGCAAATGAAAGAGAAGAAGGAAATGTTTGGGGATTTTGGGACATCCCCATTCCACTTAACTTTTTCTATAACTTTTAGTTTTGTTCTTATTTAAATTTTTTTCGTGTTTCTTAATTTTGTGCCTCACTTTTTTTGTTTTCTGATTCGTCTGGTCAAGACGAATTTGTCTGGTCAAGACGAATCAGAACAGTAAAAAAAATTATATATTTGCCCAAATATTTTGGAAAATAGTCATTTTTTTAACTTAAAAGTGGTTATTTCCTAAAATATTTGGGTAAAAGTTTAAAAAAAAAAAACTTTTCCGATTCGTCTTGTCGAGACGAATCAATAAGTCACAAAAGGTTGGCGCAAAACTAATAAACGCGAAAAAAAAGAAAAGAAGAGAGAAGAAAAACAAAACTAAAAGTTATAGAAAAAGTAAAAATAGTTGTTATGGGAACTCTATGGCCCCACATGTGGGTTTTGACGGGAGAAATCAGTAGAGTAATGTGTTTTCCCTCAAAATGCATATTGGCTTCCCTCCAAATGGCCAGATGTAGGCCATTTCAATATTTCTGTCTGTTTTTGGATGAAAAGTTAACGGCGGGTGGAAAATTGATGAGTTTTTAAATAGGTCAGGTGTTTTTTTGATAATATTAAAAGGTCAGGTGCCTTTGCGTGATTTGTGTGAAAGGTCAGGTGCTATTTTGAAATTTTCCCTAACTTATAAGTGAAAACAAATAGGGCTATACAAATATATACTTTGTTGGAATTTATCAAGTAGCAATTATAGAAACACATACCTAATCAAATAACAATTACGAGACACTAATTTTTGTATAGATGATCTGTGAAGAAAACAAGAATGCCGCAGTGGCAGGGATTTATGATATGTGAGGGCCAAACCATGTATTTAACCAAATTGGACGTCTGAATCCTCACATTGTATAGTAGAAGAGAAAATCAACATGTAAATTATTGAATCTCGTACTGGTGATGAAAGTTGTCTATTACGTACCGAATGCAAATTAATTGATTGTTTGCATAGATAATTAATAATAATGTTTGAGTTTGTTCGATTTTAAAAATGAGAGAGAGAGAGAGAGAGAGAGAGAGAGAGAGGAAAAGAATAAAGTACTCCGATAGAAGGGAAGGAGATAAAAATAAATAAAATGTGAGGAGATTAATCTGGTGTTTTGTTTTTTTATAGAAGGAAGTGAAATTATATCCCTAAATCACACTGGGGGAGCAATGTCCAGTTCATTTATTTTAATTTGTAGGGTCTAATTCTTATATATGTTGGATAACAAGTATAAATTTGGGATTTCTCTGAAGATCGGAGATTCCCTCGGGATTTGGGGTTCTCGTTTCTCATCCGATGGCTTCTGCGATCTCTGGTAAAGATTTTGATTCCTGTTTTCCTCCTTTGGGGTTTTTTTTTTTGAAAAGGATCACGATATTATAGAAACTCATGAACGATTTACATCTTTGGAAACCAAAACTTCCACAGCAGGCGGTAAACATCCTGCTTGGAAAACAAAATTTCGATCAATGCAAAATTCTGCCAAACCGTGAGTAACTCTATTAATCTCCCTATTACACCAAATAAAAGACCATTTCCTAGCTTTTGCCCAAGATCTGATGTCATCCACAATTGCTTTGATTTCCCACGGACATGGGGGGTTTCCATCCTTAAAGCAGTTCATAAGTGTTAGGCAGTCTGATTCAAAGATTACTTTGTTATAGTCCATCTCCACTGCTGTACTACAAGCTATGCGAAGGGCCCAAGCTTCAATAACAATTGCTGAATGGGCTACAACTCTACCCATACGCCAAACTAGAGCGGATCCACCACAGTCTCTGGCGATAACGCCAAATGCAGCCAAGCTGCGGGAGGATTTAAAAGCTCCATCAGAATTAAATTTAACCACATCAGGTGGGGGGGCTGACCAATGAGAAGCTCTGCTAACTTTGGGAGGACTGGTGGTATTGGGGCCTTTGAACAACGCTGCAAGATAGTCTCTGCATGTAGCTTTGGCTTTCTCAATCACATCACTTGGATTTGGAAATTTTCCAGAGAAAACGAAGGAGTTCCTGGCTTTCCATATCATCCAACAGATCTGAAAAATGTCTGCCGCATCATTAATTGAGGTTTCTTTTGCCAAGTTCCCACAAAGGAGGTCTTCTATCCATTTATCTGCTGACTGGATTTGGTGACCCAAAACCCAGAAATCCTTGCCACTGCGAACCAAACTGCTCTTGTCCAAGGGCATTGAAACAGGATGTGTTCGATGGTCTCTATCTCCAAATTACATAATGGGCACAAAGGAGCAGGTGAACATTTTCTCTTGAATAAATTGGCCTTGGTAGCAACCCAGTTCTTAGCTACCTTCCACATGAAGTGGCAAACTTTTGGGGCTGTAGGAATTGCCCACAATCTCGTCCACATAGACTTTGGAGGGGAGTAAGAAGAAGAAGCGATATCAGTTTTCGTGGACTTTACCTTAAGCTGCTCTAATTCCGCTACGAAATTAGGGTTTGACCTTGTAGCTGTCTTAGAGAAGGATAAGGTTTTGAATACTGTTGTTAATCATAAGTCATTGCCTAGGGCAAATTTGTTTGATGTTTTGGAAGCAATTACGGTTCCTAACAATGTTCATCTTGAGAAACAAGAGGGTGATACTCCTATAGTGACACAGATCAAAGGCCTATCGAAGGAGATTATTGCTCTCCGTAAGGAGTTAGATGCTAAAAATAATTTGATTGAGTCTCTGCAAGTTCAAGGTAATTCGACTCATGGTGGTCTAAACTCTGGGGTTTCATGGAAGGATAAGGTTGTTCCGCCTGGAGAGTCTCACTCTAGGATGAATCTGCATTACTTTCCTCCAGAAGTGGATGGCGAGAATATTAGGGTCTCACCTCCTAAACACGTTGAAGTCCATGTTCTGAAAAATAGAGAGATTGTATAGTTGGCCACTTTGTGGATAAAATGCTGCCATTCCTGACGGTTAAGTCAATTGCATGTAGAATTTGGGAAAAATATGGAATCAAGGATGTTCTTTGTAATGAGAAGGGTTTTTTCTTTTTCCTATTTGGTGCTGATGGTGCTTATAGGAAAATTTCTGAGGTTGGTGCTTGGCATTTTGCTGGGCGTTTGATGGTGCTGCAGGAGTGGCACTCTGAAATGGACTATGAGAAGGAGGGAATGAACAAATTGCCTCTGTGGATTCAACTACATAATGTTCCTCTTCAGTACTGGACTGAGGAGGGCCTTAGTTATCTTGCTAGTGCAATTGGGAAGCCCCTGTATGCGGATGAAATGACTGAAGCTATTAGCAGGATTAGTTATGCAAGAATTTGTGTGGAAGTGGATGTTCAATTGGTCTTACCTCATTCCATTGATCTCATTACTTCATCTGGGAGGTTAGTCAAGATTAATGTTAAATATCCTTGGAGACCGTTGAAATGTGTATCTTGCAAAGTCTTTGGCCACACTGAATGTAGTCAGCAAGTTAAGGCTCCGTTACAGGTGGATATTATGGTTCGAGCTCAGGTTCCAATGAAGAACAAAGTCTGGGTTGTGAAGAGTGGAAGGCCTGAGGTTGGTATGAGTGTTGTTCCTGAAAGTTCAGGGGTTCTGGTTGCTTCTAAGGTGCCTGAGGTGGCTGTTCCCTGTGCTAACCAATTTTTGACCTTGCAAAACATGGAGGATCTGGTTTCTGAAGTTGATAGAACAGAGCAAGGGCTGCCTGTTGATCTTGGAAGTTCCTCTTCAGGTCTAGGAGGTAATCTGGTTACCAACACAAGCAGCTATGAAGGGCAATCTCCTGCCCCTCCTTCTGTTGTTGATGGACAAACTCCTAAGGCCTTGGGCTCGAGCAGATCTAGTAAGGGTAATGCAGTCCCTGTTGACTTTGATTTCCTTCCAGATAGTCTTGGCGTTGGTATAAAGGACCCTGAAGCAGTGTTCAAAGCCTTAAATGTTTTTTTTTTGCTCGGCAAAAGCCTTAAATGTTATGGGCTCTTTGACGAAGGCTAGCGGGGGGAATAACTCTGGGGCAAGGAAGAGGGGCAGGAAACCTAAGAAACGATGATCAAGCTGGCTTCTTGGAATGTTAGGGGCTTGAATAACCCCATTAAGCAGGTTGAAATTTGAAAATTTATTCATGCAAATAGTTTATCTCTGATAGGGATTGTTGAGTCAAAAATTCGAAAGGAAAATATGGATCTCTCTATGAAGCATTGTATCCCTGATGGTTGGGATTATGTTCACAATGGGAATATAGGGTCTGTAGCTAGGATTGTTGTGGCTTGGAGGAAGCAAGGGGCTGTGGTAAGTAAGTTGTTTACATCAGATCAAATGGTCCTCCTCTCTGTTGATATAGATATGAAGTCTTTTTTTGTCTCAGTTGTCTATGGTTCTAATCAAGTCAGTTCTAGGAGGCAGCTCTGGATTGATTTGAGGAGCTGTTTTGGTTTAGTAGGTTCCAATCCTTGGATCCTAGTTGGTGATTTCAATACTGTCCGAAGACAAAATGAAAAATCTGATCCCAGTCACTTTGATGCAAGTGCAGCTTCTGACTTCAATAGTTGCCTTGAGGACATAGAAATGGAAGATCTTAACTCCAAAGGACTTTGGTTCACATGGTCAAATAAGAGAACAGGTCACGATCATTGTAGTAGTAGACTGGATAGGGCTCTTGTCAATTCTCATTGGAAAGATTTGTATACATAATCTGAGGCTGCTTTCCTTGTTCCAGGTATATCTGATCATAGCCCTTTGGTGGTTTCAGTTCTCCCTTACCAAGGTGGGAGGAAACCTTTCAAATTCTTTAATTTCTGGATGAATCATAAGGGGTTTGTTCCCCTTCTCCATCATTCTTGGGAGCAACCTGTGGAGGAACTTCTATCACCCATGCTGATGCTTTATAAAAAGTTGCGTAGACTAAAACCTTGTTTGAGATCTTTCAATAAGGAATTTTATGGAGACATTCAAAAGAGGGTCTTGCATGCTAGGGATGAGCTTCTCACTATCCAAACTCGTATTGCTAATTCCTCAGGAGATCCAATTCTTTTAGCTTATGAAAGGTTATGCCTGCTTCATTTCAACGAGCTTAGTGTAGCTGAAGAGGCCTGGTGCAGACAGAAGTCTAGAGTGAAGTGGCATGAGTTGGGTGATAATAACACAAGTTTAATTCACAAAAAAGTTGCTAGTCACAGAATGAGGAACAAAATTTTATCAATCTGCAATGAGGCTGGTACTAGATTGGAGGATCCTAATGATGTAAAAGGTGCAATTTTGGGGTTCCATCAGAAGTTGTTGGGTACTAGGTTTGATCACAAGATGCAAGGGGAGAGATTAGTCTTCACCAATACCGTTCCTCCATCCTTCCAAGATCAGCTAGTATCGCCTGTAACTCCTGAAGAAGTGAAAGTGGCTATTTTTTCTATTAATGGTGATAAATCACCTGGTCCGAATGGATTCAATGCCAGCTTCTTTCAAAGGAATTGGAGTTTGGTTGGCCAAGAGGTAACTGATTCTGTCATTCATTATTTCCGATCAGATTATCTTCTTAAAGATGTCAATGCCACTGCCCTTACGTTAATTCCTAAGACTAGCTGCCCCCACACAATGAAAGACTACAGACCTATTGCTTGTTGCAATGTCTTGTATAAGACTATCACTAAGATCTTAGCTAACAGACTTCAGCCCATTCTACCTCTTATTATCAACAAAGCTCAAGCTGCTTTTGTTAAGGGCAGATCAATATCAGACAACATTTTACTAATGCAAGAGCTTGTTAGAAATTATCAAAGAGATTGTGGTCTTCCTAGATGTGCAATAAAGATAGAATTAATGAAAGCCTATGATTCAGTGGACTGGGAATTTTTGTTTGAAGTTATGATAGCAATGGAGTTTCCTGCTCAGTTTATTTCCTGGATTAGGATATGCATCTCTACTGCTATGTATTCAGTGGTTATTAATGGGGAACTTGAGGGCTTCTTCAAAGGGAAAAAGGGGCTAAGGCAAGGAGACCCTATTTCTCCTTATCTTTTTTGTTGGTTATGGAAGGCTTGTATGCTATCTTGCAAAGGAGAATTTCTCAGGGGCAGTTTACATTCCATCCCAAATGTAGTGAACTCTCCATTTCCTACTTGGCATTTGCTGATGATTTATTTCTCTTGTCTGGAGCTGATTGCTCCTCTATTGGTATTATCAAGGAAGTCTTGGATGAGTTTTTTCGTTCTTCAGGGTTGAAGCCAAATTTACAGAAGAGTCTTATAGTTATATTCTTTTCTGGTGTTAGTAATGAGGTTAAGGATGACATTCTTCGATTACTTCCTATCCCAGAGGGCGCATTGCCTGTGAAGTATCTCGGAGTGCCTCTTATTTCTACTAGATTGAAGTATGAGGACTGTGTGCAATTAAAGGAGAACACCAAGCAAAGAATAGAAAGCTGGACAAATAGATCTCTTTCTTTTGGGGGCAGAGCTTTGCTAATCCAGTTGGTTCTTTTTAGCATGCAAACATATTGGTGCTCATTGTTTGTCCTCCCACAGAAAATTGTGAAAGAGGTGGAAGCCATGCTTAGAGCATTTCTTTGGTTTGGGCTTAATTTAAAGAAGACAGGGGCTAAAGTGCAGTGGCTGGATGTTTGTTCTCCAAAATCTGAAGGTGGTTTGGGTCTCAAGTCCTTGCAATTGTGGAATAAAGCATCCATGATGAGGCACCTTTGGGCTCTAAGTAAAAAGGAGGACACTCTGTGGGTTCAATGGGTTCATACCTATATTATAAAAGGCAGCAACTTCTGGTACATGCCCATTCCTCATGACTGTTCTTGGACAGTTAGAAAGCTTATGAAGTTAAGAGATTTGGGGCATAAATTTGTAAAGCACACAATAGACAATGGGAAGGCCACCTTCTTGTGGTTGGATGATTGGCATCCAAATGGCCCTCTTTACAAACTCTTTGATGACAGAACTTTATCCAGGCTGGGCCCTTCTCTTTATGATAAAGTCAGCTCTGTTATTACTAATGGCGCTTGGCATTGGCCTAGACCTCGTAATAGGATTATTCAGCAGATTCAAAATTCTATTCCTGACTCTTTCATCCCACATGAAGATAGGGAGGATGTGATTACTTTGACCATTTCCCCTACTGGCAGTTATTCATCTAAGCACACTTGGGAAGCTCTGAGAAATAGGAGACCCAAGGTGTGTTGGTCTTCACTTGTTTGGTTCTCAAAAAATGTCCCCAAGTGGGCATTTATTTTGTGGATGCTTGCTTGAGGAAGCTTGCCACTAAAGATAGACTTAGAAGGTGGGGACTGCCTATTGACCCCCTCTGTAGTCTTTGTTCTCAGCATGATGAATCAGCCAATCATTTATTCTTTCAATGTAAATTCTCAAAACAGATTTGGCGTTCAGTTCTAAGCCGATTTGAAGTTCACAGAAGACCAGGAAATTGGGATGATGAACTTATATGGACTATGGGTTACTGTAAAGGTAATTCCTTTCGAGCACTCCTCTTCAAGCTGTCTTTTGCTGCAGGGGTGTATTACATTTGGCTTGAGAGAAACTCTAGGGTGTTTGGGGGAAGGCCAATGAATTCCGATGTGATTTTTGCTCGCATAGAAGACAATTTGAGACTTCGGGTCAGCTCCTGGAAACATATTCCTAATTCAGCAGAAAACCAAAGATTTTGTCATCTTTGGAATATCTCTCCTCGAGTTCTGGGTATTACCACTTGTTAAAGTGGTTTGATTCTTTTGTAGTTTGTAATAGGTTTTCTTTGTACAGTTTTTTCTGTGTAGTGGGGTTATCCCTGTGGTTTTTGGATGGTTGGTTATAAAATGCATCATTTACCCAAAAAAAAAAAAACAAGTATAAATTGTGAGTTTTGTTTCTCATCTCATCCAGTCTCATGATCCAACTAAGAAAATACCAAACTACACAATTTACGCAGTCCGGTTGAAGCCACCGTCTTTACTCGATCTTGTCTCCTAGAAACAAGGCCATGTAGTGTGTCTAGCAAAAAATGATTAGTTATGTACTCGATCTTGTCTTCTTTCGGCCGGACTTTTTAATAGTAATGATTTACATGAAATCCACCAATACTCCAAGAACAGGACTGAAAAACAACCCCTAATTCAGCAACACAACCGATGGTCTCCAGTACTTTAGATGTCAAAGAGCATCAATGTTCACTAATATAAGTTCCTTTATAGAAGCTAGCTACAAGATTAGTACTATTGTGCCTGACTGTTTGTCAAGAGACGACTAACAAAATCGAAAAGGAAAATAACATTCAAGGACGTGTTTTGATAATTAATACATGTCAAGGACATTTTCAGCATCAACAAATGTTCTCAGCATGTTCTTGGCGGGTATTTATTATCAACACACGTCCTGTGGGCCGTCATTTTTCCAAATCGAAAAAAACTGATACCATGGTGAATAGAGCGAAATTCATTATATTCAAACGATCAAACATGAGCTTATTATACAAATTTAATCTCTGGTATCACACTACGATAGTTTTGTGTTCCAGTACTACATCAAACAAATGAAATAGGAAGGTAGTTAGCGGAAGAAAACAAAACTGAGAAACTATATTTTGCCACGAGCTGAATAGACATGCAATGCTACAACTCTATACCAAACATACTCTCAGCATCACATTATGGGATGCTGAACTGTTGGAATGCTTGAGAAAACTTGATTCCAAGCCGCACGTCAAAAGCTGGAAGAAGGTTTTCATGAGAATCCCGTTACATGTAACAACCCCTGCTTCGGTCAAAGCACTAATAAATTCAATCTTTTGATTCTTGATTGAAGTTACCCTCAATTCAAAAAAAGAACTAATATTTCCATGTAGATTTGTTTTTTCTTCTTTTGAATGGGTTAAAAATTCTACGGAAAAAAGGGAAAGACGAAAAAATTAGTAAGAAAGTGAAGGAACTAAATTTACTTTATTTCTTTTGCTCTCAATTTCCTTTCACGTGGAAAATTTCTCGAAAATCTATACACAGTCTAAATGTGTGTTTCTTAAGCTTGAAAGGGCATGATTTCAGACCTTCTAACGCTAGGATTAAAACGTATTTTCATTCTCCGAATTTAAATAGATACTTGGATTTCAGTCCCCAAATTTGGAGACCCATGGTATGTGTATTGTGTGTGTGTGTGTTTTTTTTTTTTTTTATTGAGACTCAATTCTACAAAACAGAGATTTCAAAATTCCTATTAGATGCATAGTATTATATTAAAATGCATACTACTAGATTAAAACGAGGAAAAGTTTTATGCTTAATGAAATTTTCCAAGAGCTTGTCAAGGACCGGTACAACCCTATTTCGTATGACTTCCAGATCAAATCCATGGCAGTAATCTCTAGAGTTTTACCTTTTTAAGAAGACTTGCATTAAATAGATGCCATCTTCGGAAATGATCAGCATTGATTTTCCATATTGTCATTTAATTCAATTCCAAGACTACCTTCTATTTGCTAATCCTTTTTTTGAGGATTAGTCATTGATTTTCTATATTGTCATTTAATTCAATTCTAGGACTACCTTCTATTTTCTAATCCTTTTTTTGAGGGTTAGTCATCCAAAATTTACACTTTCTTGCTGGCTTATCAAAGAGAACAAATGACATTCCAAAATAGAATAGAAGACTAACATTAAGAGACAAAAGGAGTATACTCTAGCGGCAAAGTAACTTAAAGCAAGACAAAAGTTCAATTATACATAGAAGACTAACATTAAGAGACAAAAGGAGATACTCTAGCGGCAAAGTAACTTAAAGCAAGACAAAAGTTCAATTATACATAGCTATAGTGAATCATGAAATCACACATTATCATGTTATCATCATTAGAACAAGATTTTCTTTCATTATTTCCAAGGAGCTAGCATCAAGCATAAATTTTATCATGATTTCTCAAGTAATTAATTCCCGACGGCTGATTCATTACTATGGAATTCATAAATGAAGAAGATCGACAATCTATGAAGCACAGATACAGATACGGGATACGGATGCGACACGATACGGGTACGGCGATACGGCAAAACTTAAAAAACTAGGATACGGATACGTCGGGGATACGGCTGTGCAATTTATATATTTTTATAATTATTAGTCTCATACTAGGCACAAGAAGTCAAAAAGTGGTTAAATTACCAATACCAAGCATTAAGCACATGTCCAAACAAAAGAGAACCTAACAAAAACTAATACGAAGCATCCAACATCTAGTACATGCCAAAAGTCACTAGTTTGCCGTATTTTGTCTTTTGCTAGAGGAGGTTACAACTAGTAACTAGTTTGGCCCGTTGAATGTTGTATTTTCTGTATAAAAAGTAAAGTTAACCTGGCAATAAAAGAAAAACTAACCTTAACAAAAAAAAATATTATATGACCACCGGATATGTATGATACGATCTGGAGAGAGAGAGAGTACGATCAGGACTCAGGAAGGAGAGGGAGAGAGAGAGAGTGTGAGTGTACCTGCCTTCAATCGATCTAGGGAGAGAAGGAATCGATCGAGTTCTAGGGCTTGGATGTCGATTGTCGAGTATGTCTGCCAACAGACGTAAGTATTTTATACTCCTTATAGTTCTATTACACTTTCCCCCTTCTATTCATAATTTTATTACACTTTTCTCCTTATAGTTCTATTTTTTCTACTTAAATCTTTAAAAAAATTCATTTTTGACCCGCCGTATCCCGAAACGTATCTGGCCGTATCCCTCGCGTATCGCTCGCGTATCCGAAACGTATCCAAAAATAAAAACATTTAATTTAATTACAGGATACTTATTTGCCGTATCCGATATGTATCGGGCGCGTATCCGTATCCGGGAAGTATCCGATACATGTACGTGACTAGTTTCGGAGTATCCGTGCTTCATAGTCGACAATTCATTATCTGTATCCGTACTTCTTACGGGTCGTGTATGCAATAGAGCAACACTACTCAGGATTGACGAGTAAGAGCAGAGGAAAAATGTTATGACAGTTTTAGTGTTTCAATCAATAGCAACAAGATGAAGCCTTCAACCTCAACAGCAAACAGAGACCTAATTAAGCAGTTCTGTAGCACCAAATACTTCTATCTCTCTAGCATACTCTTCAGATTCTTGGTGAGCTGGTGTATACATGCGAGACGACCAAGGAACTACTTCGAAAACTAGAAACCTTTTCCATGCGCTTTTTGACTAGGGAAAACACGGCAGCAGAAACAAAAAGCTTCCCCCACGGTTGTATTCCTCATCAAAGCCAAATTTGAAGAAAAAACCCGCCATTCTTCAGGTCACGCATTTCGTAGCGCGCATTGAATAGACGTTCAGTATCCGCTGATAGAGATTGAACCCTCGAGATCTTCGACACCCCTCCCAACCATTCCAAAATTTATTTGGAAAGCAGAATCATATGACAGTATCACTTATTTCCTCAAAGTGCAAAGCTCCAGAGAGCAATGCAGAGGATTATTAAATAAAGAGCCATCCATCCGCTTACTTTTCACAATCATAGAAGGACGTACTTATCATCATGTGACGCTTAAAAAGCATATATACTACCCGAGAGGGCTCCCAAACACCCCCAAAGAGGATTCTTACGCGGGATGATTCATTCATCTCAGGCCACTTGCCGACCTGATTTAGTGGTGGAGCCAAGATTTTAACTCCGGGGGACTGGCTTAATAGACATATTTTTTACTGGAACGTATACTTGTATATCATAACGTTTTGGGAAGCGCTACGGTGTCTCCCTCCATTTCGGAGACACCGTAACTTTTGGCATAACAAAATTATTATGAGCACAACTAAAATCCATTACAAGCATAACAGAACCCAAACAAGGCATAACCAAGGAATATAAAAAAAAAAAACCAACCAAGGCATATATAACCAAACCCAACCAAATCATAACAAACAAGTTTTGCCTTGTTATGGTTTTGTTATGTTTGTAATGAGTTTTGGTTATTCTCATAATGGTTTTGTAATGCCAAAAGTTACAGTGTCTCCAAAACAAAGGGAGACACCGAAGTAATTCCCTAAGGTTTTTGCTTTCCAAAACATTGCATTTTAACATTGAAATGATTCTAGCCTAATGCAGTTAAAGTATACTAATCATTTTGCATTTTTCTTTAGGCTACTTTAATTGTCACGTGCTTATTTTTTTTTATGAAAGAAATTAAGAAATGAAAATATAAAATAACCGGTTTGTTATCAAATCAAACTAAAATTATTAAGATTATAAATAGCTATACACGAATAATTATCAATAATATTCAAAATCAGGTATATACATGCAAAATAAAATTTTTAAAATTCGGACGCTCAGGAAATTGGGGCCAGGCACCCCGGGGACCCAACATATAGCTCCGCCCCTTTGTTTATGGCATGCTTGTTTTGCATGTCATGGTTGATTCTAAGATCTTTATATGTACCGCAAGCAAAAGGAAATTTCTTTGAAAGGCAAAATCATATAACCAGAATTTATCAGACATGACTATAACAGTTAATTGTTTCATAATAAGGTCTCACTACACAACATTGTCAATAACAAAGCATCCAACTAATGTATTTGTAGAGAACATTAAAGGAAAAATTAAGAGAAATACTTTAGTCTTCTTTTGGTTTCCACACAACTTTATCATCTGCTTTGTAAATTCTCAGTGAAAAAGACTTGTATTTTGTAAAGGGCCAGAGAAGAATGTTGTGTTCAATTAGAAATGATTATTCAGCAAGTTGATCTTCTAGCTAGAGACAACATTCCTAACTGAACACAACCTTCTTCTCCTTTTTCCAACTACAAGTCTTCTCCCGTTGATTTACAAAGCAGGTAACAAGATTGTCTGGAAACCAAAAGGAGACTAAAGTACTTATCTTAATTTTATCCTTTAATGTACTCTACAAAGACCCTACTTGGATGCTTGACAATGTTGTGAAGTGAGACAATATTATGAAACTATAATTGTTATAGTCATTGTCTGATAAATTCTGGTTATATGATTTTGCCTTTCAAAGAAATTTCCTTTTGCTTGCGGTACATATAAAGATCTTAGAATCAACCATGACATGCAAAACAAGCATGCCATAAACAAAGGGGCGGAGCTATATGTTGGGTCCCCGGGGTGCCTGGCCCCAATTTCCCGAGCGTCCGAATTTTAAATTTTTTATTTTGCATGTATATACCTGATTTTGAATATTATTAATAATTATTCGTGTATAGCTATTTATAATCTTAATAATTTTAGTTTGATTTGATAACAAACCGGTTATTTTATATTTTCATTTCTTAATTTCTTTCATAAAAAAAAAAAAAGCACGTGACAATTAAAGTAGCCTAAAGAAAAATGCAAAATGATTAGTATATTTTAACTGCATTAGGCTAGAATCATTTCAATTTTAAAATGCAATGTTTTGGAAAGCAAAAACCTTAGGGAATTACTTCGGTGTCTCCCTTTGTTTTGGAGACACCGTAACTTTTGGCATAACAAAACCATTATGAGAATAACCAAAACTCATTACAAACATAACAAAACCATAACAAGGCAAAACTTGTTTGTTATGATTTGGTTGGGTTTGGTTATATATGCCTTGGTTGGTTTTTTTTTTTATATTCCTTGGTTATGCCTTGTTTGGGTTCTGTTATGCTTGTAATAGATTTTAGTTATGCTCATAATAGTTTTGTTATGCCAAAAGTTACGATGTCTCCGAAATGGAGGGAGACACCGTAGCGCTTCCCAAAACGTTATGATATACAAGTATACGTTCCAGTAAAAAATATGTCTATTAAGCCAGTCCCCCGTAGTTAAAATCTTGGCTCCACCACTAAATCAGGTCGGCAAGTGGCTTGAGATGAATGAATCATCCCGCGTAAGAATCCTCTTTGGGGGTGTTTGGGAGCCCTCTCGGGTAGTATATATGCTTTTTAAGCGTCACATGATGATAAGTACGTCCTTCTATGATTGTGAAAAGTAAGCGGATGGATGGCTCTTTATTTAATAATCCTCTGCATTGCTCTCTGGAGCTTTGCACTTTGAGGAAATAAGTGATACTGTCATAAGCTATGGCGTAGAGACGAATTCCACTGAAATTCCCAAGCGATGGAAAACTGAAAAGCCCACAGTGATATTCCAATTACCACTTCAAATAGCTGTAGAACGGGAAACAACAAGGTCTTTAATTGGAGCTGCTAGTGATCGGCAAGAAGATCCGGAGTACTCATGTCCTGATTATCGCAACTAGTATTGATCAGCTATTCGATGACTTTCCTTATGTGCTTGGCCTACAAGAATTCCCACATCCTAAAGTGGTACATTCAACTAAAGAAGTCGAAATAACGCGAAACTTGATTTCTCTATGACCAAAGAACTAATTTGGAAGACGGTTGTGAACATTACAAGTGCAAGCAATAAGGCTGCTGCAAAGCTCTAGAAAGTTATTCAACTTCAATTCTTGAGCAGAGTGTATCACTTCAGGGCACCCACCCAAAGTTGGTACATGAGCACTGCCCAAAGTTGTTACATGAGCACTAGTATCTGACCTCCAATTAAAGACCTTGCTATTTCCTGTTCAACGACGATTTGAAGGGGTAACTGGAACAACATTATGGGTTTATCAGTATTCCACTTGGGAATTTGAGTGGAATTGGTTTTCTATGCCATAACTTAATGACCGTGTCACTTGTTTCTTCAAAATGCAAAGCTCCGGAGAGAAACGCAAAGGATTTTTAAAGATCCATTCGTCCAGCTACTCTTTTTTTTTTTTTTTTTTGTTTCAAATGATATCCTATAAACACTAAATAATGCAAAGTACCTAGGGATGGCAATCTCGACCGAACCGATGGGTACCCGAACCGTAACCGCTTTTTTTCCCCGAACCATAACCGAAAAATTCCCCGTTGGTGCGGATATGGTGGAGGTTGGAAGATAACCGAACGGGTTCGGTTCGGTTACGGTGGAGCTGATAACCGAACCGTTACCCGAACCGAACCGAAACAAGGTATTTACCAAAATACCCTTGTATATATATATTAGCCATACCCTTAGGGTTTTCATTTCATTCCCTCGGCTCAGTCGGCTGCCACTCCAGAATCCTCCCCTCCACTCCTCCAGAGCTCCACTCCAGCGACTGCTCTGTTCAATCTCTCCCTCGATCTCTCTCTCTCTCTCTCTCAATCTGGACTCTCGTCACTCGGCCACTCCTCAGTCCTCTCGGACCTCTCCAGACGAACCAGACCAGACTCCACTCCAGACCAGAGCAGCCGGCAGCGACTACTCCGTGAGATCTCTCTCTCTCTCTCTCTCTCTCTCTCGATCTCTCTTAGTCTCTCTCTCAATCTGGACTCTCTAATCTCTGTAACTCTATTTTTGCAGGCGACGACGATCGACTGACTCAGTCGACTGTAAGTCGATCGTGAGATCTCTCACTCACTCTCTCTCTCTCTATCTCTCTATCTCTCTCGATCTTGTCTCTCATCTCTCGATTTTTTCAGGAAATCGGTTGCAGCAGTCCGCACTCCGCAGTCGCCACTCTTCGGAGCCCAGTTGACTCAGTTGACTATTATCGTTGGTTTATCTCTCTCTCTCTCTCTCTCTCTCTCTCTCTCTCTCTCTCTTATGTGCTCGAAAATATAATCTGCTTCAGATCTATGCTTGAATATGCTGCATGTGGGCCAAGTGTTTGATTTTGTTCATAGACTAGTGTATCAGTGGATGAGTTGATCACTGGACTAAAATTTGCTGCATGTGGGTCAGTTATATATCAGAATCTTTATTGATTCAAGTCGAGTGAGTGGTGGTTCGATTAGGCTGAGTTGTTTGTTTGATTAGGGCCAGTTGTTAGTTGTTAAAATTTGCTGACTGTGGGTCAGTTGGTAGTTGTTAAAATTTGCTGTATGTTTGTTTGTTTGTGGGTCAATTGAGCTCAATTTAGCGGATACCTCTAACTGAGCCACCAATTCGACTTGAGGTGTAACGAAGCTAAATTGAGCATCAATTGCCTTTTATTGCTTTTAGTTATATAACGTGGAGGTGGCATAACCCCACAGAATTGTGCATCAATTGCCTTTTATTGCTTTTAGTTATATAACGTGGAGGTGGCATAACCCCACGGAATTGTGTTGAGAACGAGGCGGCGGCATAGCCCCTCTAGTCTGCTTAACTAGCTTGATTGTAGTCTTTCAGTATTGTAGCTTGTGATTTGATTGGGAGCACGCTTGTGATCTAATTGTGGCTTGAACTATAATTGTAGCTTAAATCTGTAATTGTAGCTTGAATCATGTCTAAATCTGTAATTGTAGCTTGAATTATGTCTGAATCACCTGTTGGTTTCGAGTGCTCAGTCAACAAATCCGGTTGATGGTTCTGGACCATCACAACCAAGTGGTAGCCCCGTACCATCATCATCCCCTCTTAATAACCATGCAAGTGACAATCCTACTAATGCAAGTGACAATCCTACTCATCCTAGTGACAATCCTACTGATGAAGTTGAAGTTGTATCAGAAAAATCCGATGATGGAAAAAGGTTAAGGAGTCCTTATTGGGCTCACTATAATAGGGTGAAAATTAGCGGGATTTACAAGGCCATTTGCAAGTATTCGGTTAAGCAAACGGGATGCTCAATATAATTCCTTACCTAGTGAACGTGAGTGGGGGTTTGCTAGAGATATTTGTCAAAAGTTGAAATTTTTTTTTAAGGTGACAGAGTTGTTTTCTGGAACTAAATACCCCACTACTAATCAATGCTTTCCAAATATATGTGAGATTAGACTTGAATTGAGAGATTGGCTGCATTCTGAGAATCAGGTGATTAGGGAAATGGCCAAAAGAATGGTGGAAAAATTTGACAAGTATTGGTATGTGGTACATGGTGTTGTGGGGGTTTCTGCTGTATTGGATCCTAGGTATAAGATTAACGTGTTGGAGTTCTACTTTAAATTGTTGTTTCCAACAAGTTATACGGAAGAAGTTGACAAAGTTCATGCACTTTGTTATAAATTGCTAAAGGAATACCAATGTCCTAATTCAATGATGGAGGGTATTGGTGACTCTTCTTCCCAATCAAGTTCCATTGATGAAGAGTCACTATCAAAGTATGATGTCTACATGCTTAGGGAGTCGAAGAGAAGTAGGACAATCGATACTGCAAAATTGGAGTTGGATCATTATTTGTCGGAAGCTGCCTTGCCAAAATCCGCGGGATTTGATGTCTTGAATTGGTGGAAATCACATCAACCCAAGTATCCAATTTTGCAATCCATGGCTAGGGATCTGTTAGCTATTCCGGTATCGACGGTTGCTTCTGAGTCCGCATTTAGCACGAGTGGTAGGTTGGTGAGTCCACATCGTAGTAGACTTCATCCCGATACGATGGAAGCCTTGATGTGTGCTCAAAGTTGGTTGTGGGCTGCCGAAATGAAAGGTAATGAACTTAGTATCTTGCATTTTTCTACTTTAGTAAACTAAAACTAGTACTTATGAATTTTTTACTTTATATTTGTTAGGTGAATCAACATCAGGGTACGCCACTATACTAGATGATGCAGAATCGGGGGATTCGTGCGTGACTCGTGAGGTAATTGGCATTTGTCTTGCGTCTCTCGTGGTTTTAACATTACATATTGCTCATATTAATTGAACTTTTTTTGTTGATATTAATTCGCTTTTTCTGCCCTTCAATTTAACAGATATGAACTCAGCAAATGGAAGTTGGCGTTTCAAGATGGAAATCAGAATTGATTCTATTATTTTGTTTTTCCATCTCTTAATTCTGCAAATGAAACTTTGTATTATTTCAAGATTTGTGATGTGGTGAGATGTGGTAACTGAACTTTGTATTATTTCAACTTTGGCTGGACTGATTGGTGTGCATGTGGTGACTGGAGTGGCTGGACTGATTGGTTTGCCTGTGGTGACTGGAGTGGCTGGACTGATTGGTTTGCCTGTGGTGACTGGAGTAGTGGAGTAAATGGGGTGGACAGTGGACTTACTGAACTTTGTAATGGGGTGGCTGGACTTATTGAGAATGTTGGGGTGTAAAATGGTTGACTATTTTGTGGTGACTGTATTAGTTTTTTGTGCATGTGACTATTAGTTTTTTGTTTTTTGTCAAGAAAAGGTCAATTACTCAATTCTTACTGAACTTCGTAATGGGGTGGCTGAACTTTGTTATTTTTGCTTGATTAAAAGGTGTTATTCACTATAAACTTGGCAGGATCAGTTTTTTGCTTGATTAAAAGGACCTGTTTTTTTGCTTGATTTCGGTTATCCGTTCGGTTCGGTTATTACCCGATATCCGTTTGGTTCGGTTATGGTTACCCAGTTCCTTCCCCGTTCGGTTATCGGGG
Organism: Rhododendron henanense subsp. lingbaoense; assembly: GCA_020567845.1. Lineage (NCBI taxonomy): Eukaryota > Viridiplantae > Streptophyta > Magnoliopsida > Ericales > Ericaceae > Rhododendron > Rhododendron henanense. Next base: position 4,303,092 of record CM036318.1, on the reverse strand, counting down.
CAGATATGGGTGGTACTTCGGTTTCGGGTATTGGGTACGGAATACCCAATATCCGCCCCGTTTGCCCCGAATGCCATCCCTAAAAGTACCTGAGAGGGTCCCAAACACCCCCGAGAGAGGATTCTTGCACGGGATGATTTCCATGGCATTCCTTAGCTCATTGAGATGTTCCGACTCTCTGTGGGCATACCCCTGTTTCCAGTTCCAAAATATGAAGGGAAAAATAAACAGATCAGAATCCTCTGGGTAGAAGTTAGTATAAAATAGCACAAGGAAGATGAATGTGAAAAGAGTTATGTTTATTTCCTGATACAATCCTTACTCTTGCCATAGAACAGGGATAGGAACAAGTTCTACCATGGGTTTTTGTTATGCACACAATCCTGTGAGAGAGAGAGAGAGAGAGAGAGAGAGAGAGAGAGAGAGAGAGAGAGGGGACTTCTGTTTCAATTATGAAGACGGGGTGGAATGTATATATAGTGAAAGGAGAAATATTCTCTCCAAAATTTTCGGAGAGAGAGAGATTTTTGGTACACAAAAATAGGAATGCAACTGAATTGTTCAATCACGTAAGTACGTAACCATTAGGCCTAATTTGGTGGATCATGTTGGGGGATTCTTTTGTCACGAGTCTTTATGCGAATAACTTTCCTCACTTTCGGTAGTATCCACAAAAGTAAGGACACTTGTTCGAAAGGTAAAATAGGCCCCGTTTGCTAACACGTACTTTTAGTTTAATTTCTGGTATAAAGTTTTGGTGGAGGGGCAAGAATTTATGTTATAAGTTTATTGGCTTTAAAAATTGATAATTGGTGTTTGGTATTAAACGTGAAAATTTACTTATTTGATCAAGTAGATTACTTTGAGCTTCAATTTGTAACTTTATTTGTTTATTCAAGTTTTAAAAATAAATTTTACTGAGCACTTAATTCAAGAGTATTACTATTCTTTTTTTTTTGACAAAAGTGAGAGGTACTGCATTGATAAAGCCCAACGGCACTTACACAATGAAATTTATTATAGATAACTAGGACAAAGCCAAACTAATCATCTAATTGATACATAACGAGAAAGAACGAGGCGATTGATGTCTTTCATCCCCAGCTCAAGCATCGCCTAACGCACCTTCTACTGAGCGAAAAATTCATATATCCTATAGCAGTCTCAAAAAGAGATACATTGCTAATTAACCAAAAAAAAAAAGACAATAAGAACCCAGACGATCAGATGAATTTCGACTAGAAATGAACACATTAATAAATTTCTAGCAAACCATCAATAGATGCATACTAATCTTCTCGAGCCCAAACAGTAAACAAATCGCCCAAAGGCGAACTTTATTACTCTCACAAGAAGAGACAAAATTCTCACATGGAGAGACAAAACTCCCCCAGATCTTGTTCTAAATCCAGCCGCCTAAAAATCATTGTGATTCGTTCGACGATTACTGCCTCCATTGCTGCTGCCACAAGGGCTCCGGTGACGGATTATATGCGGACAAACGACTCCAGTGACGGCAGAGCTCGCGCCAAATAGAGATGGTCAAATCTGAGAGAAGAGAAAACGAAAAGGAAAAAAAACCATAAGGAAGAGGAGGAAGAAAGAGGAGAGCGGATGGAGGAGGATGAATATTACTATTTAGTTATTGAGATTGATCTAGACATGTACATGGTAATAAGCTATTCTACCATTTATTTACCAGACACTTTTAACATAAAAAGTTGCACCAAACACGTTTCCAACTTATTTCAAGTTTTTTAAATGAATAATCAATCTACAGTAACTTTTAAGGGAAAACAAACTGGGATATTGATTTTGTACCAAATTCCCTCACTTTCAATAGTGGCACAGATAAAGCAGCAATTTTGGTGTTTACCTGGAGGGGCATGTTAGGTACAAATTTTTTTATCTAGAAATCATCCGGAATACACTATTTATGACCGATCATAATTACATCGGTCTTTTATGACCGATCATAAATAGTACATTTCTAGTCATTTCCGTGTAACATTTCTTTGTAAATAGCACTTTTGTTTCCATAAAAAAAAAGTAGCACTTTTGGTCAAATTGATTGCAATGCATTTCAATAGGTGAATAATAAATGGTTTGGAAAGTGAAGACTGAGTTATAGTCCCAATTTTAGAACAAATCACTCCTCAAGTTCAATTTCCCCCTTTTTGTAATCTGTAACCATAGTTCTTCCGCACCGCATCTCCTCCTTCCCCTCCCCCGGGTTTTACGCCCCAATGGGTGATGGGTGGAGAGGGATTTCTCCCCCTCGTGATGTTTTTCCATCTCTTGATCTTAAATCTCGGAGGTTTTCTCTCCTTCCCCCTTCACTCCCACATCCTCCTTCTCCCCAAACCACCATCCGTCGCCCCTCCTCCACTGCTTCTGCCGTGTAGTCCGACGGCTTTTGAAGGAGTGCCTTGCAAATCGTGATTGTCAAAGGTGTCCTCTCCTGCCGAAGTGGGAGATCTAGGATGGTGGATGAAGTCTCTGCTCCGATTCGACGGACTCCGTCCGGTTTCGTCACCAGTTTTTCTCTTTTTTGTTCTCTTCTTTGGTGTCCACTGTGTGGGATTTCTCCCCATTTGTGGGGCTTCTATCACCCCTGTGTGGGTGTTTATGGTTGTTTTCTACTGTGCTCCAACTGTTTAGAGCAATGAGTTTAGTTGAAGTTGGGTGTAGTCTTTGGAATAAGTCTCATCCTGTTTGATTTCTTGATCCCTTGCTTAGGGATTGAGTTTTCTGTTAATGTACTGTTTTTTGGATCTATTAATTATATAGTTGTGGGGGAAAAAACCCATAGCTCTTTCATTTCAAAATAAAACAAATATTTTGCAGGAATTTATCAAGTAACAAATATAGGAACACATACCTAATCAAATCACGATGACGAGGCACTTATTTTAAAATATAGATGATTTGTAAAGGGAGAAAAAAACCTTTGGGACAATAGTCTGATTATTTTCACCGTATAATGATGATCAATTTGGCTTAATTGTCCCATTGGATTGAGTGATATGGAAAGAAAAGAAAAGAAAATAAGTAGAGTTTCTCACCAAAATGTAAGAAAAATAATTGTGACATTTGTTTCTCATCACATCCTTTCTGACCAGGATTCACCTTAGAAAATACCAAACTATAAAATTTACGTAGTCCGCTGGAAACCACCTTGTCTATTTTTTTGCCCCGACTTAAAAAACCATAACATAGCATTACAAGATTAATTTATATGAGTTCCACAAATACTGCAAGAAAATACCACGACTGAAAAACAACCCCCTAAACTCAGCAACACAACCGATGCTCTCATTAATGTTCATTAACATAAGTTATAGTACTCTAGGTAGAGGTGTCGAACAGGGCCGGCACGAGCACGGCACATGCACGGATCTTTTAGCATTGGCATGACACGGCACAACATGGGCTGGCACGACACATACACTAAAGTGGGTTGGGCTGGGCTGGGCCATTATTTTGGAGCCCGTGACATGGGCACGGTTAGGCACCGGGCATGACACGAATTAAGCACGGCACAGACACGTATAATGGCACAATAAATGAAAGATTCCTAGCTCGCCTAGGTTTAAAAATATTTGCTATGTTTTAAACTTTTTCAATATCAACCCACAATCGATATATCAACAGAATCAATCACCAGAAAGCAATAAACAGAAGAACACCAAGATATATGTGGAAAACCCTAAACGGGAAAAAACCATGGGAAGGAATCAAACACTATAAAACATTGTGCGGTTACAAGTAATCTTACCCTACGATTCTAAATCCTCACAAATCGCCCTAAGACTTACTTACCGAATCTACGTTCACCACACCCAGTGCTTGACCGCCACTGCCTTGAATCCACAAGCCTTCCGTTTGCCTTCTGGAATCCACCGAAGGACTTTGTTCAGAGATTAACTGAGTTATGTTGTAAACCTCCTGAAGTTGTATTGAACGCTCAAAGATCCATTGATCTTCTTTTTACTTCAAGATTCAAAGATATAACCCCACCATATTGTTTTTTTTTTTTGCTCAGCAAACAAAACTTTTTTATAGAACTCGAACGGGTTACATCGAGGGAATACATCCTAGCTCATAAAGCCTAGAAGCACCAAAAGAAAATACAAGCACATCCAACCGATAGTTGGATAACACACCTCAGTCTAAATTACAATTTTAGTTTTCGGATCCCATCTAGAAAGACCTTGAACTCTTCCACCGTATAGACCTTGATGTCGAACTTGGCCTTCATCCACATCGCGACCCTAGTTTTAACTACATCTCCCACTTCCCAGGCCTGTTTTGTTGAGTTGTTGAAGATGTAGTCATTCCTCACTAACCATAGTGACCAAAGCGTTGCATAGAAACATGCTTCCCAAATATGTTTCTCCAAATTGGAAAATCCATTTGCAAACCACCAACTTGCTAAATCCGGAACCGAGACTGGGCACACCCATTTCATATTCCACCATTCTAATATCATAGACCAGACACTCCAAGAGAAATTGCAATGGAGAAATAAGTGCTGATTTGATTCAAGGTGTGTAGAGCAGAGAGGACACAAGGCTAACTGAATTTCATTTATCACATTTCTACTAAAAAGTTCTGACCTGGTAATAGCTTTTTCCTTGACAGCCAACCAAGCAAAAAGTTCCACCTTGGGGGGGCTTAAGTTCTTCCAAATAGAACCCAGAAGGGCATTACTTGAATGGGACAGCAACTCCCAGTGGGTATACGCTGATTTCACAGAGAACTTACCATCCATCGTCCACCGCCACATTAACGCATCAGGCTTTGTTTGGATTAACATCACCTGTTGAAGCCGCAGCCTTAGGTTATCCATCTCACTCTTCTCCCGCCCCATCATGTCTCTCCTAAACAGAAGGTCCCAAGATCCTCCGGCAGCGTCACCCCTCATATTACTGATCAGTTCCTCCTTTTGAGTAGATAATGAAAACAGTCTAGGATATTCTTCTTTCAAGGGTAACTCACCCAACCAAACATGTTCCCAAAACACCGTAGCATTACCTGAATTTACCTGCACTCTGAAGCTCTCACGGATGGAGTATCCCAGATGCGATGCGGAGTTCTCCAGTGAGCAGATGTCTGCCCAAATTCTTGAGGTTGCACCTGAGCCGTGAACATAAGGGAGCCAGCAATTTCCATCCAATCTGTATTTATCTCTAATGACTTTCACCCAAAGAGAACCTTTATCTGTACCAAATCTCCACCACCATTTGGCCAGAAGTGCAAGATTCTGTTGAAGCATCATTTTCACCCCCAACCCTCCGTCAGTTTTCTTCCTTGTAATCTCGTCCCATTTTACCATGTGTATCTTCTTTTTATCACTAGTGTCGCCCCAAAAAAACTGTCTCTGCATTTTCTCTAGTTTCCTCGCGACTGCCACTGGCATTTTAAATAAGGACATAAAGTAGATGGCCGGGCACGTTTGCAGAGTTGGAATTGATAAGGGTAATCCTTCCCCCCGTCGAAATACACTGTGATCTCCAAATACTCAGCATCTTCTCAGTCCTCTCAACTACAGGATCCCAAGTCTTAATCCTACTTGGGTTTGCACCTATCGGCAACCCAAGGTATTTGATTGGTAATTTTTCCACCTTACACCCCATAATACGAGCCAGTGAGGTTATCGCTTCTGATGGAACATTCACTCCGCAAAGAGAGCTTTTTGCAAAGTTAATTCTCAAACCAGACATCAGTTGGAAGCACCTTAAGATTCTTTTAATGTTTGCCAACTCCTCCGGGTCATTGTTGCAAAAGAGAATGGTATCATCCGCAAATTGTAGATGAGTTAATGAGACCCCATTATTCCCCAATTTGGTTCCTTTGATAATATTCCTTTCCTTTGCTCTTTCTAGCATTATATTTAGGGCTTCCACAGTAATATTAAAGAGGAAAGGTGATAGGGGATCCCCCTGCCTCAACCCCTTCTGTGTGCAAAATTCTTGAGATGCTGAACCATTGATCAATATTGACATAGAGACCGTAGAGCAACACTCCATAATCCATCCTCTCCACCTGTCCCCAAATCCCATCCTCAATAGCATGTTACTTAGAAAGCTCCAATTGACACAATCGTACGCTCTTTCAAAGTCTAGCTTTAAAATAAGGCCCCCTTGCGCTCTATTTTTCCAGCTGTGAATGGCCTCATTGGCTATAAGGACGCCATCCAGAATTTGTTTCCCACATACAAAGGCAGCTTGGGACTCCCCAATGATTGAACGCATATGCTCTTTGATTCTATTCGCCAAAACTTTAGATAGAACCTTATAGACCCACCCCACCATACTAATGGGTCTATACTCTTTAAAAGAAACCGGACAAGCTACCTTAGGAATCAATGAAACAAAAGTGGAATTGATACCTTTAGTAAGCTTCCCATTGGCATGGAACTCAGTGAAGAATTGAGTGACCGACTCTTTCATAAAATCCCACCCTTTCTTAACAAAAGAGAAATTAAAGCCGTCGGGTCCCGGTGCTTTGAGACTACTACATCCTTGCAAGGCTGCCACAATTTCCTTCTCCTCAAATTGTTTCTCAAGTTGCAATGCTATCGCCGGCTCTATCATTCTGGAGAAGAACCCCCCCAACACTAGTCTGATCCTTCTATCTTCCTTAAAATTATTCCGAAAAAATTCTGTAGCGGCTTGTTTAATCTGATCCGGTTCCACCAGCATACATCCGTCCATCTTAATTGAACCCACCAAATTCCTCTTGAATCGGTTGTTAGCTGAGATTTGGAAAAACCTCGTGTTTCTATCTCCCAATTTCAGCCACTTGACTCTAGATTTCTGTTTCCAAAGAGATTCCGACAACTTAGAAAGCCTCCAATAATCTGACTTGACAGAACATCTCAACGCTTTTTCCTCGTCATTCAAATGCCTAACTTCAGCTAGAGTGTCGAAGTGATGCAATTTAGCTTCGACTTCTTGAAGAGCAGAATTGATGTCCCCGAAGTCCTCTTTATTCCATACCCTTAGTATGTCCTTAATTCCTTTTAATTTCTGCACAATGACAAAGCCGGCCCAACCGCTCACCCGAACCTCATCCCATGCAGCTTTAGCTACCTTCATACAATTAGGATCAGACAGCCATATGTCCAAAAACCGGAAAGGTTTTGGACCCCAATCTCTATTGTCATCCAAAAGCATGATAGGGCAATGGTCTGAAATTGGCCTAGGTAGGCCCCATTGCAAGACCCTAAACTTATCAAGAAACTGTTGGGATAGCAAAAATCTATCCAAGCGGCTATGGATGGAGAAGTTCTGATAATTTGTCCATGTATACTTCCTGCCCAGCATAGGGATATCCACCACTTCCATATTAATGCAAAATTCTTGAAAATCCTTCATGCCTCTATCCACTCTCACACACCCCACCCTTTCAGACACATCCCTGATTTCATTATAGTCACCACCAATGCACCATGGAACCTGGGAATTTGATTTAAGGACCAACAATTCCTCCCAAAGATCTCTACGGGATAGAACAACATTAGGGGCATAGATATTCACAAAGGTACAAGGGAAATCATCAATGGACCCTTGTATCAAAATGAAGGATCTATGAACCAACACATTAGACATTTTAAAGAAGGAGTCATTCCAAATAATCAACAGACCCCCTGAAGCTCCAATTGAATTAGAACATACGAAATCCATGTTGCTTGCACCCCATATTCGTTGTATTACAAAACGGTCCACTGATTCCAGTTTCGTTTCCTGAACGAACACCATATCCGGTTTTCTCTTTTTAATAAGTTTTCCCAAAAAACGTTTTTTAGTATCACTCCCCAATCCTCTTATATTCCAGGATAAAATTTGCATAAAACTAACTTGACCAAAAACTGTCACCAAAAAATTAGACGCTCAAACACGCTAATTAACTCCCTCCCTCTCACGCATGAGGGCAGCTTCCTTAGACTCAATCATAATCATCTTCTTTAAAATCAGATCGTCATTAGGCAAAAAATTGACATTCAATTGAGCTCCTAAAGCCATGGTGGCCCTTACCTCTTCAATGACGCGCTGGGAGCTCTCTATTGAATCAGCAGAGGAATTTGGCGCAAAATCCTCCTCACCTGGTTCACCCGACAAGTCGTCATAGATCTGGATGAGGTTGGATAACTGACTGCGTCTTCTCCTTCTGCAAGCAGCATCATTCAAATCCACCATGAGATTGATAGCCAGAGGTTGAGATGGATGAGAGGTTTGGGATGTGGCACCCCCCTGCTGGATAGGCAAATATTGAATTGGATCCTCTGAAAGCTCAGAATTCTCTGCTCTTGACTTAAGAACGGGTAAAATAGAAGTGGGTTCCTTCAAATCCTTTTGGGTCTGTGATTGTTGCAAGCCCACCTCACAAGTAGCCCTTTGTAGTTCTGGCCCAATTGTAATTGCTGCATTAGATGGGTTACCCTGGCCCACTACCAAGGCTTGTGAAACCCCCACCTGGGACCCCTGGTCCACCGACTCACCCACCACAGATTCAAAATCCCCTCCATCAGATTTGTTTAGAGCTGAGCTGGGCATTAAATGCTTGTCAACTTTCTTTTGCTTAGAGCTCTGGACCATGATCTGACCCGTCCCCTCCCTCTGCTTAAACATCACCTTTGTAGCCCTGGCCCCTCTGCTTTCATCACCAACCCCCCTTCTCTCATTGGCTGAACTCTGAACAAAACTTTCCATGTCATCATCTTCTACCTCCCATCTCCAGGCCTCTGGATTCCTACCACCTTCTTCTTGCACCAGCTCCCCTGATTTGTTTGCTACGCCAGATTTGTGGGAAGGCCAGGCCTCTTTCCAAATCTCCTCTGGATATACACATGATGATTCTTCTTTCACGAGCACTTCATACCTTACACCATGCACCTCCAGTAAAATCCATCTTTCTATCCTTGTAGCTTCCTCGGTGGCTATAAGTATTTTTCCTCTTGCAAAAGATAGGTCCTTCAAGGTTTCCTCATCTGTCAAGATGAGAGACCCCCATACCTCCCCAATATGCTTGAAGGTTTCAACATTCCAAGAATTAAGAGGCATGCCAATACAACTCAACCAAGCAAACCTTTCAGTGCTAGCCGGCTCACCCTGCCATGGTTTCACCTTCGCAAACCAACATTCCATCCACGGGCCTTTGATAAGAGTGTCTCTAACTTCATTATTTTGGAACGTAATAAGCACCGATCTTCCCCCTAAAGCTCGAAATTGGACTGCCTCATCATGCTCCTTATTGAAGCTCTCCTTCAATGTCTTAATCGGAACCACTCTACTCATAACAGCCACGGCACTCCGAAATAGCCATCCATTCCCAATCCCGTCAGATTTGATGACGATCTCTTGATCCTTTGATTGGGCTGGATTAGATGGCTCACCTCTTAACGCCTGAGCAAAGGAAACGTACTCCTGGACATTTCCTTTTCCAGCAAGAACCCCCATTCCCCTTAATAATATTCACCCCTTCTCCAACATTATTGCTAGAGTGAACCTTTTGGCTACCTCTTGGTATCCTATCTACGAGAAATCTGGGAAATTTGGGATTCCGATTTTCATCCTTCAAATCAAAACTTGCCTCTTTGACAAATAACCTCTTGTTATCCACCCAAACTCCATTCATTTTGGAGATTGCAAGACTTGCCGTTGCATGGCAACCAAATCGAACAAACCCAAACTTGCTACCAGAGCTTTTACTCCTCTTTCTTGGAATAAAAGCATCCTTGACTGCTCCAAACTTCGCAAACGTCCTTGAGAGCCAGTGAAGATCCCTGTCCTCTGGGATGTTGTCAACAAACAGAGTAACCACTGGCCCCCTTCCAACCTGGGATCGATGATTCCTTATCACTGGAACCCAACCTCCACTATCTTCCTTCCCGTTACCTCTCTCTCCCTCTCTCTCTCTTTCTCTCATTTTTTGCATGAGAAATACTAACCCCACCATATTGTTTGAACTTCAAACCCAATATGTATTGCACGTACAACACCCTTCTTTTTGTTTCTTCAATATTCAATAGCCAGTCATCTATCTACCTCTTTTTTCTCAGTATTTGAAAAGCCCCAAAACCAATATTTTTTGACTTGCTGTATGCCTTATCTCGTGCCTTAATAGATTGCTTAGATTAATTACCGATTGATCGTTTCTATGTGCAACAAATCTTTTCCATGTCCAGCAAGTCTTTCCATGAGCACCAATTTCTTTCCTATCGAGAATAATTCTTTCCTTTTCCACCTATATGAAACACTCACTCTCAATTACACAATATTGATTTCCTTCTACTTCCTAAACAAACACTCTAGAAATAAATAAAATATAAAATACAACTCAATATAAATAGAGATACAAATAAATGTGTGTTTTGCCAACACAGAGAAACCGTGACCCGTGGTCCTAACAATAAAAATACTAGTGATGCATTTCTAGTTGAGAATGCATATGGGGTAAAGAGGGGTGGGGCTTTGTTTTTTGGGCCGCGTTACGTATCCGTTCGCCACTTTGTTCTAGCTCATATTGTATAGTTGAGTAGTGGGGCATGAAATGTGATTCGTTCGTCGATATATATAGATATGATTACCCCAAGCGTAGGGCTAAAATGCCATTTGAAACATAATAATCTGAAAGACCGGGTATCGTACCCAAGGGAATATTTGTTACGGCTTTGATAGATTTGTAGATGTAAGCAAGGTTTTTGGCGTTTAGATGGCCAACTTTGTTTTACTTCAAACGGTGGAAAATAAATGGCTAACTTGAACGAAAATTTAACTAATATAAAACGAAATGCTAGGTCTAGGAGATTCTAACACCCACGACTCAAGTGAATCCACTTTTCTCATCCTATTACTCAGCTTGAGATACACAACTAAGGTTCTCAACCCGGAGGGTTTTGCATTAGAAACCATTTTAGACTATAAATGTGGTTCGAATACCAAGCGAGTTCTAGACTTCATTTGGCAAATGCCTCGAGCGACATAGATCCAAGCTGTGGCAAGTGGCACGCTCTTGTCTACACATGATAAAAGATGTTAACACCTCAGCAATTTGACAAACGAATCCGAACTAACTTGAGTTCCGAACCAAAGATTGAAACTTTATGATGAGAAAAACAAGATCAACTCAAGCCATGTGGTACTAATCACCCCATGACCAAACCTTATGAACTATTCACTCATATCTAGAGAGATAGAAGCAAGGCAAAAACTAGAAAACATATTTAACCAACAGAAATTGAAATAAACTTGAGATTACTATAGATCGAGAGCGTAGCTACAACTTTAATAAAAACGAAAATAACAAACTAAGATTAACTAAGGTAGAAAATGCAGGATTAAGTTAAGAAAATGAAGAACAAGCAAGAACAAAATAGCAAGAGTAAGCAAATCCTATTGTAGATCTAAAAAGTTGTACAACTATCTCAAATTTTTGATATTTGTAACATAATGGGGTATTTATATCGCCCTCATTTACGCACAAAATATCTCACTAGAAAATCCAAAGATTATGCTACGAAGGCCCTCGGTACCGATACCTCCACAACCTTGGTATCGGTACCCTCGCACTTGGAATGGTTATTTCCAGAGATAAGCTCTCGGTATCGATACCATGTTTGTGGAGGTATCGATACCGAGGCCATTAAGGCAGATTTTGGCTAAACTTTGCGGGCTCGCTCCAGACACTCCTGAACTCGGATTTTGGTGTTTTTTAGACCATTAGAAAGCTTGCTGAGTCTACTTTCTAACCCAAGTAGTTTGGATCCAAGATGATTTGTACGTTAAAGGATATGACGATTTTTCCCTCAGTTGGTTGGAAAATGAATAACTTTGATAAAATCCTCACATCTCCTTCAATTTCCTTGACTCTTGGGCATCCCGAACAACCTCAAAACCATCTTTTCGGGTACCACAACGGGGTGGCACATGGCCTTGGGTACTTGGTTGCACTCGGAGTATTCCTTGGCGTTTAAACACACCTTATTCACACGAATTACCTAAAAATACTAAAAACACACCTTGCGTGCAATATCGAATAAAACACTAACTTTATAAACGTAAATACAATAAAACTAAGGATTTAAGCACTAAGAATATGCATTATTGGGTGCTTATCAAAATGTAGATGATTGATAGATGAGTACGTATCAACCTTGTCGGGATACATCCAAACCATAGAGGTGCATTTCTTACTTATAATTACATTCAGTGTATTACAAGGTTTAATTATCAACAAAATATTTTGTATTAAAAGTGTTAATTTAATTTTAGTTGTAATTATGAAAATTAAAAAAATAATTAATGGCAACTTTTTAGAAGTCTTTTTTAGCATCGATCACAAGGCTCGATTGTGCACGGGCACGAAAATCAGCACGACACGGCACTACAAGAATTATGGTGGGCTGTGGTTGGGCCGAGGATATTCTTAAAAAACATGGCACGGTTAGTAAATGAGCCCAGCACAACATGGCATGACGCACACTAGACATGGGAATAAATGGATTGGGCCAGTACAGCACGACCCATTTGAAACCTCTAAGCCCACGGAGAAGCTACGGGATGGTACTAATGTGCTTGGCTGTAGTCAAGAGACAACGAACAAAATCGGAAAAACTGATACCATGGTGAATAAAGCGAAACGACCTAACACAAGTTTATTATCCAAATCTAATCTCCGATATAAGATTACCGTATGTTTGTATTCCAGTACTATATCAAATGAATGAAATATGAATGTGGTAAGCTAAAGAAAACAAAATTGGAAAACTGTATCTTGCCACAAGCTAAATAGATATGCAGTTCTACAACTCTGTACCAAACATACTCTGGATCACATTATGGGATGCTAAACTGTTGGAATATTTGAGAAAGGCTTGATTCGAAGCCGCACATCAAAAGCTCGAAAGTCTACCACCACCGCATGAGAAATCCATTGGGCCCTCAGGAATAAGATCAAGCAGATTTTTCTACATATTTGCTGTTGTGAGCTGTGTGTTCGAACTCTTTCCCGGTTATATCTTTCCTTCCATGTCTTGTGTGTCCATCATATGTTGGTTGTGGAAAAAGTCAATTGCAGCACAACAAATAGGAGCAGAGTGAAATGGCTTGGGTTTGTTTTCTTTTTCCTTGGATTGGCCATCTATATAAGAGTCCATCAGTGACCCACTATCGACTCCACCTTTTGTTTTTAAACATATTATGGGGGGCATTTTTCTTTCCCTTTTCGTAATCACTCCCACAATATACTACACCAATGCTTATAACACACAAGATGAGAGTTAAACCTATCAAACTTGGATGAGGTGTTTTTGCGTTCATCTTCATCTGTTGCATGTTCATCCTCAATAACATAGCGGTAGTGAACTTTTCCACACTTCTGCTTGTGCAGAGTGCCATATTGGTGATTGTTGATCTGCGGGGAAACAGCAAAGACATATCTTCAATCGGACTTTTGCCACAGAACAGGGATAGGAATAAGTTTTTTGTTTTCGAAGAAAACCATTGGTTTTTGTGATTTACAATCCTTGAAGAGAGAGAGAGAGAGGAGCACTTATGTTTCAATCGTGAAGACGAAGTGATTGTTTCAAGAACAGAACTATTGGGAAAATGACTGGGTTGGAATATATTTATAGTGAAAGGAGAGGAGCAATTACTTATTTTTAGTCCAAGAAAATAGGAAGGCAACTGAATTGTTTAGTCACATAACGAGTAGTCCTAATTTGGTGGATCACGTTGGGGGATTCATTTTTCACGAGTCTTTGTGCGAATAACTTTCCTCACTTTCGGGAGTAGGACACTTGTTTGATCAAGTAGATAATTTTAAACATCAATTTCTAACTTTATTTGTTTATTTGAAGTTGTACAATTAAATTTTACCAAGCACTTAACTCGAGTAGGGTTACAATTCAGTTATTGAGATTGATGTAGACATCTACATCGTAATAAGTTATTCAACCATTTATTTACCAAACAGTTTTAACTTCTACTTGTGCTTATAAAACGTAGCTCCAAATACGTTTCGAACTTATTTGAAGTTTTTTAAGTAAGTAATCAAAATAGTCATAATCTACTAATTTAACTTATAAGTGAAAACAAACAGGGCTATACAAATATTTTGTTGGAATTTATCAAGTAACAATTATAGAAACACATACCTAATCAAATACAATTACGAGACACTTATTTTTGTATACGAGACACTTATTTTTGTATAGACAATCTGTAAAGAAAAAGAAAAACCTTTGGGACAATAGTCTGATAACGTTTTCACTAGGCTCCGTTCAATTATCGGGAATGTTGTGCATGTGGGAAATCGGTTCCCTGGAAAAGTGAAGTGAGGTGAGGTAAAGGAAAATGAAATTTATTTTCCTGTGTGCGTTTTTGTTGACAAAAAATCTTGCAGCAAAACAAGAATCTCTTCCTTTTGGCAAGACCTATTTTGCAGGAAAGTGTTTGCTAGTGAGAAAGTTGAAGCTGTGTATCATACAACTTTCCTGGTAACGGAACACGCAAAAAATTATAGGAGAGTTGATTTTCCCGTCATTTCACATCCTTTCCGAGCAACTGAACGGAGCCATATAATCGTAACCAATTTGGTTTAATTGTCCCTTTGGATTGAGTGATTTAGTAAGTAAAGAAAACAAGAATACCGCAATGGCAAACGACAGGGCCAAACCATGTATTTAACCAAATGTGATGTCTCAATCCTCACATCGTGTAGTGCTAGAAGAAAATCAACATGTAAAGTGAATTGCATCTCGTATTGGCGATTAAAGTTGTGTGTTACGTACCGAATGCAAATTAATCGATTGTTTGCATGATAATTAATAATTAGGTTTGAGTTTGTTCCATCTTTAAAAATGGGGAGGGGGGCGGCGGGGCTGCTATAGATATCACTACAACAAAAAACACATTCGGTGACATGTAAAAATGTCACCAAAAGTCCAAATTTTGTCACCTATTGTCTTCGGTGACACAAGAAGAGGTGTCATTGTATCCGTGACACTGAAAGTCAAGGGTGACAAAATTGTGTAGTTGTCACGGAATGTTGTCAACAGTGACAAAAATTTGGTGTCACAGAAGACAGATTTTCTGTGACACAATTGTCACCGAAAGTAACAGTGACAACAAAATGGTGTCACGAAAGAGAGATTTTATGTGACAAAGTAATTATGTCACAGAAAGTAACAATGACAGCACCATATTGTCACAGAAGAGAGATTTTCTGTGACAAAGATTGTCACCAAAAGTACCTACCGTGACAACCAATTGTGTGTCACCAATAACCTATCGTAGTGCTAGACACAATCGTGACAATCTCTTTTGTCACCAAAATTAGGACTGTAGCAGCAAATATTATTTTCTCTTGCTTATAAAGTTTCAAATTTTTTTTATTTCTTGTGATTCAACTTAACAAAACTTAAATTGCGAAGAAGCAAAATCTCATTCAAATCAAATATCCAATAAGTCAAACATTCATCATCCAACTTCACAACCCTTCAAAACATTCATCCTACAACAATAACCACTTCAAACTTAATAGCATTACCGAAACTACAAAACGTCCATATCCATGGTGTATCCAATGACAAAAAGAACTCAAAACAACTATTCCATTTAACTACCAAAAAGTCTTCAACTCCATCTTGGCAAACTGTCAAAAAGCAACTCCATCTCCTTACCTGTACAAAATTGCAACAAAAAAAAAAAAGCAATTATGTAACATGTCAAGCCTACGAAAGGTTCTGAAAAAGAAAGAGCTTTTGCTCCAAGTTGTTATTTAACGAATTATGGCATGACTCATGAGTGACTAAGCGAGCTATCCAACCCAGATTTTGATGTCATTCTACATAATATCGATGATATGCAATCTACATAGAAGCAAAACTTTGCCAGAATCGAAGTGTCGGTGTCGAAAACGTGTAAGACATGGACACGCTCTGGACACACTTCAAACACGTGTCCGACACATGAACAACATTAATTCAAGCTTTATCACACTTTTAAAACTATCAGAAGATGACAGTTTATAAGAATAAGGCAAGAATAAGGTAATTAAGGCATTGATATACTCACACTGGTTGCTAGAATTTATATGCGTTTCGGCTTGCTAGAATCTAGCTGAGATGTTCAATCTCTGAAGAATCCATAGCAGCTGACAATCCAGCATTTTATGTCTACACAATCTTCATATTTAATGGATTTATCATAATTTTCTTGAGTTCAAAAGTCGGAAAGAAATTAGATAATTGCTCATTCCTGTCACAACTACTCTTAACTACCTCAATCAGACTGACATAAACTAAACCAATTAGCATATTTGACAGTAGTCATTCTTAAAGAACATCTATATAAACTATTTCTAGAACTCGGAAAACTTGCTTCAACATATCAGAAAAGGAACTCTGAAACTCATATACACTTCCGTTTTTTCATTTATTTTGCTAGAATTAGGAACAATCAATTCAGGGAACTTTGGGATATTTACCGGGGGTTTTCACAAATGCCGGCAACCAAGTGCCGGATATGCCCTTTTTTCTTGTAGTGATTGGTGTGATAAACACTAAATTTTGACATAATAACTGCATCCATCTGAATGGGAAAACTCCAGGGTTGTGTGTAAAATACCATAAAGGAATACAACAATGGAAAGCAAAGATGCACCCATCAAAAGTGTTTCACGTTAAGTCGCAGGTAAATGATCAAAGTAGTCTTTACCCTCAGTAAATTAGTTTCCAGTTATCTCCTGTATGCTTGTTGAATTGTGTCTATGTCAATCTCACCACAGATTCCATGTGACGTTTCAGAGTGTATAGTTCTCTCAACCTACAACACAACACGCAACAGAAAAGAATAGCACTACATTAGACACCGAATACAAGGCGTAATAGAAAACAGAATATGTATGATGTCTATCCTAGAGTACTTGAAGTTGCATGTCACAGATTAATTGTAAATTCACAAACCAACCGCATCCCCCACATGTTAATTATCAGTCCTTATCGATGGTTATAATATTCCTATAATGACACAAAGAAACTAGGTTTTAGTTGGTTCACTGTGACACCTATCAGTTTCCAATTTCCATCATTACCAAATCCAAAAATGCACTCATTGGCATTTTCAATCCAATTATCACACTACTCCTTGCATACAGAAAATAGAAAACACAAATTATACATAGGCCAAATTATTTTGTTTTCATTTTAGCCAGGACCAAATAGGAGCACCCAATTAAGTAAAAATGAGAATGGTGAAGACACCAAAGAAAATGAGGGTGTGAATGAGCACAACTTTCCCATTGGTGAAATCTCACTTCAGGTTTTCCAAATGAATTGTAGAAAAATTTGACATTAGTACCATGAGGGGTAACTAGAAAAAATCTACACAATCAGACTTGTAGCAGAGAATTTAAGCAATTCACATAGTCACCTCTTCCGAAATACTTGAGGCCAGGGGATCACACAAAAAAAGGGGATCATTGAGGTTTTACCAACATATCTTAGTTGCATCATTCATGCCGGCATCCGGGAGCAACCTGCCAGAGAAGGGGAAAAATGACAGAAAGAAAAAGAAGACATGATACACGAAACTAATTGCTAAAATTGATTCTAAAAAACTAAGTTGAGGTGGCTCAATTTGAGTCTGATATTTGGTTTTCCAACCTTGGGACTCCAATAAATCCCAGTAGAATTTGAGAGAGGTTAAATGATGAAGTTAGAGAACTTGCAAGCGAAAAAGCTCAAGTTCAAGCATCAAAATTCAGTTCAATATAAGAAGTTACCCCTAAAAAAACCCACGGAGAACATAGTAAGCCTGGTGGTGAAGGGTACTACTCTTTGAGATCATAAAAGAACTGTAGGCACCAAACAAAATGTCTACTACAATGGCTAAAGATAGTACCTGGTCACTACCAGAACATTTCCGTACCAGAACCAGGACGTAGTACAGCATACTTGATGTATACGCACCTCATGTATGAAACAGTAGTCGCTACAACCCTGAAAGGTTGATCAACATATTAGAAACCACATCAGTAGCTAGAAGTTGATTACAAAAATGTGTTTAAATGCAATATGCACTTATGCAGTCATGACCAATGCATTTAATGTTAAGAGGCCCCCGAATACTCACACCTGCATAAAGAAATTATAGATATGAAGGATGCTAACAACATTGCACATCCAAATCAATTACAGTGCAGGAATTACAAATACAATAGTGACGGAAGACCTAAATACCACTACATGTCCACACACATACATGAAGCTCAAATAGTGTTAAGCATTACCCATTGAAAAGCTGCACGTTAGTAGTATATATTATCTACTATGTATGTGTGTGGACATGTATTGTTTATCTCTGTTAACTCGCCAATGGCATAACATAGAAAATTACAATTCTGTAACTTACTGAAGCTATAGTCTCAGGGGACTTCCTTCGAACAATTTGAAGGCACTACCCTTTGCTTCCTTCATTGAATACCAACTAACCAGTCATAGACAATTGTAATCTAATTTAACCTATGAATGACGGACTATTACATGACTTCTTAACAAACATATAGACACCTGGATATATTGCATGCTTCCTTAAGCAAAAAAATGAAGGGAGAGGGAGGGAGGGAGGGGGGACAAAGCTAGCAGCCTTAATAATCCATGCAGAAGTTGTAGAGAGAAAAATCTCAACAAAGGATAACTTAATTTAGCAAATAAACGAGATAAATTTAGCAAATACATGAGTATTACATAACTTTTCAACACTTTGTACAGACCCCCGCAAGTACGGGTATATTGCATGCTTCCTTAAGTTAAGAAAGAAGAAAACACTAGCATCCAAGTTCAAAGGATATGTGTGATTGAAAGAAAAGAAGTTCAAAGCATATGAAGTGAAAGAGTCATATAAGACTTCATACAGACATTAATTCGACACAAAACACAAACATACGTAAACCAATCGCCGTAACTTAAAAAGTTCGACGCCACGCCTCACATGCTCTTTCTCATCATATCCCACTATGTCAAATTTATCCTGCACTCATTCATATATTATAGAATACAATACAAAGTTACAAACAAGTGATACACACTACAAAGTTTCAAACTTTCAGGCTATTGAGAGCATATAGCGAAAGGCAAATACATCTTCCTGTGTTGTCAACTTAGGGTATTTTTCCATTAACGTACTTCTTATACGCACACAAAAATCATGAAATCTTGGGTCATACAACAGAGGTTAATGATAAATTGCAAATCACAGAATGGTTGCAGAAAATAAATAAACCAAATCGATAGCTGAATTTCATGAGAAGTAATTGCTAAAAGCTATCAGTAATAGAAACAATACAAACGAAGCACAAAAACTCTTGGAGATCCACACCCAATTTCACCCAAGTATGAATACTCAAGGTTAAGCATCTGGAGACCCTTGTTTCTCATTTTTTTTGAGGACCCTTGTTTCTCTTCTTTTTTTTTGGAGTTCGTCAAAAAGATCAAGGGTGAGACCGTGAGAGAACCCACAACGGCGCAACCCACAACCAGATCTAGATCGAGATCAAAGTAGAGTTCTTTGTTTTTGTTTTTGAAGAAAAATCAAAATAATGATGGACCGGATGGTGAAGCTCTGTGGCTGTGACTGTGAGAGAGAGAGAGGAGAGAGAGACAGAGAGAGAGAGGAGAGACGTACCAGCGGTACCACTGTGGGTGTGGGTCAATCGTCGGCGAGAGGAGGAGTGGACTGCCGTGTGGATCGATCATCTGCGGGAGGAGGAGTGGACGTCGCGTGGGCGGAGTGTGGGAGTGGGCGGCGTCGCTGCCTCCCTGGTGTGGACTGTGGAGACTGGAGAGCGGGGACTGGAATCAGAGAAGAGAAGAAAAAGTGGCTAGGGTTTTTGTACGACTAGTATTCCCCTTTTGCCCAAACGGTGCCGCTTCTGTCTTCTTCTTTTTTTCTTCCCGCGCGAAAATTGGGATCTTTCGGTGACAACTTTATACTTGTCACCGAAATTTGTTTTCAGTGACAAATATTTTGTCACCAAATCTCCTCATTCGGATCTTTCGGTGACAACTTTATACTTGTCACCGAAACTTGTCTTCAGTGACAAATATTTTGTCACCAAATCTCCTCATTATTTATCCTGGTCACCCAAAGGTTTTCAGTGACAAGCAGTAAAATTATTTGTCACCGTTGAGTATAATCCGTGTCAACACCAATTTTTTGTCACCAAAAGGTGTCAAAGGGTGTCACCATTGGTGTTTTTTGTTGTAGTGTATATCTATAATAATGATAAGAAGAAGAGACGAATAGATAATTTTTTCATCAATCAACTATACATACGATAGAAGGAGAAAAGAATAGGATCATTTTTTCTTCAATCAACTATACAAACGATAGAAGGGAACGCGAAAAAAATAAAAAAATGTGAGTAGATTAATCTGGTGTTTTGTTTTTGTGCTGTTTTGTGTTTTTTAGTAGAAGGAAGTGAAATTATATCCCAAAATCACACTGGGGGAGCCAATTTCTTTATATGTTAGATTCCAAGTACAAATCTCAGTATAAAAAGAACGATTTCAAAAAAACTTGCAGGCCACCCTATACCCCGGCCGCCTGTGTCCAGTACCTTTGAGAATGGGTAGAGTTCCTCACCAAAACGTAAATAAAGAAGAAAAAAATGTGAGATTTGTTTCTCATCACATCCTGTCTCAAGATCCAACTAAGAAAATATCAAACTACACAATTTACGCAGCCCGCTTGAAATCACCCTCTTTATAAGGGTGTATTCAGACTCCTCGAAACAAGGCCATGTGGTGTGCCTAGCGCACGTGTTTGAAAAATGGTAATAATATTTGGATTAATGAACCTAGTGAACATGCCAATCTTGTTCAATCCCACTTTACTAATCTTTTCACTAGATTCCCAGTTTCTTCTTTAAGGCCCCGTTCAGTTGCCAGGAAAATACAGGAAAGGATGGGAAAGTTAACTTTCCCATAACTTTTGTAGTGTTCAGTTGCCAGGAAAATAATGGGACCCACACTTCTAAGCTTTCCTGCATGATTTATTTTCCCACAAAACTGATCCGGCTATTTTGACAAGATTATGCGTCGTGGGAAAGTTGATCTATAGCGCCAAAACAGAACAAATGGCGCCAAAACACTTTTATTCTCAAAAAAATGGCGGCAGAACTTGGGCTTTTCTTTTGGCGGCAGAACTAGGGCTTTTCTTTTAAGTTGCAAGCATCTAGAAATTCAACCCTGCAAAACTCTCCATCTCAAGTCAATTTTTTTGGCTTTTAGCCTTTGTCCTTTTCAAGGTTAGTGTTTCTCTCTCTTTTCTTTGATTTCTCTTATATTGCTAATAAGAATATACTCCATATATATATATATATATAGTTCTCGTTTTGACTAAAAAAAAATATATGTAGTCTTATATTTTTTAATATCCAGTCTCAAATTCATTCTATTGTATTTTTAAATTATTTGTGCAGATATGGTAGATAGATATATATACCGCATAGATGCAGTTACGTTTTATTTTGATTTAATGCACACATGTTGATTTCTTTTCATCTCTCCTGATATACACATGCTATTTGATATGTTAGTTCATTTTTTAACCGAAAAGGTCATAGATTTATTGGTTTCCATTCAAATGATAGCCAATTGAATAGAGAATTGCAAGTCAATTTTTCCATTTCAAGTTAAGGCTTTGCATTAGATAAAATAAATGTTTCGTATGTGTTAATTTTTGACATATGGTAGCCAATTATTTAGCTCTCAAAGTTAATTTTTAAAAAAAATTAGCCATGAGAATAAAAATAAAGAAGTTTCTCATAAGTGTTTTTTTCCTGGCAAATGAACAACAAAACTTTAGTTTTCCTGCAAAATTCTTGGGTCAAATGAACACTCGCAGGAAAATAGATTTCTTGTTCCTTTATTTTACTTTACTTCACTTTTCTTGAGAACAACTTTCCTGCACAACATTCTTGGTAACTGAACGGAGCCTAAGGGTACACCCCCCTGGAAATCTCAATGTCATTCCTAACATTGACCATTTGCTGCTTAACGCTTGCCTTTCTAGTGCTGAGATTTGGGAAAGTTTTAAGAGCATCCAACCTTATAAAGCTCCTGCGCCTGATGGATTTCAAGCCATTTTTTTACCATAAATACTGGAACATAGTGGGCCCTGAGGTTTGCAAGTTCATCCAAACTTGTTTCACTAATTGGACCATACCTGCTGAGCTTAACAGAACTTTCATAGCTCTTATTCCTAAATGTGATAAATCTAATACTGTTAAATTGTTTAGGCCTATTAGTTTGTGCAATGTGATTATTTATAAAGCCATCACTAAAATTCTTGATGCTAGATTGAGGCCTTTTCTCAAATCCATTATTAGCCCCACTTAAAACAGCTTCATTTCTGGGAGATCCACCTCGGATAATATTATCATTACTCAAGAAGTCCTTCACACTTTTCATAAGAAAAAAGGGAAGAGGAATGATTGTTAAAATTGATTTGGAAAAGGCGTATGATAAGATATCTTGGGATTTTCTTGCTGACACCATGAAATTCTTCAATTTCAGCCCTAATTGGATAAAGCTCATAATGAATTGTGTTACTAACCTATCCACTTCCATTCTATGGAATGGAGAGGCCCTTCTTGAATTTTCTCCTCGGCGTGGGCTTAAACAAGGGGATCCTCTTTCCCCGTATCTCTTTGTGCTATGCATTATCCATTCTTATTAACAAGAAAGCATCTGAAGGTAGTTGGAAAGGAATCAAGGTGTCTCATCATTCCCCTCATCTAACACATCTATTTTTTGCTGATGATTTGATCTTATTTGGTGCTGATAATTTTAATACTTGTCGTGCCATGATCGACACCCTTAATATCTTTTGTGATATGTCAATCTGGACAGTGCATTAGTTTCAACAAGTCTAAGATGTTCATATCTCCTAATGTAGCTAGGGGTAGGGCGCCTAATCAGCTTATCAATATTGTGGGAATCCAGCTTACTAATGACTTGGGAAAATATCTTGGTATTCCCCTTATACATGGTAGGGTGAGCAAAAACCACTTTATTAACATTGCTGAAAAGGTTCAGGGCAAACTATCTGGCTGGATAAATAATACCATGTATCTTGCTGGATGGACTACTATGGTACAATCTGTGTCTTAGACCATCCCTAGCTATTCTATGCAGACCATGGAATTTCCTATAAGTGTTTGTGAGAAACTTGGCAGACTTAATAGGAATTTCCTTTGGGGAGATATTGAAAATAAAAAGAAGATTCACCTTATAAACTAGAATCAAGTTTGCCTGGATAAGGCTAGTGGGGGTCTAGGAATTAGAAAAGCTAGACATCAGAACATTGCTCTCTTAGCTAAGCTTGGCTGGAAAAGAAGAAAATCCCTGGATATCTTTGATTAGGGAAAAATATTTGCAGAATACCTCTATTCTTTCTTCGACAGGTAAGAAACTTGCATCTTTTGTGTGGCGTAGCATTACGAAATCTAGGAAAATTTTGGAAAAGGGTATTAAATGGGTCATTGGAGATGGCCAACACATAGATCTTTGGATGGATTGGTGGTATGGAGATGGCCCTCTTATTTATAATTTTCCTGGTACTCATTGTTTTAACAATACCAAATTTAGTTCCATCATTACTACTAATGGTGCCTAGGATCTCTCTTCTATATTGCAAATTGTTGATATTGCTACCCTTGATGGTATTGCTGATTTAAATCTGTCTCTGTTTTCCATTTCCCCTAATTATCCTAGTACTTGTAGGTGCTGCTAATGGTGCTTTTACAATAGGGACATCTTATAATATTGCTAACCCGGCCTGCTCCTGATACTACCTCTGAATGGACTTGGATGTGGAAATTAAAAATTACTTCAAAGCTGAAATTCTTCCTCTGGATTGTAGTGCTACACAACAGTCTCCCAACGAACTCTTTACGAGCCCGAAGGGGCATGATCCCATGGACTCCTACCCTAGATGTGATGAAACCCTTGAGGATATCAATCACATCTTTCGCACTTGTCCCAAAGGCCAAAGCTATAGATTTTTGTAAAGGCCTCCGTCATCATCATTGGTTAAGTGTGAGCCTTAACATACCAGTTAAAGACTGGATTATTTTTAACTCCAAAAAGAAAACTCCTTTCTGCTTAGATGTAAACATGCCATGGGGCATGATTTTTGTGGTTTCTCTTTGACAACTGTGGAAAGCTCACAATAAGATGAGTTTTGACAATGTTGAAACCACATCACCTATGTGCTTAAGGCAAGTTAATATCTATGCTAAGGAGATTTTTACTCCTTTTAAGGCTCCACATACCAATGATAAGCATGTGGAACTCTGATATTTTGGGTTTTACCCTCTCCAGGTAATCTGAATTTGAATACGGATGGTTGCTTCTATGAGTCCACTAACATGGCTGGTTATGGAGGAGTAATCAAATTAAAGATAGTTCGGGGATATGGATACTCGGTTATTATTGCAAAGCAAACAGCACCAGCAGCTTGGAAGTGGAGATATGGGCTATATACAGAGGCCTCACTATCATTTTGGAAAAGGGCATGTCAAATGTTACTATTGAATCAGATTCGAGTGTGGCAGTTGGTTTCTGCAATGATCACCTATTGGCCACGCTCACCACCACATAGTTGAAGATGCTCGAAGACTTGCCGGCGCCCAGACTAGCTCAACCATTGTCCACATTTATCGTCAAGCCAACCAAACAGCCGACTGTTTGGCCAGACTTGGATTGCAGCAAGATTAAGATTTAATGGTTACTAGCTCCATTCCTTTTTAGGGCCGGCCCCGGGGTAAGCCCCGCAAGCTCTTGGGCTTGGGCAACCCCCCGGGCTAGGGCAACAAAAAAAAAAAAATAGGTATAAATATAAAAAAGTTTCTAATTCTAGCGCAAGCAATTTTGCTGGCGTTATGGTCAGTGATGAGCTGTTAAAACTTGAGGCATCCGCGTTCGATTCCCAGCTTGCCCTCAAAACCCTCTTTCCTTTATTTTTGTCACCATTAAATCTTAATCTCTCTCTGGTTTGCAAAAACAACCCCTGCCAGTCCATTTCCCTCCAGATCAGGTTTCCAATCTCTCTCGAAAAAAAAAAAAAAAGCCCCAAAGCTCTAGGTTTTGTTCTTAATGTTGTTTGGACTTTGAATATAAATCATTCCTATTAAAATAATATAACTTCTTCCCAATTTGTAATTTCAGTAGACATTTTTTTTAATCTCAAATTGATTTAAAAATCTGCTCCATATAATTTCAAGAGGTAAATTGAACATGGGTAACAATGGAAGTACGTAGTAACATAAATGGTCGCCGGAGGCACGGCAACCGGTGAAGCCACCTGTCGTCGCCACCACCGCAACCCCCTCTGCCCGAAATATTGCCGAACCAATACGTATTCACGGCCGCAATCCCTTACCCTGCCCTCTATTACAAAAAGCAAATTACATGGTTGGAAATTTTCGATTAAACAAACATAATAGTAATGTATAAGGGATATGTTCTTACATTTGATTAAAAAAATAGTCATAGTTAAATAAATCGAGCCAGCTAACACAGTTTTTATTTTTACCTTTGAACTGCCATTTTGTTAGAGAGATTAAAGAAATTGGCTATAATCTCAATGGAAAAATGAGGCGCGGTTCCACTATAAGCATTTTTGGGCATTTTTAATATTTTATACTTTTCGAGACAAGTCATTCTCCTCAAGTGAAATAGGCCCCCCGAGTTCTACGATGACTCAATTGAAAATTTTTCTTCAAAAAATGTTTTCTTTGTAGCAGATCGCGCTAATCATAAAGCACTATAACTGGAGTTTACATTTTGATGTTGATTTTCTCCATGTTATTCAAGTTAAAATAACACTATACTTTTGATTTTTTTTTTGTACTTGTATGTTGTTTCATTTTGCATGACTTAATAATAGGTGGGCAACAAAGTATGAGGTTGGGCTAGGGCAACCCAAATGTCGGAGCCGGCACTGTTCCTTTTGCAGCTAGGGAATTCGGCCTGGCTAATGCCATGGGTGTTGGTCATCTTAGGACCTAGACTACTACTCTTGTAGTCTTTTTGAACACTTTCTGTATGTCGTTTATCTTGCTTTTTGACTATGATCGTCTAAGTTAATGCATCACTTTCCGTTTGACCAAAAAAAAAAAGAAAAATATATGATTCGTTATGTACTCGATCTTGTCTTCTTTTGCCCCGGCTAAAAAGAACCATATAACAAACCAGTAAAATAGTAATGATTTATATAAAATCCACCAATACTCCAAGAAGATATAAACCAGGACTGAAAAAAGCCCCTAATTCTGCAAACACAACCAGTGGTCTCTAGTACTTTAGATGTCAAAGAGCATTAATGTTCACTAACATAAGTTCCTTAAGTTATAGTCCACGGAGAAGCTACAGGATAGTATTAGTGTGCCTGGCTGTTGTCAAGAGATCGACGACGAACAAAATCGAAAAAAACTGATACCATGGGGAATAGAGCGAATTTCATTATATACAAACGACCAAACACGTGCTAATTATATATACAAATTTAGTCCTCTGTATGACAATACAATAGTTTTGTGTTCAAGGATTATAATCAAACAAATGAAATATGAAGGTGCATGGTAAAGCTAAAGAAAACAAAACTGGAAAACTGTATCTGGCCACAAGCTGAACAGACATGTAATGCTACAACTCTGTACCAAACATATATACTCTGAGCATCACATTATGGGACGCTGAACTGCATTGGAATGTTTGAGAAATTTTGATTCAAAGCCGCAAGTCGAAAGCTAGAAGAAGGTTTTCATGGAAATCAAGTTACTTGTAACAACCCTGCTTCAGTCAAAGCACTAATTCGCGCTTTCGATTCTCGATTGAAGTTACCCTCAATTCGCAAAAACAACTAGTATTGCCATGTATCACTACGCCAAATTTTAGCATTAGTGGCATGAGAAAACTGCCGTTAATAGTCCAAAAATGTAGTCCAAAAATAATACCAGTGGTAAATTTATTTTGCTTTCCCAAGAATCAAACCCAGAACCTCCAAATTCTCGTGCACACATGTTACCAACTAGGTTGACCCACATGTTGTGTCATGTTAGATAAATAATAATATTTATATTATTCAGGTTGGTATTATTATAAGCGGCAGCAATAAACCGCCTGTATTAAAAAAAATCGTATATTCTATTTTTTTCGGTGGTATTTTAAAAAACTGCCGATAACCACAAAATGATTTGCGTGATTTTTGCTTTTAATGGGTTAAAACTTTATGGAAAAAATGGAAAAGGCAAAAAAATTAGTAAGCAAGTGAAGGAATTAAATTCACTTATTTTTTTTGCTCTCAATTTCCTTACACGTGGAAAATTTCTTGAAAATCCAAGCACAGTCTAACTGTGTGTTTCTTAAACTTGAAAGGGCATGATTTCAGACCTTCTAACGCTAGGAGCATCATCAACCCATCTGCATTTCCCAGAAAAGGAGATTGAATATGAGACTTGAGAATCGCCCGGCCCATCTTTGATGAGTCTTCAAATGAAAATGAAGATTTTGGAAATGATTTTGAAGGAATTCCCGTATTTGACAAGTTTCCATTTGAGGATGATATTGTTCCTATGCTTTATGAAACTTTCACATGAAGGGTCTAAAAATGAGACTTGCTGTACTGATTTTGAAGATGTTCCCATATGGGCCGGACAATTTTATTCTCCATTGGTATTTTGGTTTGCATAAAAAAGATTCGCTCCAACCATATATGCACGATCTATTTTCATTCTCCAAATTTAAGTAGATACTTGGATTTCAGTACCCAAATTTGGAGACCCATGATAAGTTGTTGTTTTTTTTTTTTTGAGACTCAATACAACAAAATAGAGATTTAAAAATTCGTATTAGATGCATACTATTAGATTAAAACGATCAGTGGTATGTGCACATAAAATAAACCTTGATATTATTTGGAAATCAGCAATATTTATTTTCTGTATTGTCATTTCATTCAAATTTAAGACTATATTGTTTTCTAAACCTTTATTTTTTAGGGTTAGTCATCCACAATTTACACTTTTTTGCTGGCTTATCAGAGAGAACAAATACTTTTGGACATCCCAAAATAGAATAGAAGACTAACATTAAGAGACAGAAGTAGTATACTCTAGCGGCAAAGTAACTTCAAGGAATGAAATCTTCTACCATTTTGGCAAGGAAAAAAAGAACTTCAAGCAAGACAAAAGTTCAATAATACATTGGAATGTTTGCGATAATTTGATTCGAAGCCGCAAGTCGAAAGCTGGAAGAAGGTTTTCATGGAAATCAAGTTACATGTAACAACCCTGCTTCAGTCAAAGCACTAATTCGCAAGGGCGGAGGGATTAAGGGTCAAGGAGGGTCCCTTGACCCCACTGAGGTGTTAAGCTTTCATTGGATATGTGTAATTTCTTTGGAAATTTAATTAACTTGCCCCATATGTAAAAGATGTATTCTTGCCCCAAAGAGCAGCAAAGATTAAAGCACCTTATCCTTCACAGCTCATGCTTTTTCGTCTTCTTCTTTCCCAACTTGGGAAATCTCAGTTGGATTTGGCATAGTCAAGTTTTTGGCTACATATTAGGAAAATCTCCCCCCAATTTTTATAAAATTATGCAGGTAAAGGAATTATACGTCATTGTGTTACTTAGTTGGACCTTGTGATTGAGAATCTTGTAAGAATTTAACTTGTGTGTTTTTTTGGCAAGAAGAATTTAATTTGTGTTGTTGTGCATTCACTTGACATCCACAAAATATGAATATTGTTTGGGTCAATTGCAAACCCGATTATACGTTATGAATATATTTCTACTTAACTACTTTATAAAATGTTTGGCATTTCGGTGTATTTTTTGCAGCATAATTGTAGATGATTATATGTTACTTAAGCTCCTTTCTATTTGGCATTTCAGTGTATTTTTTTCAGATCATTAAGTACGAAAAAAAGAATTTATATTTTGTAGATAATTGACCCTACTGCCAGTAAATCCTGGCTCCGCCCTAGCTAATTCGCACTTTTGATTCTTGATTGAAGTTACCCTCAATTCGCAAAAAGAACTAGTATTGCGCCATGTATCACTACTCCAAATTTTAGCATTAGCGGCATGAGAAAATTGCCGTTAATAGTCCAAAAACTGCCAGTAATAGTTCAAAAATTGCTGGAAATAATACCTGTCACGACCCAAATTTTCAACATAAATAATTAAACCATTTCGATAAAAGATCCTCGCATAAAGTAATTATTACCCAAAATGATTTCCCACCTGTTCGATTTACAAACAAAATCCCATTTTAAAATAATTACAACATTGGTACTACGGCCCAAATTAACCTCGATACAAGTACAAAATGTTTAGAACATTACACACTTCAATAAAAAGATATCTCAAACGTGTATTAGTTACAAGTCATCTCCAATCAAAAGTAAGTCTATTACATGGATGAGTGAGTGACTAAGTCAAATTAACTTCCAAAAATTCTTCGTGTCCAAGCACACCGTAGCATGCAAAACGTTGTTCGGCATCAAGACCTGAAAAGAAGGATTTTGTTGAGCTACACTAGCCCAGTAGGGAATTCTATGCTCAAGCTATATGCATACGAGATTGATAAAGCTCCGAGAAGAATATTCAAGAAACTAAGTCTCGAGTAACAAGGAAGAATACAATCAAACGCCAATATCATACCAGGAATTAAGACTCAAGCAACTCTCCATGCTCGTCACCTAAATCCATTAATCATTCTATTCATTCCTTTCAATTCACGGCTCTCCTTTACGTACTTTCAAATTAAGGGACTCACCGATTGGTGGACCGAGAGACGTTCCGGGCATTCGGACCCCGTATACCCACTATACATTCCGGGTAACCATGACCCCGTACATCCATGTCTCATTCCGGGTCTCAGACCCCGTACATCAACTTCACATTCCGGGTAACCATGACCCCGTACATCCATTCCAAGCCATTCATCACTACTCAGTGTAATACAAACTCGTAAACACGGTCCATTGCACATTGATAAATATTTTAAGTTCACGTTATCTCCCTAGGTCTATCATGAGGTCCTTCGCCACGTACCAAACCCTCAAATGACTATATGACACCCTACCCGCTAGGTTCTAAACAAGGATCAATTAGGAGTACCAAAGGAACTTAGGATAATCAATCAAACGAGCACGAGCAAACGAGTTACCCTATTCTTGTCCGGACCACTAGATAAACCCCCATCAACCAACTATGCACCCCACGACATACCTTATAACCTACGATGTTCGATTAACCTCTCATCGATACGTTATTCTATCCCACCATTCAACATGTCAAGTCATAACACCTAACACGTCTACATCATTCATCAAATCTTGTCACAACGTTCACGTATTCATTCTCAGACTTAAAGGATGGATAGTTACCACACTCATAGGATTTAACACGTTCTTCAAGTACAACGAGAGTCAAGGAGATAGACCGATCCATGAATCACTTAAAGTACGAACAATTAAGTTTAGAAATGGGTTAGAGGTGTTCAAAGAGTGTTAGAAGCGATCGGGAATCAAACAGTCGAAGTTCAAGCAAATTGGGCAAAACTGCCCAGAAAGCCCCGGAGTATTGATACAGAAATCGGAGTATTGATACGGCAGAGTCTGGAGTATCGATACGGAAATCGGAGTATCGATACGGCTGAGTCTGGAGTATCGATACGGTTATGGAGTATCGATACGGCTATGATACAACAGATTTCAGATGCTACTGGAATGTGAATCCCTTCAGCGTATCGATACGCTAACGATTGTATCGATACGGGGACGTTACGAATAACGATTCTGTGCAGAAAACTCAAAAGCAACACAGCTCAACAACTAACAATTTTGGGCACGATTACCACATGAATTCAACTCATAAACACATAACAAGAGCAAGAATCCCTACCTCGAAGTTGTAGAACAAACACGCAAGGAGATCGGGCCACGCAAACCCTTGAACTCGAACTTTGAAATACGCCTCAAATACTCCTCTCCGAGCCAAACCGGACAAGCTACGAACTCATTAGCACGCGTGGAAGGTAGAGAGAAGGTTGGGTTCTTTGGGTTTTGAGCTTTTGTGGTGTTTTTCGGTGAGAGAGCAAGAGAGAGCGTGAGAGCCGAAGAGGGAGAGAGAGGAACGGACGGGAGGAGAGAGAGAGGTGGGAGATTTTTAATCTCCTACAACCAACACACCCCTATATATACCAACATATTCACTAATCGCACTTGCACTCCCTCAACTTCCAATTCCATCATATTAACCCCAAATCGAATTATCTCCACAAATTTTACATTAACCTCAATTTCACATAAACTTAACAAAAATCATATTTTCCTCAATTTTCCAATATCAAATAAACTCTTAAATATTTCTCAGAAATTACGGGTCTCTACAATCTACCCTCCTTAAAGAAATTTCGTCCTCGAAATTTAATAAACCGAGTTCTATCATGCCAATCAACGTATCAACATACTCCAATCGTATCACTATCCACCATACAATAATTTAATAACCATCAAATCCATGTCAAACGTTCATATCAATCAAACCACAACAAACACAATTATATCTTTCTAACTTCGTCCTCCCTTTTCATGTGAACTCGCTCTAACGGCATCGGCTTACCTCTCAACACTTGACTATGCAAATTTTGGAAACGTATCGGACTTTCACCATGGGACACGTCGACTCTAACTCCAGTTCGGACCTTTCTAACTTATGCAATGGTTCGGTTCGTACCTCCTTAATATCTGTAAATACACAATGCATCACAAATACTCAAAACTTTTAGCGGCACATCCAAGCAATATACAATTTCCTTTATTGCGAAATTTCTATGTACGATTATCTATCCATGCATAATGATCTTGCTCTAAATGTAACCCGATAGTCCAATTGACTTCCCGAGACCTCCATCTAGAAGGAGCGGTGATCAAACGCCTCTTCTAACTGGATTTCATCGGTTGTCGCATGGGTATCCGAAAGACACACGCGGTACCCAACACTCACCCTATCTTTCTAGCAGTGCATGCCTTCCCTTTCCGCCCAAAACGAGACAAACTCCTACGCGGCGATGCTCCATGGAACACACGATTTCCTCTTTGAGCGACTATGGATGATAGTGGCGGTCGGCGTAATCCCTTGGTCGGCCTCGCACGGATAGCAATCTTTAACATATTCACCTTGCTCTGTTCGGTCATTCTCTCCCAAGCTTCCAAAAGTTGTTGGCGAAAAGGTCTCATCACACTTCTCCATACTAAACCTAGCGAACCATGAATACAAGCCTATTCCTCTAAAGGTCGCACCAAATTCTAGCTCCATTAGAAGGATTCGATTGTTACCTCAAACGAGAAAAGTAAGCTCCGAAACTCGAACAACACCAATCAAAAATCTGAAGATCGAGATATCCAGAATTTCAAAGAACACATGAGGAATCACAACAAAGTGAAATGCTACTAAGAGCAACTACAACAAATGAGTTCGAATCGAACGGCTCCTAGGTGCGAGTGTCACGACACAAGAACTTGAATAGAGTAGCAATCTTCAGTACATAGACTAGTAGCTGCAACAATGGCATTGACACCAACCAATGGAGTCTAGACACGTGAACTAATGCAAAGGGGAAAACGAGTTCAAATCTCATAACTTCAAAGTTAAGGGATCATAACAAACTGTGGCGCCGAAGTAAGCAAGGATGGCAACAAGGTCCATATTTAACGATATGAATGAATTTGCATAACATCAGACATATGAGAATTTTTTTTTGAAAGGCTACGGACTCAATGCACCAACTCACAATAACAAACCCAGGGATCTGGAAAAGTTAGCTTCTATTTCCTCACCACTCCACAATTCTAGGAAATGAGCACATATGTCTTGGCAAAAGAGCATCCTGATACAAGTGATGAGAATCGTACAAAAGATAAGGCCGAACTGACAAGAGACGCACAACCAAACTTTGATCAATCCCATAGCAGAGATCAAGTGAATAGCAGCTGCAAACTAGGAAAATTCGTAACCATAGCAACTAAATCCCAAATTGACTAGCGAGGTCTCATACCATGAACTGTAGTATCAAGAGTAGAACGAGAATAAGAGACAAGAAGTACTCATAGATGTCCGCAGCAATTACGTCAAATCAATGGCAGGTACACCCCATGGTATCTCTTACGATGATCCGTATAGCATAAAATAGTACTGGAAGTGATTGTGTGGTACTCGATGCAGATGTCAAAATCTATTCAAGCCAATGAACAATTGACCTCATGGACAACAAGTTCAGATACAAATTTCAATCAAGATTCAACTAAACCACAAAGAAAATAGCAATAAAAGAACAACTCGTATGAAGACACGCCCGACATACAACAAATAATCATTGGTATAACCAATCCCTTCTCAAGACAAAACAAGACCAAACCTCCCTTCACACGAAACATGGAGATCATGGACAAAGTAACAATCCAAAATAACCAACTCACAATCTTGGCAAATACTATATGGAGGGGTTACTCAACAAACACAAATGGCTTAGGAATCCTCGGTATTCAATTTCAAGTCAAAGGATAGATGCAAATCATGAAAAGATGATATGCTCCCAAATCGAAAGAATACCAACAAGAGATTAAACAAGAGAGAGGGAGTTACCCCACACATTTTATGTCTCTGGAGCCTGGAAAATGGTAGGACTCGCTCCTCGCTCAACACATGACCCCTGACCCGAAGTAGACTGGAACTGTGAATGATGTTGAACAAAACTCTGCCCTGGTCTCACTGAACTAGACCCATTCTGCTTTCCTACTTTCTGAGGGCACCTTCTGGCAAGATGGTCAGATGCACCGCAAATAAAACAAGATTTTTGTTGCTGTGAACATTGAGCACGAAAATGACCCGATTGACCACACCTATGACACACAATTTGAGGTTTAACGGAAACTCCATGACTTCCCAATGAAGTAGGTGGTCCAAAACTCTGCTGAACTTGCAATGACTGTGATGGTTCTCGTCGTCTCTTCCTCCCTTGGCTCCCAGAACTTCCCGAAGGTAAACTTGCACTAGCGGACGGTTGCTTAGGTTCCCACACTTCCACATCTCCCTGTGCACTCACTGGATTCTCAACACTCCTTGCATATTCGACAATCTCAGAAAATCTTCCAATGCGCTGGCTCACCACTAACAACTTAATAGATGGGTGCAATCCCTTCTCGAAACGCCTACACTTCCTTTCCTCTAACGCCACCAATTCTGGTGCAAACCGTGATAAAGATTGAAATTTTATAGCGTAATCGGAGACGGTCATATTTCCTTGCTCTAACTCCTCGAACTGTCCTCTAAGTTTCTCACGATACGTTTCTGGAAAATATTGACTCTCGAAGAGTTCTTCAAACTCAGCCCAAGTCAGGTTCTCTACATCTGGTTCATTTGTTCGATTAATCGTCTTTGCCATTCTCCTAGCATCCCTTCTTGCTCCTAAAATCGATTCCCACCACTCATTTGCCTCACCGATAAGTTGAATGGCCACAATACTCACTCGAAGGTCATCTTCCGTAATCTTAAGAGCGTTAAAGATTTTACGAATCTGTGATAGCCAATGGTCGGCCACAAGAGGATCACTACTCTCCCCATCGAACTGAGGTGGTTTCATACGGCAGAACGCCCTCATCGCTTCCGTGGCACGGTCATTCATGTTAGCCCTAAATACTGGATTCAAAAGGTTCGACTCTGCAAGTGCCGCTACAATTTCTCTAGCAAGTTGATTATGTCCTGTCCCCATTCTCGAATTTCCAATTCTACCCCGCCTATTTTCATGTCTCGGAGGCATCGTGCTACAAAAAAAATTGAAAGTATAACACAATTAACGACGATGACTATCATCAACAACCACAGTTCCATTGCGAGATCAAATCTCCAACTCCCCCGACACGGGTCAACAGTACCACAATACCCTATGTTATCGTAAATGCAATGTCACACCGATGCACTGACTCATTCATGCAAGCACACATGTCATGTAAAAAAAAAAAAAACTTTGCAATGGTTTTGAACCCCTGAGACTAAAGTCTCCCCACGGTCTCAAAGTATTCAAACCTAGATGCTCTGATACCAATTGTCACGACCCAAATTTTCAACATAAATAATTAAACCATTTCGATAAAAGATCCTCGCATAAAGTAATTATTACCCAAAATGATTTCCCACCTGTTCGATTTACAAACAAAATCCCATTTTAAAATAATTACAACATTGGTACTACGGCCCAAATTAACCTCGATACAAGTACAAAATGTTTAGAACATTACACACTTCAATAAAAAGATATCTCAAACGTGTATTAGTTACAAGTCATCTCCAATCAAAAGTAAGTCTATTACATGGATGAGTGAGTGACTAAGTCAAATTAACTTCCAAAAATTCTTCGTGTCCAAGCACACCGTAGCATGCAAAACGTTGTTCGGCATCAAGACCTGAAAAGAAGGATTTTGTTGAGCTACACTAGCCCAGTAGGGAATTCTATGCTCAAGCTATATGCATACGAGATTGATAAAGCTCCGAGAAGAATATTCAAGAAACTAAGTCTCGAGTAACAAGGAAGAATACAATCAAACGCCAATATCATACCAGGAATTAAGACTCAAGCAACTCTCCATGCTCGTCACCTAAATCCATTAATCATTCTATTCATTCCTTTCAATTCACGGCTCTCCTTTACGTACTTTCAAATTAAGGGACTCACCGATTGGTGGACCGAGAGACGTTCCGGGCATTCGGACCCCGTATACCCACTATACATTCCGGGTAACCATGATCCCGTACATCCATGTCTCATTCCGGGTCTCAGACCCCGTACATCAACTTCACATTCCGGGTAACCATGACCCCGTACATCCATTCCAAGCCATTCATCACTACTCAGTGTAATACAAACTCGTAAACACGGTCCATTGCACATTGATAAATATTTTAAGTTCACGTTATCTCCCTAGGTCTATCATGAGGTCCTTCGCCACGTACCAAACCCTCAAATGACTATATGACACCCTACCCGCTAGGTTCTAAACAAGGATCAATTAGGAGTACCAAAGGAACTTAGGATAATCAATCAAACGAGCACGAGCAAACGAGTTACCCTATTCTTGTCCGGACCACTAGATAAACCCCCATCAACCAACTATGCACCCCACGACATACCTTATAACCTACGATGTTCGATTAACCTCTCATCGATACGTTATTCTATCCCACCATTCAACATGTCAAGTCATAACACCTAACACGTCTACATCATTCATCAAATCTTGTCACAACGTTCACGTATTCATTCTCAGACTTAAAGGATGGATAGTTACCACACTCATAGGATTTAACACGTTCTTCAAGTACAACGAGAGTCAAGGAGATAGACCGATCCATGAATCACTTAAAGTACGAACAATTAAGTTTAGAAATGGGTTAGAGGTGTTCAAAGAGTGTTAGAAGCGATCGGGAATCAAACAGTCGAAGTTCAAGCAAATTGGGCAAAACTGCCCAGAAAGCCCCGGAGTATTGATACAGAAATCGGAGTATTGATACGGCAGAGTCTGGAGTATCGATACGGAAATCGGAGTATCGATACGGCTGAGTCTGGAGTATCGATACGGTTATGGAGTATCGATACGGCTATGATACAACAGATTTCAGATGCTACTGGAATGTGAATCCCTTCAGCGTATCGATACGCTAACGATTGTATCGATACGGGGACGTTACGAATAACGATTCTGTGCAGAAAACTCAAAAGCAACACAGCTCAACAACTAACAATTTTGGGCACGATTACCACATGAATTCAACTCATAAACACATAACAAGAGCAAGAATCCCTACCTCGAAGTTGTAGAACAAACACGCAAGGAGATCGGGCCACGCAAACCCTTGAACTCGAACTTTGAAATACGCCTCAAATACTCCTCTCCGAGCCAAACCGGACAAGCTACGAACTCATTAGCACGCGTGGAAGGTAGAGAGAAGGTTGGGTTCTTTGGGTTTTGAGCTTTTGTGGTGTTTTTCGGTGAGAGAGCAAGAGAGAGCGTGAGAGCCGAAGAGGGAGAGAGAGGAACGGACGGGAGGAGAGAGAGAGGTGGGAGATTTTTAATCTCCTACAACCAACACACCCCTATATATACCAACATATTCACTAATCGCACTTACACTCCCTCAACTTCCAATTCCATCATATTAACCCCAAATCGAATTATCTCCACAAATTTTACATTAACCTCAATTTCACATAAACTTAACAAAAATCATATTTTCCTCAATTTTCCAATATCAAATAAACTCTTAAATATTTCTCAGAAATTACGAGTCTCTACAATACCGGTGGTAAATTTATTTTGCTTTCCAAAGAATCAAACCCGAAACCTCTGGATCCACGTGCACGCGTCTTACCAACTGGGCTGACCCACATGTTGTGTCATGTCAAATAAATAATAATATTTATATTATACGGGTCGGTATTATTATAAACGACAACAATAAACCGCTTGTATTAAAAAAAAAACCGTATATTCTATTTTTTCCAGTGGTTTTTAAAAAACTGTCGGTAACCACAAAATGATTTGCGTGATTTTTGCTTTGAATGGGTTAAAATTTTATGGAAAAAAAGGAAAAGGCGAAAAAACTAGTAAGCAAGTGAAGGAATTAAATTTACTTATTTTTTCTGCTCTCAATTTCCTTTCACGTGGAAAATTTCTCGAAAATCCAAACACAGTCTAAATGTGTGTTTCTTAAGCTTGAAAGGGCCTGATTTCAAAATTCATATTAGATGCATACTATTAGATTAAAACGATCATTTTGTATGTGCACATAAAATAAACCTTGATATTATTTGGAAATCAGCAATATTGATTTTCCGTATTGTCATTTCATTCAAATTTATGTCTATATTATTTTGTAATCCTTTTTTTTTAGGGTTAGTCATCCACAATTTACACTTTTTTGCTAGCTTATCAAAGAGAACAAATACTTTTGGACATCCCAAAATAGAATAGAAGACTAACATTAAGAGATGGACGGAGTATACTATAGCGGCAAAGTAACTTCAAGCAAGACAAAAGTATCAATGAAATCTTCTACCATTTTGGCAAGAAAAAAAAAACTTCAAGCAAGACAAAAGTTCAATAATACATTGCTACAGTGAGTCGAATGAAATCACACATTATCAGACAAAAGTATACTCTAGCGGCATTTCTCTTTCCCTTTTGTAATCACTCCCACAATATACTGGACAAATGAAACAAAAGATTTTCCGTTATTCACGACGGAGTTGTTTGATGTAGAACATCACCAAAGTGCTCATATAATCGAGTAATTTCCAATGAAACAGCCTACAGAGATTACTCAAGGCCCTTATGATGATAAGCTACGGATGGTAATCTCATCAAAATGAATGTATCTCCTTTTTGCTTGGATTCCATTTGTATATGAAGCGTAAATCAGAAGAACGCCAAAATGGTTGGCTTCTTTTTCAGTTCGCTTACTCTGGTGGGTATCTAGTGTGCCGGGGGGATTGAGTAAGCAAGAATATTCGTGTGCCTTGAATCCGCAGCACCTTGGATCCTTCTTAAGCATCATGGCAATGGTAGTCTCTCCCAAGTTCGTCACAATATCAGAATTTCTCTCTTCAGGTAACCAGCTTTAGAATGTCCCAAACACCCCCCAAGAGAGGATTCTTATGCGGGATGATTTCCATGGCATTCCTTAATTAGCGCCTTGAGATGTTCCGACTCTCGTGGGCATACACTTGTTTCTAGTTCCAAAATATGATCAGGAGGAAAATAAACATATTAGAACCCCCTGGGTAGAAGATGAATGTGAAAATAGTTATGCGAATTAATAATTACCTGATGCAATTCCTTACTTTTGCCACAGAACAAGTTCTTTGTTTTCGAAGAAAACCGATTGGTTTTTGTGTTGCACAATCCTTAGAGAGAGAGAGAGAGAACTTCTGTTTCAATCGTGAAAACAAAATGATTGCTTGAAAATGACTGGGGTGGAATATATTTATAGTGAAAGGAGTGGAGTAATTACTTATTTTTGGTACATGATATTAGGAAGCAACTGAATTGTTCAATCATGTAACTTTCCTCACTTTTGGTAGTAAGGACACTTGTTCGAAAGGTAAAAGCTATGGCCTCATTTGCTAACACTTTCAGTTTATTTGCTTAAAAAAGTTGATAAATGGTGTTTGATATTAAATGTGAATACTTGTTTGATCAAGTAGATTATTTTCATTATCGATTTCTAACTTTATTTGTTTATGTGAAGTTGTCACTATTTAATAAGCTATTGTACCATTAATTTACCAAACAGCTATAACTTCTACTCGTGCTTATAAAAAGCTGCACCAAACACGTTACCAACTTATTTGAAATTTTTTAAGTGAGTAATCCAAATAGTTATAATCTATGCTAATTTAACTTACAAGTGAAAACAAATATTTTTTGTTGGAATTTATCAAGTAACAATTATAGAAACACATACCTAATCAAATAACGATTACGAGACACTTATTTTTGTATAGAAGATCTGTAAAGGAAAAAAAAATTGTTTGGGACAATAGTCTGATAACGTTTTCACTATATAATGGTAACCAATTTGGTTTAATTGTCCCTATCGATTGAGTGATTTGGTAAGTAAAGAAAACAAAAATGCCGCAGTGGCAAATGAGTGATTTATGATATGAGAGGGCCAAACTATGTATTTAACCAAATGGGACGTCTCAATCCTCACATCGTATAATAGAAGAAAATCAACATGTAAAGTATTGAATCTCGTACTGGTGATTTAAGTTATTGGTGATTAAAGTTGTGTATTACATACCGAATGCAAATTAATTTATTGTTTGCATTAATAATGACATCCGATAGAAGGGAACGAGATAAAAATAAAAAAATGTGTGCAGATTTTTTATTTTTTATTTTTGGTCAAAACGATAACAGGTGATATTATAGATCCAAGAGAACATGCAAGAACATCAAGAGAAAACTCCATCCCTAAACAAATCAATAGGAGGGGACTCCTTCCAAAGACTATACCCGACTCCAACTAAACTCACAGCTCCAAACAGGTGGAGCACATCATAAAGTAACAAAACCACCCACGCAGGGGTGAGAGAAGCCCCATGAATGAGGAGAAATCTCGGGACACCAAAGAAAAGAACCAAAAGACAAAAAAAAAAAAAAAAAAAACCCAAACCCAACACTAACAGGAAACAGGACACCACTCCACGTACAGAAACATCAAGTAACATCGATCGGTGTTGTCTACACTGCAGACGATCTACGTACCCCAGCACCAAAATTGGAGAAACGCCGGAGAAGCAATCGCTGTTCTGAGACCAATAAAAGCCCTAAACACCAACAATCCGGTGTTTTAATTTTTTATAGAAGGAAGTGAAATTATATCCCAAAATACACTGGGGGAGCCATGTTCAGTTCATTAATTTGTAGGGGCCAATTCTTATATATGTTGGATTCCAAGTTCAAATTTCAGTATAAAAATTAGGATTTCAAAAAAAAGATGTGGGCCCCCCTATACCCCTGCCTGTGTCCGCCTCTGAGAATGGGTAGAGTTTCTCACCAAAGTGTAAAAAATATATATATATATATATTTGTGAGATTTGTTTCTCATCACATCCTGTCTCAGGATCCAACTAAAAATATATAGCAAACTATACAATTTACTCAGTCTGCTTGAAACCACCGTCTTTACAGGGGTGCATTTGGACTCCTAGAAATAAGGTCATGTGGTGTGCCTAGCGAAAAATGATTAGTTATGTACTCGATCTTGTCTTCTTAATTTTGCCCCAACTAAAAAGAACCATAACACACTACTAAAATTATGATGATTTAATTTACATGAAATCTGCAAATACTCCAAGAAAATACCAGGACTGAAATAACAGCCCCTAAATTCAGCAGCACGCAATTCCAATATTTTAGATGTTAAAGAGCACCAATGTTCACTGATAAAAGTTCCTTCATGTCCATGGAGAAGCTACAGGATATATAGTACTAGTGTGCCTGGCTGTAGTTAAGAGACAACGACGAACAAAATCAAGAAAAAATTGATACCACGGTGAATAGAGCGAAGTTCATTGTACTGAAATGACCAAACACGAGCTTATTATACAAATTTAGCATCCGGTATGACAATGCAATAGTTGTGTTCCAGTACTATATCAAACAAATGAAATATGAATGTGGTAAGCAAAAGAAAACAAGACTAGAGAAATTGTGTATCTTGCCATAAACCGAACAGACATATAATGCTAACTCTGTACCAAACATACTCTCAGCATCACATTATGGGATGCTGAACTGTTGGAATGTTTGAAAAAACTTGATTCGAAGCCGCACGTCAAAAGCTAGAAGAACTGCTTGACGATTTCCAAGTCCTAAATTAATGGGTTGTCCCAAGTGTAGGGCGGAGACCGACGTAGCACAATATCCGGTAAGTCTAGAGTCCAATCCACAGAGAGAGCGATGTGTGTTGACAAAAAATTCGGGTTTAACTAATTTAACTGGCTCTTAGGTAGCCACCCTTTGTCGTTTTGAATGAGATTTAACTAAACTTATGAAATAACTGTTCTTTTCAAATAATTAAAAGGAGGCACGGTCGCAGGGTTCCTAGCACTCGTAACCAGTCCGGATTAACTTGCTCTGTTTGGAGTTCATAAAAACGTTAATTTTAAGATTGAAAAAGATAACCCGCAAGATGCGAGACCCTATGGTCGCCGTATACCTATGTGCAGCGGATAACGAGTTTTGGACCCCCATTCCCCCGTTCACATGGGCTCTGACGATGCCCGGGTTCGTCTCACGAATGTTCTCAATTAACCAAAAATTGCTTTTTTCATTGTTTGAAAACAGGAGCAATGCCTGAACTGATCACGGCGTGCTAATCACTCCGCGACCCTACCTATACGACTACTCACTCATATTTAAGCAATAAACAAAGAAAACCCTAAATTGAAACATGCTTCTAAATACGAAATAAACAAAAGATACGAATTAAACAAGTATCAAAAAATAAGTTTATTAAAGAACGAAAATTAATAACGAATTACCGGAGTGCGAGTAATTGAACAAAACTTAAAAATTTGAAAGGAAGAAAACTAAACAATATTCGGAACCAAAAAAATCCCGATGGCAGCCCCGTTCGGCGTTTCTTTTCTGTGTCGCGTGATCCCAAGAAGATATCACGGCAGGCCCTTTCTTTGTTTTTCCGTCCGAATAAAATAATCGTGCTGCGGGAAAAAACTCCTTTGCGCAGCTTTTTTTTCCCTTTTATAAGCTGTTCCCCGAATAAACGCTCTTTTCCTCCACCAGTCAAAGTTGTGGGCCATGCCCATTAGGCCTAGTTCTCTTGCTTGGTCCAAAACTAAAAGTCAGAATAAGAAGTAATGAATAGTAGCCCTTTGGGCCCACCAAAAATATATGTAACTTGTATGTATTGTTCTGCTACCGATAACGCCTCCACGATCACGTGCACAGTAAAAACATTTTTAAGGCCCAATCTTTGTAGCTCTAACCATGACTAGGAATTTATTCCAAAATATTCTCCAAAATACCTATAACACAAAAATCAAGCATTAAGTTCCGGAGTAACAATATAAACGGACTTAGTAAGGATAAATTAGGGGGCGCATATGTGAACATTTACGCGCCTATCAAGAAGGTTTTCATGGAAATCCAATTACATGTAACAACCTTGCTTCGGTCAAAGCACTAATTCACGCTTTTGATTCTTGATTGAAGTTACCCTCAATTTGCAAAATGAACTAGTGTTGCCATGTATGATCGTACGCACAAAATCATTTATGTGATTTTTGCTTTGAATGGGTTAAAAATTTATGTAGAAAAAGAAAAGACGAAAAAATTAGTAAGAGAGTGAAGGAATTAAATTTACTTATTTCTTTTGCTCTCACTTTCCTTTCACGTGGAAAATTAATCGAAAATCCGAACACAGTACTCTAAATGTGTGTTTCTTGAGCTTGAAAGGGCATGATTGCAGACCTTCTAACGCTAGGAGCATCACCAACCCATCTGCATTTCCCAAAAAAGGAGATTGAACATGCTACTGGAGAATTGCCCATCTTTGATGAGCCTTCAAATGAAGACTTAATTTGGAGGTGATTTCGAAGGAATTCCTGTATTCCATTTGAGGATGATGAGGATGATATTGTTCCTATATATGCTTGATGAACTTTCACATGAAGGTTTTAAAAATGATTGTATTGTTGAGACTTGTAGTACTGATTTTGAAGATGTTCCCAATCCTGGGATGGGACAAGTTTATTCTCCATTGGTATTTTGATTTGCATAAAAAAGACTCGCTCCAACCATGCACGATCTATTGTCATTCTCCAAATTTAAGTAGATACTTGGATTTCAGTCCCCAAATTTGTAGACCCATGATGTGATTTTTTTTTTTTTTGAGAATGCATATATACTATTAGATTAAAACGATAAGTGGTATGTGTTAGGCTGCGTTCTTTTGAAATTAAATTAAATTTGAGAATTTTGTATTTATTTTTATTTTTTTTGCATTTGTTAGTTTTGCGCCAAATATTTGTGGGTTATTGATTCATATCGATGAGAGGAATCGAAAAAGTAAATTTTTTTTTTGACTTTTACCCGAGTATTTTGAGAAAGACCACTTTTTAGCAAAAAAAAAATTTATATTTTTACGCTAAAAAGTGGTTATTTTTCAAAACACTTGGGTAAAAGTAAAAAGATTTTACTTTTCTTATTCCTCTCGTCGAGACGAATCAATAACCCATAAAAGTTTGGCGCAAAACAAAAAAATGCAAAAAAAAAATCAAATAAGGATGAAATTTTTAGATTTAAGTTAAATTCTTAAGAACTCAAACTATCTTCTATTTTATAATCCTTTTTTTGAGGGTTAGTCACCCAAAATTTAAAATTTTTTGTTGGCTTATCAAAGAGAACAAATACTTTTGGACATTCTAAAATAGAATAAAAGATTAACATTAAGAGACAGAAGGAGTATAGTACTCTAGCGGCAAGCTAACTACAAGCAAGGCAAAAGTTCAATAATACATTGCTATAGTGAGTCATGAAATCACACATTATCAGACAAAAGTATACTCTAGCTACAAGCAAGGCACAGTGAACTTCCGTGC
Source organism: Rhododendron henanense subsp. lingbaoense (assembly GCA_020567845.1). Classification (NCBI taxonomy): domain Eukaryota; kingdom Viridiplantae; phylum Streptophyta; class Magnoliopsida; order Ericales; family Ericaceae; genus Rhododendron; species Rhododendron henanense. The sequence continues at coordinate 4,258,823 of CM036318.1, read as the reverse complement.
CAATACTCCAAACACGCATGCACTTTCCTATTATAGAATTTTAACGGTTTAGACACTTTCATAGGGTACCGTAGAAGTATAGGCATTTTTATAGGGTACCCTAAGGTTTAAGCAATTTCATAGGGTGGCCCAGGGGTTAGGCACTTTCAGGATTTAAAGTTTTAGGCGCTTTCATGGGGTTTCAGTGTTTTCATTAATTAGAGAAAATTAACCTGGTGAAAATTACTTTCTATTTTATGAACCTAGAGGTAAAAAGCCCATATGATTATGAGTTCATAGAAGTTAGTAGCTCAATCAACTTTAATTAAATCAGTGATGTCATGTTGCCAATATGAAAAAGTGCATTCCATTCAAAAAATAAGCACCCATAAATATATGGACAGAAAAAGAAGGAAAAAGAAGGTCAATAAAATAACGGAAAAAAAAAAAAACATGTATAACAAAATGTCATCTTTACCAAGTATAGTGTAGAAGCAGAACAATTAATTGAGAGGGATAAAACTTAAAATGAAGATGGAAGATGAAAAAATGTACTCACATATAATGACAATGTCGTCAGATATGCCACGGGCCAATAGATTTCTTTGCCAAAATAATTTCTGGTGATGGCCAAGATATGGATCATGTTAGGGCGCATCATGCCCACATATGCACATACACATATCAAAGTGTGCTCTTTGGCATTAAAATGCCATGGGTTCAAAGAGAACGTTAACTCAGTCCCCGGAATGTGGAATACTCCAGTTGGCAACATTGCTTCCATCACCCGACCCCCCAGAAGGCCAACGATCACCTGCATAAGTACCAATGGGATCTCGAAGACATTATCTTTGAATAACTCCGTTGCTTTGAAATACGCCACCATCACAGTCACTGCTGATCCAATGACCACAACCCGGAAAGTAAGATCGGGGAGGCTGGGAGTATCTCTAATCGACACTATTGATTTAACTTCTTCTATAGGACTGTCATTGGAGCTCGGGATTTCAGCTTGGATCGGAATTTCATTTCGGATCTGTATTTGACCTTCTAGTTCTTGTATTTGATCTTCAGAATCCTTAAAAAATATATCACACATACAAAGTATTAGAAAGCTATACACATACAAAGTATTAGAAAGCTATACTTATATATCTTCACCTGTTAACGAGATTAACCACCTAAAGTTTGAAGATATGTGAGTTCGAGTTTACAGAAAGGTTTGGGGGATGACCAAACTGTAAGACAATGGACTTTTGCTTTGAAATTTTTGGTGACTTCGAGACAAAATTAAATCGACACCCAACCACCTTTGGGTGACTTTTGTATTTGATCTAAACTAAGGAGTTTAAATCATCAGAAAACTGAACAAATTCTACTAAGATATGAATGGAAGGTTATCTCAAAGTGGCAGTGGCGGAGACAGGATTTTGACCCGGAGAGGCCGCCTTAGTAGACATATACTTTTTATTGGAACATGTACTTATTAATTAGTATATCAAAAAATTGTTGTTTTCTACTAATACATTACATTGGTATATTGAAATGATTCTAGCCTAGTGCAGTTAAAGTATACCAATCATTTTATTTTTTTCTTTAGGTTACTTCAACTGTCACGTGTTTAATTATCACTGTAACCCCCAGGCGAACCTTTTTAAAGGTACTTGGGTATTCTCTTGAAACTTGAACACTCCTAATTAAAAAGGGGGCAGAAATGAAAGCCAAACTTGTTGCACTCCCAAAATTGCTCAACCCTCCCACTCCAGATGTATACCTTAACGTTAGGTTAATAATGAACGTATTCACTTTCTTTTCTCAATTAAAAAAAAATAACCATCTAATCTATAACTTAACTACCAAAATATCCAGCCACAATCAATTCATAAGCCTACTTTACCAAACAATAGAACATACGATTGTCATGAAAAAGTCAGCTTACACACAGAAGATAAAGTTATTGCACTTTTTTTCTTTCTTTCTGAGAACATGGGAAATAAAAAAAAACTTTTAACTTGAAGCCAATTTGACATACGACTTAAGCATTAGGTCAATGAATAAAACATGGTAAAAAAAACTTTTAACGAGAATATGGTCGCATTCTTGTCTCGATAAATATTGGAGTATTTTGTGGGATTTTATGGTTTTGCGAATGTTAGTTCGTGAATGCGTTGTTTAACATTAAGGCGGTGCAAAAATGTAAGTATTTGTCAACTTTAGAGGGATTATGGTAAAAATAAACGGGATTTTAAAAGGGCTAAAGTAAGATAATACTTAGGTGTACAAATTCAACCTTGTATTGTTGAGACGCCTTGCAAAGAAGAGGTATGAGAGGGAGGGAGATGTTCTAAATTTGCTTAGCACATGGAAATTCATAACTATTGTTCCTGCAGGTAGACCTCTGTTGAATTGCATACCCGGCTGAACCTCATATTTCTCAGGCCCTCCTAAAAACCAATTAGTGCTTGAAGGAAATGAATGCTAGAGATCTCTATTGCCGAATAATCCACCATCCATAGCTTTAAAACTAAAAGAGTTACAGCGGCTTGGCAATTTTTGTCCAATTTTTCCAATTGTGCCCCTCAATTGGATCACCGCTGGTTTTGAAAAGGGTAATTCTGTCTTTTCGGCCCTTTTGGAAAATGTGAACCCAACAGTGTCGACAACGTTCACTTGTTAAAGTTCCAGAATACCAACAAGGTTCAGATCACATACACAACGAAAAAAATTGAAAATATTCAACGAAATAGATGAGCAGAAAACAGCTCCACGGCGTCCAAAATATTTGTCATAAACTTAACAAATATCTACAGTTTTTCATGCCATCTCTTTATGAAAAAAGAAAACAGAGGAGGAAATACCCCAAACACAATTTTGGAACCAAAAAGGAACAGGAGATTGTAAAGCATAAAGATTACAAGACATGACGTGACGTGGACATCAATGGTGAATACCGTGAATTAGTCCGATGCGACTAAAATTCCCACGAAAAAGAATTTTAAAAATGCACCATAATACCATCAAGCCATAAATAAAAAGAAACAAGGATACTAACTTTTACGCATGAGAAAGTATTTGTGCCAACTAATACCTTGAATGCAGGTGCACATGATATGCTTGACATGGTGATTAAAATTGAACCCTTTGCACCCATTTCGGCAATCACCCATTTCGTTCGTAACTCTTTCTTCAGCAACTCTTGCCCAGCCAACACTGGGTTTCTAATGCCAGTCAATGATTCCACCAAGCACATAATCAAGATGATCAAGCAACAAATACACTACAGAAACGGAGAACCCTGCAATCGTTTCAGAAAATATGTTAAATCAGAACGTAGAATAACTACATAAATACATTACAGAGTTCAGCAATCCATATACACCAAATTAAAAAAAAAAAAAAAAAACACAAATAAAAATTGCATTTTTAGATGAAAATGCAGTGGATTCTTTTTTTCTCTTATCTGACCTCCCCTTTGATTGATATATGTGCAGCAATGATATTTAAGTGTGCCGTTTTTATGCTATTATAGGTGGATATGCCATCACTACTTTGCTATGGCTATGGCTCTGGCTCTTATCAGTCTCACTTGGGAAATAGAAAGAGAATAATTGTGCCCAGAAAAGTTTATGACCAGAGAATAATTGTACTTCAAATATGCATATGATGTTAGATCATAAACTTTTTAAGTGTATACTGAAAGTAGTTTGGGTTGAAATTATATAGTACAGTACAAGGAAGATGAATGTGAACAGAATAATGCGAATTAATAATTACCTGATCGGTACAATTCCTTACTTTTGCCACAAAACAGGTACAGGAACAAGTTCTTTGTTTCTGTGATGAACAATCCTTGGAGAGAGAGAGAGAGAGCTTCTGTTTCAATCGTGAAGACAAAATGATCGTTTCAAGAACAGAAGTTAGTCTTTTGGGAAAATGACTGGGGTGGAATATATTTATAGTGAAAGGAGAGGAGTAATTACTTATTTTTTGTACACAAAATTAGGAAGCGACTGAATTGTTCAGTCACGTAACGATTAGTTCTATTTCGGTGGGTCGAGTTTGGGGGATTCATTTTGAACGAGCCTTTGTGCGAATAACTTTCCTCATTTTCGGCATGGTAAAGACACTTGTTCAAATGGTAAAATCTATAACCTCATTTGCTAACACTTTTAGTTTATTTACTTAAAAAAGTTTGATAAATGGGTGTTTGATATTCAATGTGAATAATTACTTGTTTGATCGAGCAGATTATTTTAAGCGTCAATTTTCCAACTTTATTTGCTTATTTGTTTTTTTGAAGTTGTAAAAATAAATTTTGCCAAGCACTTAATTCAAGAGTGTTACTAGAGTGGACATGTACCTGGTAATAATGGATGATGCTAGAGTGGCCCCCTATCTGTTAATGAAAATGTTATACTCATGTTTATGCCCACTAAATTTTATATTACGCCATTTTTTCATAATAGTTATACTATTTAGTGGTTAAGTTACACTAAAGGTACCGGTTCCTATGACTGGTTTGACCACTATATTCTACCATTTATTTACCAAACAGTTTTAACTTCTACTTGTGCTTATAAAAAGCTGCACCTAACACGTTTCCAACTTATTTGAAGTTTTTTAAGTGAGTAATCCAAATAGTTATAATCTACTAATTTAACTTATAAGTGAAAACAAATAGGGCTATACAAATACTTTGTTGGAATTTATCAAGTAACAATTATAGAAACACATACCTAATCAAATAACAATTACGAGACACTTATTTTTGTATAGACGATCTGTGAAGAAAACAAGAATGCCGCAGTGGCAGGGATTTATGATATGTGAGGGCCAAACCATGTATTTAACCAAATTGGACGTCTGAATCCTCACATTGTATAGTAGAAGAGAAAATCAACATGTAAATTATTGAATCTCGTACTGGTGATTAAAGTTGTCTATTACGTACCGAATGCAAATTAATTGATTGTTTGCATAGATAATTAATAATAATGTTTGAGTTTGTTCGATTTTAAAAATTTGAGAGAGAGAGAGAGAGAGATTGGGCCATAGATAATAGAGAAGAAAAGAATATATATAGTACTCCGATAGAAGGGAAGGAGGTAAAAATAAATAAAATGTGAGGAGATTAATCTGGTGTTTTGTTTTTTTATAGGAGGAAGTGAAATTATATCCCTAAATCACACTGGGGGAGCAATGTCCAGTTCATTTATTTTAATTTGTAGGGGCTAATTCTTATATATGTTAGATAACAAGTATAAATTGTGAGATTTGTTTCTCATCACATCCAGTCTCAAAATCCAACTAAGAAAATACCAAACTACACAATTTATGTAGTCCGCTTGAAGCCACTGTCTTTACTCGATCTTGTCTCCTAGAAACAAGGCCATGTAGTGTGTCTAGCGAAAAATGATTAGTTATGTACTCGATCTTGTCTTCTTTCACCACGACTTTTTAATAGTAATGATTTACATGAAATCCACCAATACTCCAAGAACAGGACTGAAAAACAACCCCTAATTCAGCAACACAACCGATGGTCTCAAGTACTTTAGATGTCAAAGAGCATCAATGTTCACTAATATAAGTTCCTTTATAGAAGCTACAGGATTAGTACTATTGTGCCTGACTGTTGTCAAGACACGATGAACAAAATCGAAAAGGAAAATAACGTTCAAGGACGTGTTTTGATAATTCATACATGTCAAGGACATTTTCAGCATCAACAAATGTTCTCAGCATGTCCTTGGAGGGTATTAATTATCAACACATGTCTTTTTTTTTTGCTCGGCAAATGAAACTTTTTATAAAACTCGAAAGGGGTACAACGAGGGGAACATCAAAAGCATACAATGCTTATGAGGTTAAACAAAGAAGAACAAAACAAACATCCAACAGAGAGTTGGATGGAACCACTCCTCAGACATACACTACACTTTCACCTTTCTAATTCCATCAAGAAAGCCCTTAAAATCCTCCACCGTGTATACCTTAATATCGAACTTTACCTTAATCCACATCGCAACTCTGGTTTTTATCAGCTCACCTACTTGGCCTACTTCTGTCAAAACATTATTGAACACAAAGTCATTCCTCACCAACCACAAGGACCAAATTGTAGCAAAGAAAGTCGCTTCCCATAAATGATTCTCCAAATTTCTGAATCTATTATCAAACCACCAGGTAAAGAGATCTACCAAAGATTCAGGACACACCCATTTCACATGCCACCATTCCAAAATCAAAGACCAAACCTCCCATGAGAATCGACAATGTAAAAAGAGATGTCAGGGCGTTTCCAAAAGATGAGAACACAGAGGGCAGAGTACTGAATCACCTTCAAGGATCAAATTCCTACTTTGAAGGATAGATCTAGTAGCCACTCTTTCTTGAAGGGCCATCCACGCAAAAATCTCCACCTTAGGGGGGCTAAGATTTTTCCAAATTGCTCCCAATACCAGATTTCTTTCATTTCTAGACTGTTCCCATTTGTTGTACACTGATTTCACCGAAAAACAATCATCAGCGGTCCAGCTCCACTTCAACATTATCAACACATGTCTTGGGCGGTCATTTTTTCAAATCGAAAAAAACTGATACCATGATGAATGATAGGCGCGTAAATGTTCACATTAGCGCCCTCTAATTTATCTTTGATAAGTCTATTTATATCGTTACTCGGAGTTTAATGCTTGATTTTTGTATTGTAGGTGTTTTTGAAGCTTAATACGTTAAAGCCTCAGCTAATCAAATTAAAAGAATCGTAGATTGCGCCTGGTGATTTTTCCTCCTACTGTGGGCCCAATTTTATTGGGTATTTTGATTGTGGGCCAGGGACAATGGGCTGGCTGAGAATTAAAGAAAAGACGGAAGGAGTTATTAGGTCAAGCACTTCACTTATTATAAAAGGACGAGGACAGGCGACGACAAAAGTCCGTTTTTTTTTACTTGGCAGCTTCAGATTTCTGTTCTTTCATTGAGAGTTATTTTCCCCTTCAAGTTTTTGGGGTTTTGTTCAATTATTCAAGCATTCGGTAACTCGTTTCAATTTCCGTTCTTAATTAAAGTTATTCGTTGTTATTCGCTCAATTGATATTTCTCGTTTATTCTTGGGAAATAATATTGGCACTCCAAAAATTGATGCAAGTACTCCAAAATCAGTATAACTGATCCAAAGCCCCTTTCCTTTATATTTTGGAGTGTCGCATCAATTTTTGGAGTGCCAATATCATTTCCCTTATTCTTTTCCTTTAGTAATAGAAACATGTTTCAAATTAAGGTTTTTCTTATCTCATGCATGATGACTAGTGAGTAGTTTTATAGGTAGGGTTGCGGGGCAATTAGCACGCCGTGACAAGTCCGGGCACTGCTCCTATTTTCAAATAATGGAAAAAAGCAATTTTAGGTTAATTAAGAACATTCGTGAGACGAATCCGAGCATCGTCGGAGCCCAAGTGAAAGGGAGAATGGGGTCCAAAACTCATTCTCCGCTGTGCATGGGTATACGGCGGCCATAGGGTCTTGCATCTTGCGGGTATCTTTTTCAACCTAAAATTAAACGTTTCTAAGAACTCCAAAACAGAGCAGGTTAATCCGGACTTGTTACGAGTGCTATAAACCCTACGACCGTACCTCCTTTTAATTATTTGAAAAGTTCAATTATTTCGTAAGTTTAGTTAATCTCAACCAATCAACAAGCTAGGGGTGGCTACCTAAGAGCCCGTTTAAATTATAACAACAAAAATTTTTAGTCAGCTCACGTTTCTGTCTCCGTGGATTTGACTCCGAACTTACCAGATATTGTGCTGCGTCGGTCTCCGCCCTACGCTTGGGGTAACCCTTTATTTTAGGTCTAGGAAATCGTCAAGCAATGAATAGAGCGAAATTCATTATATTCAAACGAACAAACATGAGCTTATTATACAAATTTAATCTCTGGTATCACAATACAATAGTTTTGTGTTCCAGTACTATATCAAACAAATGAAATAGGAAGGTAGTTAGCGAAAGAAAACAAAATTGAGAAACTGTATTTTGCCTCGAGCTGAATAGACATGCAATGCTACAACTCTATACCAAACATACTCTCAGCATCACATTATGGGATGCTGAACTATTGGAATTCTTGAGAAAACTTGATTCCAAGCCGCACGTCAAAAGCTGGAAGAAGGTTTTCATGAGAATCCCGTTACATGTAACCCCTGCTTCGGTCAAAGCACTAATAAATTCGCCCTTTTGATTCTTGATTGAAGTTACCCTCAATTCACAAAAAGAATTAATATTGCCATGTATGATTGTGCACACAAAATCATTTATGTGATTTTTTTTCTTTTGAATGGGTTAAAAAAATCCATACACAGTCTAAATGTGTGTGTCTTAAGCTTGAAAGGGCATGATTTCAGACCTTCTAACGCTAGGATTAAACGTATTTTCATTCTTCGAATATAAATAGATACTTGGATTTCAGTCCCCAAATTTGGAGACCCATGATGTGTGTGTGTGTGTGTTTTTTTTTTTGAGACTTAATTCTACAAAACAGAGATTTCAAAATTCCTATTAGATGCATAGTATTAGATTAAAATGCAAACTATTAGATTAAAACGAGGAAACATTTTACGCTTAATTAAATTTTCCAAGAGCTTATCAAGGACCGGTACAACCCTGTTTCGTATGACTTCCTGATCAAATCCATGGCAGTAAATAGATGCCATCTTCGGAAATGATCAGCATTGATTTTCCATATTTCATTTAATTCAATTACAAGACTATCTTCTATTTTCTAATCCTTTTTTTAGGTTTAGTCATCCAAAATTTACACTTTTTTGCTAGCTTATCAAAGAGAACAAATGACATCCCAAAATAGAATAGAAGACTAACATTAAGAGACAAAAGGAGTATACATAGCTATAGTGAGTCATGAAATCACACATTATCATGTTATCATCGTTAGAACAAGATTTTCTTTCATTATTTCCAAGGAGCTAGCATCAATCATAAATTTTATCATGATTTCTCAAGTAATTAATTCCCGACGGCTGATTCATTACTATGGAATTCATAAATATGAAGAAGATCGACAATTCGATCATGTGAATTTGTTTATTATGTTATCTGTATCCGTACTTCTTACGGGTCGTGTATGCAATAGAGCAACACTACTCAGGATTGACGAGTAAGAGCAGAGGAAAAATGTTGTGACAGTTTTAGTGTTTCAATCAATAGCAACAAGATGAAGCCTTCAACCTCAACAGCAAACGGAGACCTAATTATATGCAGTTCTGTAGCACCAAATACTTCTATCTCTCCAGCATACTCTTCAGATTCTTGGTGAGCTGGTGTATACATGCGAGACGACCAAGGAACTACTTCGAAAACTAGAAAGTAGAAACCTTTTCCATGCGCTTTTTGACTAGGAAAAACACGGCAGCAAGAACAAAAAGCTTCCCCCACGGTTGTATTCCTCATCAAAGCCAAATTTGAAGAAAATTATACCTGCCAATCTTCAGGTCACCCATTTCGTAGTGCACATTGAACAGACGTTCAGTATCCACTTATAGAGAGTGAACCCTCGAGTTCTTCGACACGCCTCCCAACCATTCCAAAATTTCTTTGGAAAGCAGTATCATATAACCAAAATCTATAAGACATGACTATAACAGTTACATAATAAGGTCTCACTACACAACATTCAAAGCATCCAACTAACGTATTTGTAGAGAACATTAAGGGAAAAATTAAGAGAAGTACTATAGTCTCCTTTTGGGTTCCACACAACCTTATCGTTTGCTTTGTAAATTCTCAGCCGAAAAAGACTTGTATTTTGTGAAGGGCCGGAGAAGAATGTTGTGTTCAATTTGGAATGATTATTCAGCAAGTTGATCTTCTAGAGACAACATTCCTAACTGAACACAACCTTCTCCTTTTTCCAACTACAAGTCTTCTCCCGTTGAGGATTTAAAAAGCAGTTGACAAGATTGTCTGGAAACCAAAAGGTGACTAAAGTATCTTAATTTTATCCTTTAATGTACACTACAAAGACCCTACTTGGATGCTTGACAATGTTGCGAAGTGAGACAATATTATGAAACTATAATTGTTATAGTCATTGTCTTATAAATTCTGGTTATATGATTCTGCCTTTCAAAGAAATTTCCTTTTGCTTGCGGTACATATAAAGATCTTAGAATCAACCATGACATACGAAACAAGCATGCCATAATCAAAGGGGCGGAGCTATATGTTGAGTCCCGAGGTCCCGGCCCCAGTTTCCCGAGCGTCCGAATTTTAAAATTTTTATTTTGTATATACCTCATTTTGAATATTATTGATAATTATTCGTGTATAGCTATTTATAATCTTAATAATTTTAGTTTGATTTGATAAAAAACTGGTTATTTTATGTTCTCATTTCTTAATTTCTTTCATAAATAAAAAATAAGCACGTCACAATTAAAGTAGCCTAAAGAAAAATGCAAAATGATTAATATACTTTAATTGCATTAGGTTAGAATCATTTCAATGTTAAAATGTAATGTTTTGGAAAGCAAAAACCTTATGGAATTACTTCGGTGTCTCCCTCTATTTTGGAGACACTGTAACTTTTGGCATAACCAAACCATTATGAGCATAACCAAAACTCATTACAAACATAACAAAACCATAACAAGGCATAACTTGTTTGTTGTGCTTTGATTGAGTTTGGTTATGTCTTGGTTAGTTTTTTTTTTATATTCCTTGATTATGCCTTATTTTGGGTTCTGTTATGCTTGTAATGGCCGGGTTTATAAGCTCATAATAGTTTTGTTATGCCAAAAGTTACGGTGTCTCCAAAATGGAGGGAGACACCGAAGCGCTTCCCAAAACGTTATGATATACATAAGTATATGTTCCAGTAAAAAATATGTCCATTATGTTGAGAGTATAAATAATAAAGTTGCCCCTCTCTTTATCAGCTCAAGCTTTTAGATGGGTTGGTGGTTAACAATCTAATATGGTATCAGAGTAGGCGATAGATCTTGGGTTCGAAACTCACCACCTACCTAATGATTAAAATTTACACGTGTTTAGCCCGCTTATGGAGTAAAAGTCTGGCTCCACGTGAGGGGGCGTATTGAGAGTATAAATAATAAAGTTGCCCATCTCTCTAACAGCTTAAGCTTTTAGATGAGTTGGTGGTTAACAATTTAATACATTAAGCTGGCCCCCGGAGTTAGAATCCTGACTCCACCACTAAATCAGGTCGGCACTAGTATCTAACCTCCAATTAAAGACCTTGCTATTTCCCGCACAGCGGCGATTTGAAGGGGTAACTGGAACAACATTCTGGGTTTATCAGTATTCTTAACACTTGGGAATTTGATTGGAATTGGTTTTCTATGCCATTACTTAATGACTGTGTCACTTGTTTCTTCAAAATGAAAAGCACCGAAAAGAAACGCAAAGGATTTTAAAGATCCATTTGTCCAGCTACTTTTTTTGTTTTTGTTTCAAATGATATCCTATAAACACTAAATAATGCAAAGTACCTGAGAGGGTCCCAAACAGCCCCGAGAGAGGATTCTTTCACGGGATGATTTCCATGGCATTCCTTAGCTCCTTGAGATGTTCCGACTCTCTGTGGGCATACCCCTGTTTCCAGTTCCAAAATATGAAGGGGTGGAATGTATAAAATAGCACAAGGAAGATGAATGTGAAAAGTTTATGTTAATTTCCTGATACAATTCCTTACTCTTGCCATAGAACAGGGATAGGAACAAGTTCCACCATGGGCTTCTGTGATGCACACAATCCTGAGAGAGAGAGAGAGAGAGAGAGAGAGAGAGAGAGAGGGGACTTCTGTTTCAATTATGAAGACGGGGTGGAATGTATATATAGTGAAAGGAGAAATATTCTCTCCAAAATTTTCGGAGAGAGAGAGAGAGAGATGTTTGGTACACAAAAATAGGAATGCAACTGAATTGTTCAATCACGTAAGTACGTAACCATTAGGCCTAATTTGGTGGATCATGTTGGGGGATTCTTTTGTCACGAGTCTTTATGCGAATAACTTTCCTCATTTTCGGTAGTATCCACAAAAGTAAGGACACTTGTTCGAAAGGTAAAATAGGCCCCGTTTGCTAACACGTACTTTTAGTTTAATTTCTGTTATAAAGTTTTGGTGGAGGGGCAAGAATTTATGTTACAAGTTTATTGGCTTTATAAATTGATAATTGGTGTTTGGTATTTTTTCGAAAAAGCAATAGATTTATTAAGAAAACTTGACAAAGGGTACATCAAGTTGGGGGGAGGGGAGGAGAATCCAACCTAGGTTGGAAACAATGGACCGAGGTCCAAACACCTAAGGGGCAAAAGCCCGAAAACCCTAAAAGCCTCAAACGCCCACAACTGAAAATTAAGCCCCGCCCAATAATCAAAAACCAAACCTAAACCACACACCCCTACACACCATTGCCACAAAACAGAGTAGTCGCCATCACACCACAACCGACATCAAGCACGAACACACATACATAGCTGACTCATCGGAAAAAGAAAACATAACCCCCCACATACCACCTCCTAGACTCCACATCCATTAGAAATCTAAAGAGGACCTCTGCTGAAACCGACCTCATTCCTTTGGTGCTTATTCCTTCGGAGAGGAGCGAATGAATTGTTTATCAGTAGACTTTCCAGGTCTTTTGCTTCCTGTTCAATCATCTTTTTCATTCTCAAAACACCAGCGTCATCAATCTTAATACCTAACTTAGTTCCTGCTATGATAGTTTCTTGGAGTTCCTCTTCAATTCTGTACTGCTCCTGCTCTGGTGTAACAGCTATAAACCCAGAAACTTCATGAGATGGGACAGAAGTTCCTCTTGACTCAATCGAAGCCAAATCTTTATCAAAAGGCTCCGTATCCTTAATCACCTCGATTGGATTGAGATCAACAACTAACTGTATGCCCCCAACTTCCTTGTCATTCAAAAAACCTACTTCCGAAAGATTATAAAAACCTACATCAAGTTCTACTCGCTCTGTAACTGTGCCAATATCCAAAGGTCCATCTTCTAAGCAAGGATAGTTCTCCCTTTCAATAATGGTTCCATCAGCCATGGATTGGGATGTATCCTTAGTATTAATTTCGGCCTCAATAGGTTCAAAGAAGGCTACTAGCTGTTTATCCCCTTCAATATTAGTCTCTTTGGGCTTAGAAACAGCTCCACTACTTACTAAATCCCCGGGGGTTTCACTCCCTTGTCCTACGATCAGCTCCGCACCCGAAGAGGTTCTATTAGTATCACTTTCATACCCCGGAGTATCCATTTCATTATCCTCATCCTTATCCTCATCCTCCACCTCTTCCTCTTCCTTTGATTCATCTTCTGAAAGCGAGGTAGAATGCAGACTTAGTCTGGGAACTTGTTTCTCCGCTTCATGTGGTTGGTCGCATGAATCTTCCATCACCTTAACTTTGTAACACTTATCTCCAACCTCAACGATAATCCATTCATCAATTTCCTTGAAAATATTAGTGGCGATTAAAATCTTAGCCTCCGCAAAAGATGTCATCTTCATCGTCGATTCATCCGTAGATATGAAAGAACCCCATAATTCTCCAATGGTTTTGAAAGAATTGTTGCTCCATCCGTTGAGAGGCATTCCATAGCAGCATAACCATACAAATCTTTCAGCGCATGCCGCTTGCCCATCCCATGGTTTAGATTTAGAAAACCACCTTTGAAGACATTTTTCTTCAATCAATTTCTCCATTTCCTCTCTGGATGTACAAGTTATAATCACAGACCTTCCACCAAGCGCCTTAATATCAATATTGTCTAGTCCCATACCTGCCATCTGAACCTTTAAGTCATTGATTGAAATTAGCTTATGTAGTTTTGCCACCGCGCTGCGGTAAAGCCACCCATTCCCAGCAGACTTTACAGATATCCTTCGGCACATTTGATCACTACTTTTCAACCCTTTCTCTGATTCCTTCTCAACACTACCGCCTTTTTTAATTTCACCTGATACCATTTGGGCAAAAGATATTCCTTGATTGAAACTCTTGTGACCATTTTTCCCTATGTCAACGTGATTACCATGATTCCCACGAAACCCTTGCAAACTTGTTTTCACGTCAGGACGATGAAATATAGGAACCTTCAAAGCTGATTTGGTCATATACTGTCCAAAAGAAGCTTCTTTGACATACAGCTTCTTATCACTAACCCACAACCCATTGGATTTTGAAACTGCAACCCCTGCTGAAACGTGACAATCATATCTAACAAACCCAAATTTGGACCCAGTTCTTTTGCTCCGTTTATAGGGAATGAACGCATCTTTGACAACACCATAATTATTGAAAGTTTTCCTGAGCCAACCTTGATCAACCCCCTCAGGCAAGTTGTCAATGAAAAGAGTGAACAAAGGTTGATTTTTACTACCTACCTCCCCATTCTTATTCCACTGCTTGTTAATCACAGGGACCCATCCTCCCTCGTTTTGGCTCCGAACAGCCATGGCCGCACGGTATATAGCATACAAACACCAGTTAGGGAGAATACTACTATAACTCAAAACAACAGCTAAGCAACCATTCGTACCCACAATACAACACGGCACTAGCAGAGCAAAACAGACATCCAAAGTTGAATCAGCAGGCAGAGAGCAGACCTTATCCACGGATGAGCAAAACCAACAGACAATAAATAACTGACCTTATCGAAGGATGAGCTTCTCTGAGTTAGCACCGGCAGAGGAACCAAACGGAATCGAAAATAAACTGACCTTATCGGCGGAGATTGACGGTGAGAAAGTTCGGTCGCGCTGAGATCCCAAACGGCGACAAAATCGGGCTATGGCGCTGAAATCCCAAACGGCGCTGAAAACTCAACCGGCGCTGAAGTCCCAATAGCGAAAACTCTTGGGCGCTGGAGTTTGATGGGAAATATCCAGGGAGGGGTTCCGGGAATGGAGAAGGGAAGCTAGGGGGGGGGGGGGGGGGGGGGGGGGAGGGGGAACTCACGGGGAATGGGGTTTCAGGGAAAAGATCGGCAAGGAAGTTCGGAGGATGGGGTTTCAGGGAAGGAATCGAGGGATGGGTTCGGGGAGGCTAGGAGGAGGGGCGGCCAGCGGCGGCCGCTGGAGAAGGCGAGGGGTGGGTGGGCTAGGGTTTCATCTTTTCAGTGTTTGGTATTAAACGTGAAAATACTTATTTGATCAAGTAGATTACTTTGAGCTTCAATTTGTAACTTTATTTGTTTATTCAAGTTGTAAAAATAAATTTTTCTGAGCACTTAATTCAAAAGTATTACTATTCTTTTTTTTTTGACAAAAGTGAGAGGTACTGCATTGATAAAACCCAACGGCACTTACACAATGAAATCTATTATAGATAACTAGGACAAAACCAAACTAATCATCTAACTGATACATAACTAGAAAGAACGAGGCGATTGATGTCTTTCATCCCCAGCTCAAGCATCGCCTAACGCACCTTCTGCTGAGCGAAAAATTCATATATCCTATAGCAGTCTCAAAAAGAGATACATTGCTATATAACAAAAAAAAAGACAATAAGAATCCAGACGATCAGATGAACTTCGACTAGAAATGAACACACTAATAAATTTCTAGCAAACCATCAATAGATGCATACTAATCTTCTCGAGCCCAAACAGAAAACAAATCGCCCAAAGGCGAACTTTATTACTCTCACAAGAAGAGACAAAACTCTCACATGGAGAGACAAAACTACCCCAGATCTTGCTCTAAATCCAGCCGCCTAAAATTCATTGTGATTCGTTCGACGATTACTGCCTCCACTGCTGCTGCCACAAGGGCTCCGGTGACGGATTATATGTGGACAACGACTCCAGTGACGGCGGAGCTCACGCCAAACAGAGATGGTCAAATCTGAGGGAAGAGAAAACGAAAAGAAAAAAAACCATAGGAAAGAGGAGAAAGAAAGAGGAGAGCGGATGGAGGAGGAATATTTTTTTTTGGTCGGCAAACGGAATTTTTTATTGAATTCGAAGGGGTACATCGATTACATTACAGCCTTGACCTTAGAACACAGCTATTACGTAGAGCTACATGCAGGAACTATATCCAACCACGATTGGATAAAAAAAAACACCTCACTTACTTTCTCACTTTACAACTTCACTTTTCGAATTCCATCCAAATATCCTTTGAAATCCTCCACAGTGTAGATCTTGATGTCAAACTTAGCCTTCATCCACATGGCTACTCTGGTTTTGATTAAATCCACCACTTCCGAAGCCCGTGTTGTTGCACCGTTGAAAATACACCCATTCCTCGTTAACCAAATAGACCAGAGCGTTGCAAAAAAACATACATCCCAGATATCTTTCTCCAAGTTTCGGAACTTATTACCAAACCACCAAAGTGCTAACTCTGCTAGTGAGCTTGGACAAACCCACTGAATGTTCCACCATTCCATAATTTCTGACCATACCACCCACGAAAATCGGCAATGCAAAAGCAAGTGTTGAGTCGTTTCCACATGAAGAGCACATAATGGGCATACCACCAAGTGAGCCTCAGAGATTAAATTCCTATCAACAAGAACCGATCGAGTTGCAACTCTATCTTGAATGGCCATCCATGAGAATATTTCCACTTTAGGGGGCTCAAATTTCTCCACAAAGACCCCATCAGAGTATGCCGAGGCTGCGTTTTGGTTTCCCACTGTCGATATACTGATTGGACAGAGAAAACTTTGTCTGTTGACCAAATCCACTGCATGGTGGAGGAGGAATATTACTATTCAGTTATTGAGATTGATCTAGACATGTACATGGTAATAAGCTATTCTACCATGCATTTAGGTGCCGTTCCGTTTTCTTTTAAACATTCTTTTTCAAAAAGAAGGTAATTTCAAGCTCAAATATAATGAAAATAAAAAATAAATTTTTTATTTTTTTTTGCACTGTTTAAAATATCTTAATGAGATCTATCAAACAAGATTCATATTGGTAGGAAAATTATTGCGTAAACACATAATTTTTTAGTTTGAAATTACCTTCCTTTTCTAAAAGTTTTTTTTTTCGAAACTGGAACGGGGCCTTATTTACCAGACAGTTTTAACATAAAAAAGTTGCACCAAACACGTTTCCAACTAATTTCAAGTTTTTTAAATGAATAATCAATCTACAGTAACTTTTAAGTGAAAACAAACTGGGACATTGATTTTGTACCAAATTCCCTCACTTTCAATAGTGGCACAGATAAAGCAGCACTTTTGGTGTTTACCTGGAGGGGCATGTTACGTACAAAATTTTTTATCTAGAAATCATCCGGAATATAATTACATCGGTCTTTTATGGCCGGTCATAAATAGTACATTTCTAGTCGTTTCCGTGTAACATTTCTTTGTAAATAACACTTTTGTTTCCAAAAAAAAAGTAACACTTTTGGTCAAATTGATTGCAATGCATTTCAATAGGTGAATAATAAATGGTTTGGAAAGTGAAGACTGAGTTATAGTCCCAATTTTAGAACAAATCACTCCTCAAGTTCAATTTCCCCCTTTTTGTAATCTGTAACCATATATAGTTCTTCCGCACCGCATCTCCTCCTTCCCCTCCCCCGGGTTTTACGCCCCAATGGGTGATGGGAGGAGAGGGATTTCTCCCCCTCGTGATGTTTTTCCGTCTCTTGATCTTAGATCTCGGAGGTTTTCTCACCTTCCCCCTTCACCCCCACATCCTCCTTCTCCCCAAACCACCATTCGTTGCCCCTCCTCCACCGCTTCCGCCGTGTAGTCCGACGGCTTTTGGAGGAGTGCCTTGCAAATCGTGATTGTCGGAGGTGTCCTCTCATGCCGAAGTGGGAGATCTAGGATGGTGGTTGAAGTCTCTGCTCCGATACAACGGACTCCGTCCGGTTTCGTCACCAGTTTTTCTCTTTTTTGTTCTCTTCTTTGGTGTCCATTGTGTGGAATTTCTCCCCATTTGTGGGGCTTCTATCACCCCTGTGTGGGTGTTTATGGTTGTTTTCTACAGTGCTCCAACTGTTTAGAGCAATGGGTTTAGTTGAAGTTGGATGTAGTTTTTGGAATAAGTCTCATCCTGTTTGATTTCTTGATCCCTTGCTTAGGGATTGAGTTTTCTATTAATGTATCTATAATATCGTTGTGGGAAAAAAACCCATAGCTCTTCCATTTCAAAATGAAACAAATATTTTGCTGGAATTTATCAAGTAACAAATATAGGAACACATACCTAATCAAATCACGATGACGAGGCACTTATTTTAAAATATAGATGATTTGTAAAGGGAAAAAAAAACCTTTGGGACAATTGTGTGATTATTTTCACCGTATAATGATGATGAATTTGGCTTAATTGTCCCATTGGATTGAGTGATATGGAAAGAAAAGAAAAGAAAATGAGTAGAGTTTCTCACCAAAATGTAAGAAAAATAATTGTGACATTTGTTTCTCATCACATCCTTTCTGATCAGGATTCACCTTAGAAAATACCAAACTATAAAATTTACGTAGTCCGCTGGAAACCACCTTGTCTATTTTTTTGCCCCGACTTAAAAAACCATAACATAGCATTACAAGATTAATTTATATGAGTTCCACAAATACTGCAAGAAAATACCACGACTGAAAAACAACCCCCTTAACTCAGCAACACAACCGATGCTCTCATTAATGTTCATTAACATAAGTTATAGTACTCTAGGTAGAGGTGTCGAACAGGGACGGCACGAGCACGGCACATGCACGGATCTTTTAGCATTGGCATGACACGGCACGACATGGGCCTGGCACAACACATACACTAAAGTGGGTTGGGCTGGGCCATTATTTTGGAGCCCACGACATGGGCACGGTTAGGCACGGGGCATGACACGAATTAAGCACGGCACAGACACGTATAATGGCACAATAAATGAAAGATTCCTAGCTCGCCTAGGTTTAAAAATATTTGCAATGTTTTAAACTTTTTCAATATCAACCCACAATCGATATATCAACAGAATCAATCACCAGAAAGCAATAAACAGAATAACACCAAAATATATGTGGAAAACCCTAAACGGGAAAAAACCATGAGAAGGAATCAAACACTATAAAACATTGTGCGCGCGGTTACAAGTAATCTTACCCTACGATTCTAAATCCTCACAAATCGCCCTAAGACTTATTTACCGAATCCACGTTCACCACACCCAATGCTTGACCGCCGCTGCCTTGAATCCACAAGCCTTCCGTTTGCCTTCTGGAATCCACCGAAAGACTTTGTTCAGAGATTAACTGAGTTTATGTTGTAAACCTCCTGAAGTTGTATTGAACGCTCAAAGATCCATCGATCTTCTTTTTACTTCAAGATTCAAAGATATAACCCCACCATATTGTTTGAACTTCAAACCCAATATGTATTGCACGTACAACACCCTTCTTTTTGTTTCTTCAATATTCAATAGCCAGTCATCTATCTACCTCTTTTTTCTCAGTATTTGAAAAGCCCCAAAACCAATATTTTTTGACTTGTTGTATGCCTTATCTCGTGCCTTAATAGATTGCTTAGATTAATTACCAATTGATCGTTTCCATGTGCAACAAATCTTTTCCATGTCCAACAATTCTTTCTATGAGCACCAATTTCTTTCCTATCGAGAATAATTCTTTCCTTTTCTACCTATATGAAACACTCACTCTCAATTACACAATATTGATTTCCTTCTACTTCCTAACCAAACACTCTAGAAATAAAAAAATATAAAATACAACTTGATATATATAAATAGAAATACAAATAAATGTGTGTTTTGTCTTGGAATTTGCCAACACAGAGAAACCGTGACCCGTGGTCCTAACAATAAAAATACTAGTGATGCATTTCTAGTTGAGAATGCATATGGGGAAAAGAGGGGTGGGGCTTTGTTTTTTGGGCCGCGTTACGTATCCATTCGCCACTTTGTTCTAGCTCATTTTGTATAGTTGAGTAGTGGGGCATGAAATGTGCTTCGTTCGTGGATATATATAGATAGATATGATTACCCCAAGCGTAGGGCTAAAATGCCATTTGAAACATAATAATCTGAAAGATCGGGTATCGTATCCAAGGGAATATTTGTTACGGCTTTGATAGATTTGTAGATGTAAGCAAGGTTTTTGGCGTTTAGATGGCCAACTTTGTTTGACTTCAAACGGTGGAAAATAAACGGCTAAATTGAACGAAGATTTAACTAATATAAAACGAAATGCTAGGTCTAGGAGATCCTAACACCCACGACTCAAGTCAATCCACTTTTCTCATCCTATTACTCAGCTTGAGATACACAACTAAGGTTCTCAGCCCGGAGGGTTTTGCATTAGAAACCATTTTAGACTATAAATGTGGTTCGAATACCAAGCGAGTTCTAGACTTCATTTGGCAAACACCTCGAGCGACATAGATCCAAGCTGTGGCAAGTGGCAGGCTCTTGTCTACACATGATAAAAGAGGTTAACACCTCAGCAATTTGACAAACGAATCCGAACTAACTTGAGTTCCGAACCAAAGATTGAAACTTTATGATGAGAAAAGCAAGATCAACTCAAGCCATGTTGTGCTAATCACCCCATGACTAAACCTTATGAACTACTCACTCATATCTAGAGAGATAGAAGCAAGGCAAAAACTAGAAAACATATTTAACCAACGGAAATTGAAATAAACTTGAGATTACTATAGATCGAGAGCGTAGCTACAACTTTAATAAAAACGAAAATAACAAACTAAGATTAACTAAGGTAGAAAATGCAGGATTAAGTTAGGAAAATGAAGAACAAGCAAGAGCAAAATAGCAAGAGTAAGCAAATCCTATTGTAGATCTAAAAAGTTGTACTACTATCTCTAATTTTTGATATTCGTAACATAATGGGATATTTATATCGCCCTCATTTACGCACAAAATATCTCACTAGAAAATCCAAAGATTATGCTACGAAGGCCCTCGGTACCGATACCTCCACAACCTTGGTATCGGTACCCTCGCACTTGGAATGGTTATTTCCGGAGATAAGCTCTCGGTATCGATACCATGTTTGTGGAGGTATCGATACCGAGGCCATTAAGGCAGATTTTGGCTAAACTTTGCGGGCTCGCTTCAGACACTCCCGAACTCGGATTTGGGTGTTTTTTTAGACCATTAGAAAGCTTACTGAATCTACTTTCTAACCCAAGTAGTTTGGATCCAAGATGATTTGTACATTAAAGGATATGACGATTTTTCCCTCAGTTGGTTGGAAAATGAATAACTTTGATAAAATCCTCACATCTCCTTCAATTTCCTTGACTCTTGGGCATCCCGAACAACCTCAAAACCATCTTTTCAGGTATCACAACGGGGTGGCACATGGCCTTGGGTACTTAATTGGTTGCACTCGGAGTATTCATTGGCGTTTAAACACACCTTATTCACACGAATTACCCAAAAACACTAAAAACACACCTTGCGTGCAATATCTAATAAAACACTAACTTTATAAACGTAAATACAATAAAACTAAGGATTTAAGCACTAAGAATATGCATTATTGGGTGCTTATCAAAATGCAGATGATTGATAGATGAGTACGTATCAACCTTCTTGGGATATATCCAAACCATAGAGGTGCATTTCTTACTTATAATTACATTCAGTGTATTACAAGGTTTAATTATCAATAAAATATTTTGTATTAAAAGTGTTAATTTAATTTTAGTTGTAATTATGAAAATTAAAAAAAATAATGGCAACTTTTTAGAAATCTTTTTTAGCATCGATCACAAGGCTTGATTGTGCACGGGCACGAAAATCAACACGACACGGCACGACACGAATTATGGTGGGCTGTGGCTGGGCCGAGGATATTCTTAAAAAACATGGCACGGTTAGTAAATGAGCCCAGCACAACATGGCACAACGCACACTAGACATGGGAATAAATGGATTGGGCCAGTACGGCACGACCCATTTGAAACCTCTTATTCCACGGAGAAGCTATGGGATGGTACTAATGTGCTTGGCTGTAGTCAAGAGAAAACGAACAAAATCGGAAAAACTGATACCATGGTGGGGCTGGCAGATGGAATCTAACTTTTGGGAGACGTTTGTATGATTGGGAAAAATGCCAAGAGGAGGAGTTGCAACATAGTCTGCATGGTATAGTGTTGGACTCATCCAAACAGGACTCGCTACAGTGGAAATGGACAACAGATAAATGTTTTTCAGTGAAATCTTTGTATGGACAATGGGAGCAACAAGTCCACGTTGGAGATGGGGTGTTGGGGTCATTATGGAAGAACCTAAGTCCACCAAAGGTAGAAATTTTTTCTTGGCTGGCTTTACAAGGTAGGGTGGCTACTCGATCAGTTCTTGCACGCAGAAATATGATCCAAGAGGGACAATTGCCTCTCTGCCCTCTCTGTTCTCTCGTTGAGGAAACCTCGGAGCACCTATTTTTGCACTGCTCGTCTTCCTGGCACATTTGGTCGATTATCATGCAATGGTGGCAGTTGGTTTGGGTTTGTCCTCCATCCTTGGCAGACCTAGCCAGTTGGTGGTTTGGCAATAGTTTTCGGAATTTGGAAAGGTATATTTGGGAGGTAACGTTCTTTGCTACTTTGTGGTCTATGTGGCTTGCGAGGAATGACCTCATCTTCAACAATGTTATAAGGTCCGCGAGTGAGGTTGGGGAGTTAGTCAAGACAAGGGTGGCTATGTGGATGAAAGCTAAGTTTGACATCAAGGTTTATTCGGTGGAGGATTTTCGGAGCTTTCTTGGTGGAATCCGTATGTTGAAGCTCTAAGTTTTATTTTGAGGTGTTGTTGCTTCCAACTTTCGGTTGGATGCTCTTTCTTTGTTTTTTCTTCTTTGTTGTGTGGGTGAGTAAGTGTTGACTCACTCTTGTTTTTCCACTCGATGTTCCCCTGTCGAGGTAATAAAATCGTTTCATTTGCCGAGCAAAAAAAAAAAAAAAAACTGATACCATGGTGAATAAAGCGAAACGACCTAACACAAGTTTATTATCCAAATCTAATCTCCGATATAAGATTACCATATGTTTGTATTCCAGTACTATATCAAATGAATGAAATATGAATGTGGTAAGCTAAAGAAAACAAAATTGGAAAACTGTATCTTGCCACAAGCTAAATAGATATGCAGTTCTACAACTCTGTACCAAACATACTCTCTGGATCACATTATGGGATGCTAAACTGTTGGAATATTTGAGAAAGGCTTGATTCGAAGCCGCACATCAAAAGCTGGAAAGTCTACAACCACCGCATGAGAAATCCATTGGGCCCTCAGGAATAATATCAAGCAGATTTTTCTACATATTTGCTGTTGTGAGCTGTGTACGTGCTCGAACTCTTTCCCGGTTATATATTTCCTTCCATGTCTTGTGTGTCCATCATATGTTAATTGTGGAAAAAGTCAATTACAGCCCAACAAATAGCAGCAGAGTGAAATGGCTTGGGTTTGTTTGCTTTTTCCTTGGATTGGCCATCTATATAAGAGTCCATCAGTGACCCACTATCGACTCCACCTTTTGTTTTTAAACATATTATGGGGGGCATTTTTCTTTCCCTTTTCGTAATCACTCCCAAAGACGGAACTGTATATGGGCATATGGGGGCCACGGCCCCCGCGTTGTTTTGGGATTTTTTTTCTTTTCAAATTTCAATATTAATATTAGTTTTTTTTTTTTTTTGGGTTAAGAACACCTAAATATTTTATTTTGTGTTGAATGTTATTTAGACATTTAAATGCTTTAAAAATGTGTTCGTTTTGGGTCCCAAAACTCAATTTCTTTCTTTGCACACGGTCTGCCATAAGTTTTTTGAGTAATGAGTAGAGAAAGATAGTAAGAGAAATGAGATTAATAATTGAAATTTTTTTCTTGTTCATAGTTCGGCCCCCGCGTTTATGAAATCCTGGTTCCGTCCCTCCCACAATATACTACACCAATACTTATAACACACAAGATGAGAGTTAAACCTATCAAACTTGGATGAGGTGTTTTTGCGTTCATCTTCATCTGTTGCATGTTCATCCTCAATAACATAACGGTAGTGAACTTTTCCACACTTCTGCTTGTGCAGAGTGCCATATTGGTGATTGTTGATCTGCGGAGAAACAGCAAAGACATATCTTCAATCGTACTTTTGCCACAGAACAGGGATAGGAATAAGTTCTTTGTTTTCGAAGAAAACCATTGGTTTTTGTGATGCACAATCCTTGAAGAGAGAGAGAGAGAGAGAGGAGCACTTCTGTTTCAATCGTGAAGACGAAGTGATTGTTTCAAGAACAGAACTATTGGGAAAATGACTGGGTTGGAATATATTATAGTGAAAGGAGAGGAGCAATTACTTATTTTTAGTCCAAGAAATTAGGAAGGCAACTGAATTGTTTAGTCACGTAACGAGTAGTCCTAATTTGGTGGATCACGTTGGGGGATTCATTTTTCACGAGTCTTTGTGCGAATAACTTTCCTCACTTTCGGTTGTAGGACACTTGTTTGATCAAGTAGATAATTTTAAACATCAATTTCTAACTTTATTTGTTTATTTGAAGTTGTACAATTAAATTTTACCAAGCACTTAACTCAAGAGTAGGGTTACAATTCAGTTATTGAGATTGATCTAGACATCTACATCGTAATAAGTTATTCAACCATTTATTTACCAAACAGTTTTAACTTCTACTTGTGCTTATAAAACGTAACTCCAAATACGTTTCGAACTTATTTGAAGTTTTTTAAGTAAGTAATCAAAATAGTCATAATCTACTAATTTAACTTATAAGTGAACAAACAGGGCTATACAAATATTTTGTTGGAATTTATCAAGTAACAATTATAGAAACACATACCTAATCAAATAACAATTACGAGACACTTATTTTTGTATAGACGATCTGTAAAGAAAAAGAAAAACCTTTGGAACAATAGTCTGATAACGTTTTCACTAGGCACCGTTCAGTTATCGGGAATGTTTTGCATGTGGGAAATCGGTTCCCAGGAAAAGTGAAGTAAAGGAAAATGAAATTTATTTTCCTGTGTGTGTTTTGTTGACAAAAAATCTTGCAGCAAAACACGAATCTTTCCTTTTGGCAAGACCTACTTTGCAGAAAAGTGTTTCCTAGTGAGAAAGTTGAAGCTGTGAGTCATACAACTTTTCTGGTAGTGGAACACGCAGAAAATTATAGGAAAGTTGATTTTCCCGTCCTTTCACATTCTTTCCTTGCAACTGAACGGAACCATATAATCGTAACCAATTTGGTTTAATTGTCCCTTTGGATTGAGTGATTTAGTAAGTAAAGAAAACAAGAATACCGCAATGGCAAACGCGAGATCTATGATATGACAGGGCCAAACCATGTATTTAACCAAATGGGATGTCTCAATCCTCACATCGTGTAGTGCTAGAAGAAAATCAACATGTAAAGTGTATTGCATCTCGTATTGGCGATTAAAGTTGTGTATTACGTACCGAATGCAAATTAATCGATTGTTTGCATGATAATTAATAATAATGATAAGAAGAAGAGAAGAATAGATAATTTTTCGTCACTCAACTATACAAACGATAGAAGGGAACGCGAAAAAAATAAAAAATGTGAGTAGATTAATCTGGTGTTATTATATCCCAAAATCACACTGGGGGAGCCATGTCCAGTTCAGTTCATTAATTTGTAGGGGCCAATTTCTTTATTTGTTAGATTCCAAGCACAAATCTCAGTATAAAATGAACGATTTCAAAAAAATTGCAAGCCCCCCTATACCCCCGCCTGTGTCCTCCTTTGGCTCCGTTCAGTTGTCGAGAAAGTTGTGTGGGAAATTGGTTCCCAGAAAAAGTGAAGTGAGGTGAAGTAAAAGAAAAAGAAAATTATTTTCTTTTGAGTGTTCATTTGACAAAAGAATTTTGCAAGAAAAATTAAGGTTTAGTTGTTCATTTGTCAGGAAAAAGAAACTTTTGGGAAAATTTTGTGAGTGTTCACTCATTTTCCTTTTCCCGCGACGCAAAATCCTTTGTTTTTTGCAGGATCACTTTTGCAGGAAAGTAATTCCTGCAGGAAAACTTAAATTGGTAAGTCCTAGAATTTTCTTGCCAACTGAACACTAGGAAAGTTATGGGAAAATTGATTTTTCCATACTTTCCTGTTCTTTCATGGCAACTGAACGGGGCCTTTGAGAATGGGTAGAGTTTCTCACCAAAATGTAAAAAAAGAAGAAAAAAATGTGAGATTTGTTTCTCATCACATCCTGTCTCAAGATCCAACTAAGAAAATACCAAACTACACAATTTACGCAGCCCGCTTGAAACCACCCTCTTTATAAGGGTATATTCGGACTCCTCGAAACAAGGCCATGTGGTGTGCCTAGCGCACGTGTTTGAAAAATGGTAATAATATTTGGATTAATGAACCTAGTGAACGTGCCAATCTTGTTCAATCCCACTTTACTAATCTTTTCACTAGATTCCCTGTTTCTTCTTTAAGGGTACACTCCCCTGGAAATCTCGATGTCATTCCTGACACTGACCATATGCTGCTTAACGCTTGCCCTTCTAGTGCTGAGATTTGGGAAAGTTTTAAGAGCATCCAACCTTATAAAGCTCCTGCTCCTGATGGATTTCAAGCCATTTTTTACCATAAATACTGGAACATAGTGGGCCCTGAGGTTTGCAAGTTCATCCAAACTTGTTTCACTAATTGGACCACACCTGCTGAGCTTAACAGAACTTTCATAGCTCTTATTCCTAAATGTGATAAACCTAATACTGTTAAATTGTTTAGGCCTATTAGTTTGTGCAACGAGATTTATAAAGCCATCACTAAAATTCTTGATGCTAGATTGAGGCCTTTTCTCAAATCCATTATTAGCCCCACTTAAAACAGCTTCATTTCTGGAAGATCCACCTCGGATAATATTATCATTACTCAAGAATTCCTTCACACTTTGCATAAGAAAAAAGGGGAGAGGAATGATTGTTAAAATTGATTTGGAAAAGGCGTATGATAAGATATCTTGGGATTTTCTTGCTGACACCATAAAATTCTTCAATTTCAGCCCTAATTGGATAAAGCTCATAATGAATTGTGTTACTAACCTATCCACTTCCATTCTATGGAATGGAGCGGCCCTTCCTGAATTTTCTCCTCGACGTGGGCTTAAACAAGGGGATCCTCTTTCCCCGTATCTCTTTGTGCTATGCATTATCCGTTCTTATTAATAAGAAAGCATCTGAAGGTAGTTGGAAAGGAATCAAGGTGTCTCGTCATTCCCCTCATCTAACACATCTATTTTTTGCTGATGATTTGATCTTATTTGGTGCTGATAATTTTAATACTTGTCGTGCCATTATCGACACCCTTAATATCTTTTGTGATATGTCAATCTGGACAGTGCATTAGTTTCAACAAGTCTAAGATGTTCATATCTCCTAATGTAGCTAGGGGCAGGGCGCCTAATCACCTTATCAATATTGTGGGAATCCAGCTTACTAATGACTTGGGAAAATATCTTGGTATTCCCCTTATACATGGTAGGGTGAGCAAAAACCACTTTATTAACATTGCTAAAAAGGTTCAGGGCAAACTATCTGGCTGGATAAATAATACCATGTATCTTGCTGGATGGACTACTATGGTACAATCTGTGTCCTCCACCATCCCTAGCTATTCTATGCGGACCATGGAATTTCCTATAAGTGTTTGTGAGAAACTTGGCAGACTTAATAGGAATTTCCTTTGGGGAGATATTGAAAATAAAAAGAAGATTCACCTTATAAACTAGAATCAAGTTTGCATGGATAAGGCTAGTGGGGGTCTAGGAATTAGAAAAGCTAGACAGCAGAACATTGCTCTCTTAGCTAAGCTTGGCTGGAAGATCACTAATCAAGAAGAAAATCCCGGGATATCTTTGATTAGGGAAAAATATTTGCAGTATACCTCTATTCTTTCTTCGACAGGTAAGAAACTTGCATCTTTTGTGTGGCGTAGCATTACGAAATCTAGGAAAATTTTGGAAAAGGGTATTAAATGGGTCATTGGAGATGGCCAACACATAGATCTTTGGATGCATTGGTGGTATGGAGATGGCCCTCTTATTTATAATTTTCCTGGTACTCATTGTTTTAACAATACCAAATTTAGTTCCATCATTACTACTAATGGTGCCTAGGATCTCTCTTCTATATTGCAAATTGTTGATATTGCTACCCTTGATGGTATTGCTGATTTAAATCTGTCTCTGTTTTCCATTTCCCCTAATTATCCTAGTACTTGTAGGTGCTGCTAATGGTGCTTTTACAATAGGGACATCTTATAATATTGCTAACCCGGCCTGCTCCTGATTGTGCTACACAACAGTCTCCCAACGAACTCTTTACGAGCCCGAAGGGGCATGATCCCATGGACTCCTACCCTAGATGTGATGAAACCCTTGAGGATATCAATCACATCTTTCACACTTGTCCCAAAGGCCAAAGCTATAGATTTTTGTAAAGGCCTCCGTCATCATCATTGGTTAAGTGTGAGCCTTAACATACCAGTTAAAGACTGGATTATTTTTAACTCCAAAAAGAAAACTCCTTTCTGCTTAGATGTAAACATGCCATGGGGCATGATTTTTGTGGTTTCTCTTTGACAACTGTGGAAAGCTCACAATAAGATGAGTTTTGACAATGTTGAAACCACATCACCTATGTGCTTAAGGCAAGTTAATTAATATCTATGCTAAGGAGATTTTTACTGCTTTTAAGGCTCCACATACCAATGATAAGCATCATAGAACTCTGATATTTTGGGTTTTACCCTCTCCAGGTAATCTGAATTTGAATACGGATGGTTGCTTCTATGAGTCCACTAACATGGCTGGTTATGGAGGAGTCTAGTAATCAAATTAAAGATAGTTCGGGGATATGGATACTCGGTTATTATTGCAAAGCAAACAGCAACAGCAGCTTGGAAGTGGAGATATGGGCTATATACAGAGGCCTCACTATCATTTTGGAAAAGGGCATGTCAAATGTTACTATTGAATCAGATTTGAGTGTGGCAGTTGGTTTCTGCAATGATCACCTATTGGCCACGCTCACCGCCACATAGTTGAAGATGCTCGAAGACTTGCCGCCCAGACTAGCTCAACCATTGTCCACATTTATTGTCAAGCCAACCAAACAGCCGACTGTCTGGCCAGACTTGGATTGCAGCAAGATTAAGATTTAATGGTTACTAGCTCCATTCCTTTTCAGGGCCGGCCCCGGGGTAAGCCCCGCAAGCTCTCGGGCTTGGGCAACCCCTTGGGCTGGGGCAACAAAAAAAAAAAAAAAAAGTTTAGGTATAAATATAAAAAGTTTCAAATTCTAGCGCAAGCAATTTTGCTGGCGTTATGGTCAGTGATGAGCTGTTAAAACTTGAGCCCCACACACACACAATCTCTCTCTGATTTGCAAAAACAACCCCTGCCAGTCCATTTCCCTCCAGATCAGGTTTTCAATCTCTCTCTCGAAAAAAAATAAAAGCCCCAAAGCTCTAGGTTTTGTTCTTAATGTTGTTTGGACTTTGAATATAAATCATTCCTATTAAAATAATATAATTTCTTCCCAATTTGTAATTTCAGTAGACATTTTTTTTAATCTCAAATTGATTTAAAAATCTGCTCCATATAATTTCAAGAGGTAAATTGAACATGGGTAACAATGGAAGTACGTAGTAACATAAATGGTCGCCGGAGGCACAGCAACCGGTGAAGCCACCCGTCGTCGCCACCACCGCAACCCCCTCTGCCCGAAATATTGCCGAACCAATACGTATTCATGGTCGCAATCCCTTACCCTGCCCACTATTACAAAAATCAAATTACATGGTTGGAAATTTTCGATTAAACAAACATAATAGTAATGTATAAGGGATATGTTCTTACATTTGATTAAAAAAATATTCATAGTTAAATAAATCGAGCCAGCTAACACAGTTTTTATTTTTACCTTTGAACTACCATTTTGTTAGAGAGATTAAAGAAATTGGCTATGATCTCAATGGAAAAATGAGGCGCGGTTCCACTATAAGCATTTTTGGGCATTTTTAATATTTTATACTTTTCGAGACAAGTCATTCTCCTCAAGTGAAACAGGCCCCCCGAGTTCTACGATGACTCAATTGAAAATTTTGCTTCAAAAAATGTTTTCTTTGTAGCAAATCGCGCTAATCATAAAGCACTATATATAACTGGAGTTTACATTTTGATGTTGATTTTCTCCATGTTATTCAAGTTAAAATAACACTATAATTTTGATTTTTTTTTGTACTTGTATGTTGTTTCATTTTGCATGACTTAATAATAGGTGGGCAACAAAGTATGAGGTTGGGCTAAGGCAACCCAAATGTCGGGGCCGGCACTGTTCCTTTTGCAGCTAGGGAATTCGGCCTGGCTAATGCCATGGGTGTTGGTCATCTTAGGACCTAGACTACTACTCTTGTAGTCTTTTTGAACACTTTCTGTATGTCGTTTATCATGCTTTTTGACTATGATCGTCTAAGTTAATGCATCACTTTCCGTTTGACCAAATATATATATATATATATGATTCGTTATGTACTCGATCTTGTCTTCTTTTGCCCCGGCTAAAAAGAACCATATAACAAACCAGTAAAATAGTAATGATTTATATAAAATCCACCAATACTCCAAGAAGATATAAACCAGGACTGAAAAAAGCCCCTAATTCTGCAAACACAACCAGTGGTCTCTAGTACTTTAGATGTCAAAGAGCATTAATGTTCACTAACATAAGTTCCTTAAGTTATAGTCCACGGAGAGCTACAGGATAGTATTAGTGTGCCTGGCTGTTGTCAAGAGACGACGAACAAAATCGAAAAAAACTGATACCATGGGGAATAGAGCGAATTTCATTATATACAAACGACCAAACACGTGCTAATTATATATACAAATTTAGTCCTCTGTATGACAATACAATAGTTTTGTGTTCAAGGATTATAATCAAACAAATGAAATATGAAGGTGCATGGTAAAGCTAAAGAAAACAAAACTGGAAAACTGTATCTGGCCACAAGCTGAACAGACATGTAATGCTACAACTCTGTACCAAACATATATACTCTAAGCATCACATTATGGGATGCTGAACTGCATTGGAATGTTTGAGAAAATTTGATTCGAAGCCGCAAGTCGAAAGCTAGAAGAAGGTTTTCATGGAAATCAAGTTACTTGTAACAGCCCTGCTTCAGTCAAAGCACTAATTCGCGCTTTCGATTCTCGATTGAAGTTACCCTCAATTCGCAAAAACAACTAGTATTGCCATGTATCACTACGCCAAATTTTAGCATTAGCGGCATGAGAAAACTGCCGTTAATAGTTCAAAAATAATACCAGTGGTAAATTTATTTGCTTTCCCAAGAATCAAACCCAGAACCTCCAGATCCTCGTGCACACATGTTACCAATTGGGCTGACCCACATGTTGTGTCATGTTAGATAAATAATAATATTTATATTATTCAGGTTGGTATTATTATAAGCGGCAGCAATAAACCGCCTGTATTAAAAAAAATCGTATATTCTATTTTTTCCTGTGGTATTTTAAAAAACTGCCGGTAACCACAAAATGATTTGCGTGATGGGTTAAAATTTAATTCCTTCACTTGAATGGGTTAAAATTTTATGGAGAAAAAGGAAAAGGCAAAAAAATTAGTAAGCAAGTGAAGGAATTAAATTTACTTATTTTTTTTGCTCTCAATTTCCTTACACGTGGAAAATTTCTTGAAAATCCAAGCACAGTCTAACTGTGTGTTTCTTAAACTTGAAAGGGCATGATTTCAGACCTTCTAACGCTAGGAGCATCATCAACCCATCTGCATTTCCCAGAAAAGGAGATTGAATATGAGACTTGAGAATCGCCCTGCCCATCTTTGATGAGTCTTCAAATGAAAATGAAGATTTTGGAAATGATTTTGAAGGAATTCCCGTATTTGACAAGTTTCCATTTGAGGATGATATTGTTCCTATGCTTTATGAAACTTTCACATGAAGGGTCTAAAAATGAGACTTGCTGTACTGATTTTGAAGATGTTCCCATATGGGCCGGACAATTTTATTCTCCATTGGTATTTTGGTTTGCATAAAAAAGATTCGCTCCAACCATGCACGATCTATTTTCATTCTCCAAATTTAAGTAGATACTTGGATTTCAGTACCCAAATTTGGAGACCCAGGATAAGTTTTTTTTTTTTTTGAGACTCAATACAACAAAATAGAGATTTAAAAATTCGTATTAGATGCATACTATTAGATTAAAACGATCAGTGGTATGTGCACATAAAATAAACCTTAATATTATTAGGAAATCAGCAATATTTATTTTCCGTATTGTCATTTCATTCAAATTTAAGACTATATTGTTTTCTAAACCTTTATTTTTTAGGGTTAGTCATCCACAATTTACACTTTTTTGCTGGCTTATCAGAGAGAACAAATACTTTTGAACATCCCAAAATAGAATAGAAGACTAACATTAAGAGACGGAAGTAGTATACTCTAGCAGCAAAGTAACTTCAAGGAAGACAAAAGTATTAATGAAATCTTCTACCATTTTGGCAAGGAAAAAAAAAAACTTCAAGCAAGACAAAAGTTCAATAATACATTGGAATGTTTGAGATAATTTGATTCGAAGCCGCAAGTCGAAAGCTGGAAGAAGGTTTTCATGGAAATCAAGTTACATGTAACAACCGTGCTTCAGTCAAAGCACTAATTCGCAAGGGCGGAGGGATTAAGGGTCAAGGAGGGTCCCTTGACCCCACTGAGGTGTTAAGCTTTCATTGGATATGTGTAATTTCTTTGGAAATTTAATTAACTTGCCCCATATGTAAAAGATGTATTCTTGCCCCAAAGAGCATCAAAGATTAAAGTACCTTATCCTTCAGAGCTCATGCTTTTTCGTCTTCTTCTTTCCCAACTTGGGAAATCTCAGTTGGATTTGGCATAGTCAAGTTTTTGGCTACATATTAGGAAAATCTCCCCCCAATTTTTATAAAATTATGCAGGTAAAGGATACGTCATTGTGTTACTTAGTTTTTTTTTTGCTAAGCAAAAAGAGTTTATTAATCTTTATAAGGATTACAAAGATTAAAAGGACCAAGAGTACACCGGCAAAAGCCACCCAAAGCCTAACAGAAGGCAAGACACCAACTAGACACCAAAATAGCCGCAAAAGCAACAAAGGAAAATCCCCAGCCACCCCACAACAGCAAAAACCTCCTACTGTCCTGCAAAAACTACATCGCTACCTCATCCTAATCAGCAGAAAAACCCAAATCTGCCTATCCTAATCAACAGAAAACCCCAAACTTGCCTGAAACTCAACATCAAAAAGCCAGAGAGAGAGAGGCTCCTTCCTCGAGATCATCATCATCCCCCGAGATAGATTCTTCCTCATAGTCGTCAAGAGCATGGATTCTTTCCCTTAATTCTTCCTCTTGCATTTCAACAAATCTCTTCAAGTTATAGTTCCTCCCACCTTTTATTTCAATGCCCAATTTTGAACCAATATCACAAGGTCAACTAAGTAACACAACACATTGTGTTACTTAGTTGGACCTTGTGATTGAGAATCTTGTAAGAATTTAACTTGTGTGTTTTTTTAGCAAGAAGAATTTAATTTGTGTTGTTGTGCATTCACTTGACATCCACAAAATGTGAATATTGTTTGGGTCAATTGCAAACCCGATTATACGTTATGAATAGATTTCTACTTACTACTTTATAAAATGTTTGGCATTTCGGTGTATTTTTTTGCGGCATAATTGTAGATGATTATATGTTACTTAAACTCCTTTCTATTTGGCATTTCAGTGTATTTTTTTCAGATCATTAAGTACAAAAAAAAAGAATTTATATTTTGTAGATAATTGACCCTACTGCCAGTAAATCCTGGCTCCGCCCCTGCTAATTCGCGCTTTCGATTCTCGATTGAAGTTACCCTCAATTTGCAAAAAGAACTAGTATTGCCATGTATCACTACTCCAAATTTTAGCATTAGCAGCATGAGAAAATTGCCGTTAATAGTCCAAAAACTGCCAGTAATAGTTCAAAAATTGCCGGAAATAATACCGGTGGTAAATTTATTTTGCTTTCCAAAGAATCAAACCCGAAACCTCCGGATCCGTGCACGCGTCTTACCAACTGGGCTGACCCACATGTTGTATCATGTCAAATAAATAATAATATTTATATTATACGGGTCGGTATTATTATAAACGACAACAATAAACCGCCTGTATTAAAAAAAACCGTATATTCTTTTTTTTCCAGTGGTTTTTAAAAAACTGTCAGTAACCACAAAATGATTTGTGTGATTTTTGCTTTGAATGGGTTAAAATTTTATGGAAAAAAAGGAAAGGGCGAAAAAACTAGTAAGCAAGTGAAGGAATTAAATTTACTTATTTTTTTTGCTCTCAATTTCCTTTCACGTGGAAAATTTCTCGAAAATCCAAACACAGTCATCCACAATTTATATTAGATGCATACTATTAGATTAAAACGATAAGTGGTATGTGCACATAAAATAAACCTTGACATTATTTGGAAATCAGCAATATTGATTTTCCGTATTGTCATTTCATTCAAATTTATGTCTATATTATTTTGTAATCCTTTTTTTTTTTTAGGGTTAGTCATCCACAATTTACACTTTTTTGCTGGCTTATCAAAGAGAACAAATACTTTTGGACATCCCAAAATAGAATAGAAGACTAACATTAAGAGACGGAAGGAGTATACTATAGCGGCAAAGTTACTTCAAGCAAAACAAAATTATCAATGAAATCTTCTACTATTTTGGCAAGAAAAAAAAAACTTCAAGCAAGACAAAAGTTCAATAATACATTGCTACAGTGAGTCGAATGAAATCACACATTATCAGACAAAAGTATACTCTAGCGGCATTTCTCTTTCCCTTTTGTAATCACTCCCACAATATATTGGACAAAAGCTTATGAAACAAAAGATTTTCCGTTATTCATGACGGAGTTGTTTGATGTAGAACATCACCAAAGTGCTCATATAATCGAGTAATTTCCAATGAAACAGCCTACATAGATTACTCGAGGCCCTTATGATGATAAGCTAGCTACGGATGGTTATCTCATCAAAATGAATGTGTCTCCTTTTTGCTTGGATTCCATTTGTATATGAAGCGTAAATCAGAAGAACGCCAAAATGGTTGGCTTCTTTTTCAGTTCGCTTACTCTGGTGGGTAACCAGTGTGCTGGGGGGGTTGAGTAAGCAAGAATATTTGTGTGCCTTGAATCCGCAGCACCTTGGATCCTTCTTAAGCATCATGGCAATGGTAGTCTCTCCCAAGTTCGTCACAATATCAGAATTCATATCTTCAGGTAACCAGCTTGAGAATGTCCCAAACACCCCCCAAGAGAGGATTCGTACGCGGGATGATTTCCACGGCATTCCATAATTAGCGCCTTGAGATGTTCCGACTCTCGTGGGCATACACCTGTTTCTAGTTCCAAAATATGATCAGGAGGAAAATAAACCTATTAGAACCCCCTTGGGTAGAAATAATTACCTGATACAATTCCTTACTTTTGCCACAGAACAGGGATAGGAACAAGTTCTTTGTTTTCGAAGAAAACCGATTGGTTTTTGTGTTGCACAATCCTTAGAGAGAGAGAGAACTTCTGTTTCAATCGTGAAAACAAAGTGATTGTTTGAAAATGACTGGGGTGGAATATATTTATAGTGAAAGGAGTGGAGTAATTACTTATTTTTGGTACATGATATTAGGAAGCAACTGAATTGTTCAATCACGTAACGATTAGTCCTAATTCGGTGGATCACGTTGGGGGATTATTTTTTCATGAGTCTTTGTGCGAATAACTTTCCTCACTTTCAGTAGTAAGGACACTTGTTCGAAAGGTAAAAGCTATGGCCTCATTTGCTAACACTTTCAGTTTATTTGCTTAAAAAAGTTGATAAATTGTGTTTGATATTAAATGTGAATACTTGTTTGATCAAGTAGATTATTTTCAGCATCGATTTCTAACTTTATTTGTTTATGTGAAGTTGTAAATTTAAATTTTACCAAGCACTTAACTCAAGAGTGTCACTATTTAATAAGCTATATATTGTACCATTAATTTACCAAACGGCTGCACCAAACACGTTTCCAACTTATTTGAAATTTTTTTTAAGTGAGTAATCCAAATAGTTCTAATCTATGCTAATTTAACTTACAAGTGAAAACAAATATTTTGTTGGAATTTATCAAGTAACAATTATAGAAACACATACCTAATCAAATAACGAGTACGAGACACTTATTTTTGTATAGAAGATCTGTAAAGGAAAAAAAATAAAAAATTTGGGACAACAGTCTGATAACGTTTTCACTATATAATGGTAACCAATTTGGTTTAATTGTCCCTATGGATTGAGTGATTTGGTAAGCAAAGAAAACAAAAATGCCGCAGTGGCAAATGAGTGATTTATGATATGAGAGGGCCAAACTATGTATTTAACCAAATGGGACGTCTCAATCCTCACATCGTATCCTCCTCCTCTTTAGAGGATCTCCAGCCTTCACCCATATTTTTCCTCAAATTTGAGTTAAATTTTGGGTAAAAACTCATTTTGGGTAGACACATCTCCAACCATCAAACTCAAATTTTACCCAAATATATATACTCCCTCCGTCCCTTTTTTTGAGTCCAGTATTCCATTTTGGGCTGTCCCTTAATAAGTGTCTATTTTGTAAAGTTAGTGGATAAAAGTTGGTACATTGTCTATTTTGTCCCTAAAAGTAGATTCTATTTTGAAAAGTTAGTGAGTAAAAGTGTAATGATACTGGGTAAGTAGGGAAAGTGGAGGAAAAAGTTGATGTGAAAGGTATAATGATGATGTCTTTTTAATAAGTTGGAGTTACGAAGCAAGACACTTAAAAAGGGACGGAGGGAGTACATTTTATTCTTAATGGCATAATGGTAAATAAGGTAAAACAATCAAATCCAAAATGAGGAGACTTGATACTCTTCTTTCTCCATCTCCGTCTCTCACTCCCCGAGAATCAAACACAAAAAAAATTTCACACAAAACCCAGAACCAGACACAATCATAAAAGA
This sequence comes from Rhododendron henanense subsp. lingbaoense, assembly GCA_020567845.1. Lineage (NCBI taxonomy): Eukaryota > Viridiplantae > Streptophyta > Magnoliopsida > Ericales > Ericaceae > Rhododendron > Rhododendron henanense. The sequence goes on along the minus strand of CM036318.1, from coordinate 4,221,686 downwards.
CAACTCTGAAACTCGTTCATCATTGGAGGAGGAGGCCAGAAGAGAACGACAACTCTGGGGGACCCAAGACGACTTAGAGGTCACAACGGCGCCACTGCCACTTTCTGCATTGTCTCTCAGACCGCCGGCCCTCAATATGCCGCCACTGCCGACGAGATTGTCTCTCTATCTCTCCCTCCTCCCTCCCTCTCTCTCTCTCTAACTAGCCGTTGGAGAAATGGGTCAAGGCAAAAGTTGCCCCAAATTTGGACCAAAAAATGGGTAAAACCCAAAATGGGAAAGGGTTTGGGTCAAAGATTGGAGAGAGATTTTTGTGATTTTTGCCCCATTTTTAAATTTGAGTCTTAAAATGGGTCAAGGCTGGAGATGCTCTTAAGAAGAGGGAGTTTCGGCCAATTTTTCGCTAGCCACAATTTGCCCAATTTGGACCAATTTGCCCCTCAATTGAAAGGCATGCAATGTTAATCAATTGGGGTGTTTTTGTAATTCTGCGTTTCCTTTGTCTGGCGTACGTGGCTTTACCGTGGAGTACGTGGCTTTATTGTGGTGTTTGGTGTTACCAGGACCAAGAGGATTGAGAGAGAAATCCCCTTCTCTCTCTCTCCCACCGAATTTCACGCCATTGCTCTCTTTCTCTCTCTCTCTGGAACGAAATCCTCAACGCCAGTGCTCCTTGAATCAGAGCCAACGGAGTTTCAAGCGGTTTTGGAGGTAGCCGACGAAAATCCTGTTAGAGGTGGTGTTGCTGGTACAGACTCTTCCGAATCGTCGGCCGAGCCATTTGTCGTTATCGTCTTCCACTCCTCCAACCGGTGGCAACTTCACTTTGGTTCTTAAATAATTCCCTAAGCTGGTAAATCACTGTTATTTTCCAATAATTAGGGCTTTTTGTTGAGTTTTGATTGGATCTCTGAATCTGATTCTTTTGTTTTCAATCGATTATTGGTCAATCGAGTGGTCGAAGTCATTATTTCAGACTTGCATTGGCACTTTATATGCATGCTAACATTCTTCTGCTTATGGCCTTTGAATCATGATATGTTCATCAGTAGGCATGTTTGTCATGTTAAGCGCATCTCTCCAGTGTAACCGATTTCTGCCAAATTTCTGCAGGCTCCTGTACTTTTTCAGGGAAGGGGTCATTCATTGAATCCTACCAATAGCTTGGTAAACTCTCCTTCGTATCCAACTTAGTGCATGTTGACTCTACATTAAAAGAAATTAAAATTGCAGTTTTGGAATTTTACTCGAAGGTCCAGATTCACGTTATACGTCTCTCCTCACGTAGATAAGGATTCTTTATTATAGGACCAGAGGTGCGACCAATTTCAGAGTTCTTGGCTTTTTGTAGATCGTTACGTTGTGATCGGCGGCCAGGTGATCCACTCAAATAAATTGGGGCTTCTCAAGTTTAGGGTTTATTTTTTGCAAAGGCGCTGTTTTAATTTCAGTGTTTCTGGTTTTTAGTAGCTTTTGCATGTCTTCGCTTGGTTTCTTTTTGGTGAATGTTCTTATGTTGCATGTAGGTGGGTTATCTAGCTACCTGGATTCAAGTCTTCTATTTACCCCCCAGGTAATATGAACTTTCGATGGAGAATATATGTGTAGGTACTATCTCTATCTCTCTTAAGTTATCTCTGATTCTTCTTTTTTTAAGAGCTTAATCAAGTTAGTTGTTTTAGTTTTTTAGCTATAAAACAAGTTAGTTGTTTTAGTTTTTTTGTCACGAACCCACACTTGACGTAACCCAAACACAACAGGACACACACCCAAGTTGTTGTCTCCTCATTTTATTCCTAATCGAAAGGGAAAAAAATCCAACACATTTCCTGTCAATGACTGAATGCGGGCCCGGTTCATTCGCCCGTGGTTTTCTTTCTGCAAGCCTCAAGGCCTCCTTTAAGCCCCACTGGTCACCCGCAAACTGAACTCTTACAATGCCCCACTATGACCCTCTCTTCCAAATACAGACTTTGCCTTTCCACTCCCAAATCCCAGGCTTGAAATGAACAAAGTTGTGTGAGAACTTGATTTCTTATAAAGGGCAGCGTCGAAAGGTCAAGTTATCTTAATCAGCCCATCAAGTTTTTGGCTTTGTATAGCCAGTGGGTAAATTGTCAAGCAAGGGAGCTCCAACAGTCTTCGATTCACAATATTCGAACCTGTAAAGCGGCAATTCCCAGCCGATCAAATGCTTTAGATAACCAAGAGATATTAAAAAATAAATAACGAAATATCGCACAATCAATGTCCCACAATTAAGAATACATTGCAAGCCTTGACATAGCATGGGGAACTGAATTTATCACCTGAACATACTAATCCCCCTAATAACACCATTATGAAATTTCAAACCCTTATGAGTGACTTCAGTATTTAACCCCCAAGATTAATCAGGAGGGGAGGAATTGAGAAGCATTGGATCTGATTCTTTTACCCTGCATTTATCATTTAGATGTGTTTAATACATGAGATACTCTTTTCAAGGGGGAATGAAATCACCCAACTAATGGGAAACTAACTCCAATATCATAGAATCGACATCACAATCTCGGATTAAATAACACAATAAGCATGAACCACATATTTACCAAGTACATTATTATTATTTACATTTGTCATCTTTTCTTATCGTATTGTGGCCATGGTAAGTTTTTCCGTTTTTTGTTCCTTTGAATGAATTATGGCGTTGGTCCCTCAAACATTCGATGTGAAGTGGGACAACATATTGTATTGTTCCATGTGTACTCTTTTGGACACACTGTTTATTGAATATTTAGGCATTTGATATTTGATTGAACTTGACTGCAAAGCAGTGCATTGTGACTTATCAAATGATCCCCTCTTCCTATAAGATGACAAAACTTGGTCCGCATGCTCAATGTTTTACTCCCTACGTCGATGTATCATCAAGTTCTATTACTGATTGAATTCATGCCTCATGACAATTAGGCCCCGTTTGATAACCCTCCAAGGGGTTGGGATTGGATTGGTAGAGTGGGGGTATTATCAATACCTTGTTTGGTTTCCCAAAAAGGGTCCGGACTATCAATCCATTGGGATTGCTAAGACCCCAATTTGGGGGTATTGCTAATACCATCTTAGAGATGGTATTAGTAATCCCATCCCAACCTCCCATAATTATCAATCCCTTCTCATTACCAATCTCTTCTATCAATCCAATCCCATCATCTAATCCCATCTCAAACAAACATAATATTAATAATCCCATCATCGAATCTCATCCCAAACAAACATACTCATTATCAATTCCTTCTCATTACCAATCCCTTCTCATTATCAATTCCAATCATAATCCCATCTCCTTACGAATCTCATCCATCTATCACTGTTATCAAACAAGGCCTACTAAACTTTGTTGAGCAGGTAACTACTCAGACTAAACCACTGTGTGACAAGACTAAAGAGATACTCATGGAAAAAAGTATTTTCCAAGTACAAGTTTATGTTGTTCTGATATTAGAGAAAATATATTGTAATCTGGTATCACAAAAGATAAGTAGTAACTTTTATAATGTACCCTAATTGAAGGAGCATGATCTATACTGCCTTACTCTCCAACAATGACCATTCTTTGGTTGTTAGGCTTCTTCCTTATCGGATAACTTGGACAAAGCTTGCCTTTTCTGAGGGGGGTTTTTTATTTTTATTTTTTATTTTTTATGGTAGGGTTGATGATAGTGTTTTGTTATTGGTAGGAATATATAATTGTAAACTCAAATTTGGATACTGTCTGAGCATTTTTTGATTTGTTTGGTGGGTTTCAGCTTTATCTGATAAGAGTTTTAGAGGGCCTTGTATTTTAGGTCTTATGTGCTTGTGTTTGTTAATGTTCTTATGCCGGCCATGTGGGCAATTGTTGAGAGAATCACAAGGAGCCACGTAGCATATCAAATAACTGATTTTGGTTTCTCTGATTGTCATCAACTTTCTCTGAGGTGTTCATTTGCCAAAATTCATAGTGCGTTCCGTGGGAATGGGTAATTGACTGTTTCTTCTCTGTAGCCACGCAGTCTGTAAAAAGCCTTGTGACCATTTGTGGTGACATTCATATACAGTTTCATGATCTTGCAATAGGAAGAAACTTTGGACAGCCCCGAAGACAACAAATAGTCAACTCTCTACAACAGCTTCACACAAACTGCAACCACAAGAGGAAGCCTTTTGCTATGTAAAGGCCTTTTGTTATCAAGATGTTCAGCCTATTTTCACTAGGTCCTTCTGTAATAAGAAACATGGCGTATTTATGTATATGAAACTTATGCACCCTATGCTTTCGGAAATATTTAACACCGTTCAATTCAACGGGCAATCCAACGGGCATGACATACGTGCTTTGCACGTAGCAATGCACCTAGTAATAGAAGAAAATCAACATGTAAAGTATTGAATCTCGTACTGGTGATTAAAGTTATTGGTGATTAAAGTTGTGTATTACGTACCGAATGCAAATTAATTTATTGTTTGCATTAATAATGACATGCGATAGAAGGGAACGAGATAAAAATAAAAAATGTGAGCAGATTTTTTTTTTTTTTTGGTCAAAATGATATCAGATGATATTATAGATCCAAGACAACAGTACATCAGGAGAAAACTCCATCCCTAAACAAATCAAAAGGAGGGGACTCCTTCAAAGACTATATCCGACTCCAACTAAACTCACAGCTCCAAACAGGCGGAGCACAGAATAAAGTAACAAAACCACCCATGCAGGGGTGAGAGAAGCCCCACGAACAGGGAGAAATCTCGGGACACCAAAGAAAAGAACCAAAACACAAAAAAGAAAACCAACCCAAACCCAACACTAACAGGAAACAGGACACCACTCCACGTACAGAAACATCAAGCAACATCGGTGTTGTCTGCACTGCAGACGATCTGCCCCCAACGCCAAAATTGGAGAAACGCCAGAGAAGCAATCGCTGGTCTAAGACCAACAAAAGCCCTAAACACCTACAATCTGGTGTTTTGTTTTTTTATAGAAGTGAAATTATATCCCAAAATACACTGGGGGAGCCATGTTCAGTTCATTTATTTGTAGGGGCCAATCTCTATTATAAAACAGAATAGTGTGGGGACAAGTTATTGGAACGGCTTAGATTCATTTGATCTAAAGGCTGTAGTGCATCCTCCCACTTCCCGGTTAAGTGCCATAGTTTTCACCTAAATCACACAACTGTCATCCCCTTCCAATCGGGATGCGTAGTGCCGTAGGCACGGGCTAGCACTAGTTCTTATATATGTTAGATTCCAAGTACAAATTTCAATATAAAAATTAGGATTTCAAAAAAAAGTTGCGGGTCCCCCTATACCCCTGCATGTGTCCGCCTTTGAGAATGGGTAGAGTTTCTCACCAAAATGTAAAAAAAAAAAAATTTGTGAGATTTGTTTCTCATCACATCCTGTCTCAGGATCCAACTAAGAAAATATGGCAAACTATACACTTTACACAATCTGCTTGAAACCACCCTCTTTACAGGGGTGCATTCGGACTCCTAGAAACAAGGCCATGTGGTGTGCCAAGCGAAAAATGATTAGTTATGTACTCGATCTTGTCTTCTTAATTTTGCCCCAACTAAAAAGAACCATAACAGACTACTAAAATAATGATGATTTAATTTACATGAAATCTGCGAATACTCCAAGAAAATACCAGGACTGAAATAACAGCCCCTAAATTCAGCAGCACACAACCGGTGGTCTCCAGTATTTTAGATGTCAAAGAGCACCAATGTTCACTGACATAAGTTTCTTCATGTCCATGGAGAAGCTACAGGATATATAGTACTAGTGTGTCTGGCTGTAGTCAAGAGACAATGACCAACTAAATTAAGAAAAAACTGATACCACAGTGAATAGAGCGAAGTTCATTATACTGAAACGACCAAACACGAGCTTATTATACAAATTTAGTATCTGGTATGACAATGCAATAGTTTTGTGTTCCAGTACTACATCAAACAAAGGGCAAATTTTCGTAGTTGTCCCTCTAGTTTTACGGTTGTCTCAATTTCGTCCCTCTAGTTTCAATTGTCTCAATTTCGTCCTTGTAGTTTGTTTTACGTTCCAAATTGGTAAAATCGTAATACCGTTAATGAAACTAACGGAAAAATATGATTAAAAAATTAAGTGCTCCAATTTTCAATCCGGTTGAACTGGTGCGAAGATTTTTATTTTTTTGATCATTTTATCCTAGATGGTAATGAATTTTTGACTCTAAGACCTTTCAAGAAGCACCCGAAAACTCCTTATTTAGATTCATGGCTCTCTTAGGATGCTTATTAATTAAAAGGCCTTAGAGTCAAAAATCTATTATGACCATTTAACATAAAATGATTAGAAAAATAAGATATTCGCACCGGTTTAAACGGAATGAAAATTGAGTGTTCCAATTTTATAAGCAATTCCCATATTTGACAAGTTTCCATTTGAGGATGATATTGTTCCTATGCTTTATGAAACTTTCACATGAAGGGTCTAAAAATGAGACTTGCAGTACTGATTTTGAAGATTTTCCCATATGGGCCGGACAAGTTAATTCTCCATTGGTATTTTGATTTTCATCAAAAAGATTCGATCCAACCATGCACGTTCTATTTTCATTCTCCAAATTTAAGTAGATATTTGGATTTCAGTCCCCAAATTTGGAGACCCACGATATGCTTTGTTTTTTTTTTTTTTTTTTTTTGAGACTCAATTCTACAAAATAGAGATTCCAAAATTCCTATTAGATGTATACTATTAGATTAAAACGATCAGTGGTATGTGCAAATAAAATAAACCTTGATATTATTTGGAAATCAGCAAAATTGATTTTCCGTATTGTCATTTCATTCAAATTTAAGACTACATTATTTTCTAATCCTTTTTTTTTTAGGGTTAGTCATCCACAATTTACACTTTTTTACTGGCTTATCAAAAAGAACAAATACTTTTGGACATCCCAAAATAGAATAGAAGACTAACATTAAGAGACGGAAGGAGTATATATACTCTAGCAGCAAAGTAACTTCAAGCAAGACAAAAGTATCAATGAAATCTTCTACCATTTTGGCAAGGAAAAAAAAAACTTCAAGCAAGACAAAAGTTCAATAAAACATTGCTACAGTTAGTCGAATGAAATCACACATTATCAGACAAAAGTATACTCTAGCGGCATTTCTCTTTCCCTTTTGTTATCACTCCCACAATATACTGGATAAATGCTTATGAAACAAAAGATTTTCCGTTATTCACGACAGTGTTGTTTGATGTAGAACATAACCAAAGTGCTCAAATGATCAAGTAACTTCCAATGTGACAGCCTACGAAGATTACTCAATGCCCCTATTGTTTGCGGCAACATCAACCAGTGTGGTACATGTGATGATATGCTACGGATGGTTATCAAAATGAATGTATCTCCTTTTTGCTTTGATTCCATTTGTATATGAAGCGTAAATCAGAAGAACGCCGAAATGGTTGGCTTCTTTTTCAGTTCGCTTACTCTGGTGGGTATCTAGTGTGCCGTGGGGATCGAGTAAGCAAGAATATTTGTGCGCCTTGAATCCGTAGCACCTTGGATCCTTCTTAAGCATCATGGCAATGGTAGTCACTCCCAAGTTCCTCACTAATGGGTATAAGAATCTGGAAAAGCATATTTGGGAATCTTGTTTCTATGCTACTCTATGGTCTATTTGGCTAGTAAGAAATGCCTACATTTTCAACAACTCAACAACACAGCCATGGGAGGTGGGGGAATTGGTCAAAACTAGGGTCGCGATGTGGATGAAGGCGAAGTTCGACATCAAAGTCTACTCAGTGGAGGATTTTAAGCTTTTTCTAGATGGTATTCGAAAAGTAAGATTGTAATGTAATGTAGTATGAGGTGTGTTATCCAATTGTTTGTTGGATGCATTTTCTTTCTTTCGCATCCTAGCGCCTTGTGCTTAGATGCTTTTATCTCGATGTACCCATTTCGAGTTATATAAAATGTTTCGTTTGCTGAGCAAAAAAAAAAAAAATATCAGAATTCCTATCTTCACGTAACCAGCTTGAGAGTGTCCCAAACACCCCCCAAGAGAGGATTCTTACGCGGGATGATTTCCATGGCATTCCTTAATTAGCGCCTTGAGATGTTCCGACTCTCGTGGGCATACACCTGTTTCCAGTTCCAAAATATGATCAAGAGGAAAATAAACATATTAGAACCCCCTTGGGTAGAAATTATATAGTACAGTACAAGGAAGATGAATGTGAAAATAGTTATGCGAATTAATTACCTGTTCTTTTGCCACAGAACAGCGATAGGAACAAGTTCTTTGTTTTCGAAGAAAACCAATTTGTTTTTGTACATGTTGCACAATCCTTGGAGAGAGAGAGAACTTCTGTTACAATCGTGAAAACGAAATGATTGTTTCAAGAACAGAAGTACTATTCTTTTGGGAAAATGACTTGGGTGGAATATATTTATAGTGAAAGGAGTGGAGTAATTACTTATTTTTGGTACATGATATTAGGAAGCGACTGAGTTGTTCAATCACGAACGGTTAGTCCTAATTCGGTGGATCACATTGGGGGATTCTTTTTTCACGAGTCTTTGTGCGAATAACTTTCCTCACTTTTGGTAGTAAGGACACTTGTTCGAAAGGTAAAATCTATAGCCTCGTTTGCTAACACTTTCAGTTTATTTGCTTAAAAAAGTTGATAAATGGTGTTTGATATTTTTTTTTTTGATAGGCAACATAGGATTTATTAAGAACACTTGACAAAGGGTACATCAAGTGGGGGGAGAGGGAGAGGGGAATCCAACCAAAGGTTGGAACAAAAAGAAAAGAAAATTATGGGTCAAATCCCACCAACACCCAAAGGGCCAGGCCCCAAAAAATAAACCTAGAAATCATATGGGCCTGGCCCAAAAAGAGGCAAAACAAAACCTAATCCAAAATCTCTTCCAATCACCAGCAAAAGCACGCACAGCCGCCCCCGCCGCAACACACAATTAAATCCTCCACCAACCCAGGTCACCACCTGCACCCTAACCCGCAACCAACGGCCGCCACCACCCACCAAACAGACGGCAGGCAAGAACTCCGACGTTCACGCGAACCCCGCGAGCAATTGGAACCCGAGAATAACCGCCGAGGAGCTTTAATCAGTAAATCCAGTTGATGCAGTTTGATATTAGATGTGAATAATTACTTGTTTGATCGAGTAGATTATTTTAAGCATCGATTTTCCAACTTTATTTGCTTATTTGTTTATTTGAAGTTGTAAAAATAAATTTTACCAAGCACTTAATTCTAGAGTGTTACTATTCAGTTATTGAGATTGATCTAGACATGTACATGGTAATAATGGATGATGCTAGAGTGTCCCCCAAACTGTTAATGGAAATGTTATACTCATGTTTTTCCTACTAAATTTTATGTTATGCCATTTTTTCATAATAGTTATGCTATTTAGTGGTTCTTTTACAAATTTTATGTTATGCCATTTTTTCATAATAGTTATGCTATTTAGTGGTTCTTTTACGCTAAAGGTGGATGACTGGTTCCTATGACCGGTTTGACCAGTCATTTTTGGTCAAATTTTGCATACGTGGCATCATCTCAACGGTCCGATCGGAGGATATGATATCCCCTTTTGCTTGGGGGATACCCAAGGTGTTCACAGTAATAATAAGCTATTCTACCATTTATTTACCAAACATTTTAAACTTCTAATTGTGCTTATAAAAAGTTGCACCAAACACGTTTCCAACTTATTTGAAGTTTTTTAAGTGAATAATCAAAATAGTCACAATCTACTAATTTAACTTATAAGTGAAAACAAACAGGGCTATACAAATATTTTGTTGGAATTTATCAAATAACAGTTTTATTAACACATACCTAATCAAATAACGATGACAAGACACTTATTATTGTATAGACGATCTGTAAGGGAAAAAAAACCCTTTGGGATGATAGTTTGATAATGTTTTCATGACTATATAATGGTAACTAATTTGGTTTAATTGTCCCTTCGGATTGAGTGATTTGTTACGTAAGTAAAGAAAACAAGAATGGCCGCTGTGGTGGACGCATGATTTTTTATATGAAGAGGCCAAACCATGTATTTAACCAATTGAGACTCAATCCTCACATCGTGTAGTAGAAGAAAATCAACCTTTAAATTATTGAATCTTGTATTGGTGATTAAAGTTGTCTATTACGTACCGAATGCAAATTAATTGATTGTTTGCATAGAAGGGAACGCGATAAAAATAAAAAATGTGAGGAGATTAATGTGGTGTTTTGTTTTTGTGCTGTTTTGTTTTTCTATAGAAGGAAGTACTGAAATTATATCCCAAAATCACACTGGGGGAGCCATGCATGTTCAGTTCATTAATTTGTAGGGGCAAATTCTTATATATGTTAGATAGTAGATACCAAGTGTAAATTGTGAAATTTGTTTCTCATCATATCTTGTCTCAGGATCCAACTAAAAAAATACAAAACTACACAATTTACGCAGTCCGCTTGAAACCATCCTCTTTAGGGTTGTATTTGTACTCCTGGAAAACAAGGCCATGTGGTGTGCCTAGCGAAAAATTATTAGCTATGTAATCGGTCTTGTCTTCTTTCGCCCCGACTAAAAAGGAACCGTATAACAAACCATTAAAATAGTAACGATTTACATGAAATCCACCAGTACTCCAAGAAATAACCAGGACTTGAAAAACAGCCCCTAAATTCAGCAACACACAACCGGTGGTCTCCAATATTTAAGATGTCAAAGAGTAACAATGTTCACTAACTTAAGTTCCTTTATATTCCACGGAGAAGCTACAGGATAGTACTAGTGTGCCTGGCTGTTGTCAAGAGACAATGAACAAAATTGGAAAAAAAAAACTAATACCATGGTGAATAGAGCGAATTTCATTATATACAAACGACCAAACACGAGCTTATTATACAAATTTAATCTCTGGCATCACGTACAATAGTTTTGTGTTCCAATAATATCTATCAAGCTTGAAAAAGGGATGTATAATATTAACATAGAATCTGATTCCAGCTTTGCGGTTAAACTATGTAACGAAGGTGTCCCCGGATCATGCACATCGTTATATAGTTGAAGAAGCTAAGATGATTGCAGGTAGGACTAATTCTAACATTACTCACATTTTCGGTCAAGCAAATCAGGTAGCAGATTGCCTAACTCGCCTAGGCTCACAATAAGAGGAGGAGTTGATTGTCACTAGAGATGTTCCATTCGCAGCTAAGGAGTTTGTTTTGGTGGATTCCATGGGGGTTGGCCATCTCAGAACTTAGTTATGGTTATTGTATTTCCTCCTTTTAGGATGGTGTGTAATATGGAACCTTACCTAATGACTCGGTTTCCCTAGTTTTATATTATTTTTGTTTGACAAAAAAAAAAAACAAATGAAATAGGAAGGTGGTAAGTTAAAGAAAACAAAACTAAGAAACTGTATCTTGCCACAAGCTGAACAGACATGTAATGGTACAACTCTGTACTAAATACTCTCAGCATCACATTTTGGGATGCTTAACTGTTGGAATGTTTGAGAAAACTTGATTCCCACACGTCAAAATCTAGAAGAAGGTTTTCATGGAAATTCCATCACATGTAACAACCCCTGCATTCGCGCTTTCGATTCTTGATTGAAGTTACCCTCAATTCGCAAAAAGAACTAGTATTGCCATGTATGATTATACCCACAAAATCAGTTGTGTGATTTTTTTTCCCTTTTTGAGACTCAATTCTACAAAACAGAGATTCCTATTAGAAGCATAGTATTAGATTAAAATGCATACTATTAGATTAAAACGAGGGAAAGTTGTACGCTTAATTAAATTTTCCAATACCTGATCAAGGACAGGTACAACCCTATTTCGTATGACTTCCAGATCAAATCCATGGCAGTAATCTCTGGAGTAACAAAAGCTTGTCTATGTTTAATTAGAGTTTTATCTTTTTAAGGAGACTTGAATTAAATAGATGCCATCTTCGGAAATGATCAGCATTGATTTTCCATATTAAGAGAGACAAAAGGAGTATACTCTAGTGGCAAAGTAACATAAAGCAAGACAAAAGTTCCCTAATACATTGCTATAGTGAGTCATGAAATCACATATCAACATTAGAACAAGATTTTCTTCATTATTTCCAAGGACCTAGCATCAACCATAAATTTTACAATGATTTCTCAAGTAATTAATTCCCAGCTGATTCATTACTATGAAATTCATAAACGACGTAGATCGATACTTCAATCATGTGAATTTGTTTATTATGTCATCCGTATACGTATTTCTTAGGCGTCAGGTATGCAAGTGAGCACGGTTAGCTTCCGGATTTACAAGAAATTAAAAAGAGGAAAAATGTAATGGCAGTCTTAGTGTTTCAATCAATCGTGCTTCAAATTAAGACAACGGGGTAGAAAAATAGCAAAGATGAAGCCTTCAATCTCAAACAACAAACAAAGAGCTAATTAAGCATTCTACAGCACCAAATACTTTTATCTCTCCAGCATACTCTTCAAATTCCAAGTGAAGTGAGCTGGTGTAGACATGGGAGCCGACCAAGGAATAACTTCGAAAATTAGAAACTTTTTCCACGTGCTTTTTGACTAGGGAAAACACGGCAACAAGAACAAAAAGCTTCCGCCACGGTTGTAATATTCCTGATCAAAGTCGAATTTGAGAAGAAAAAACATTCCATTCTTCAGGTCAAGCATTTCGTCGTGCACATTGAACGGACATTCGGTATCTGCTAATAGAGAGAGAACCCTCGAGATCTCTGGCACCCCTCCCAACCATACCAAACTTTCTTTGGAAGGCAGAATCATTTATATAAACAGAATTTATAAGACAATGACTATAACAATTATGGTTTCGTAATATTGTCTCACTTCATAACATTGTCAATAACAAAGCATCCAAGTAGCGTCTTTGTAGAGTACATTAAAGGATAAAAATTAAGAGCAGTACTTTCGTCTTCTTTTGGTTTTCACACAACCTTATCATCTGCTTTCACCGAAATGCCTTCAATCACACAGACATCTCCTACGTCAACCGGATGGCTTTTGAAGAAAAGGACAAAAAATTGAAAATATGTCTTTACTGCTTCCCCACAGACAATCACCAATATGGCACTCTGCGCATGTAGTAAGTGTGAAAAAGTTCATTATCGCTACATTATTGAGGATGAACATTCAACAAATGAAGATGAATGCAAAAACAACTCATCCAACAATCGTGTTCACATATTTCATCTCACCTTGATAGTTTAAGAGGTTCAACTTCGTTGCCTTAAGCTGATTACCTGAAAAAAGAACACGATCAAGGTGTGAAGAACTTGAGAGAGAGTATAATTGCCATGATTCTCAAGAAGGATCCAAGGTGCTGCAGATTCAGGGCACGCGAATATTCTCGCTTACTCAGTCCGCCGGGACAGTAGATCCCCACTGCAGTAAGCGAATTGACAAAGAAGCTGACCATTACGGTGATCTTCCGATTTATACACTATTATCATGGTCAAGGGTGGAGTGGTTTGCTTTTGCGGCTATTAGCGTTTCCCTTCTAGTTACTGTTATAGTATCGACGTTCCGAATTCATATTTTTCAATACATGAACGCGTGGCAATGGAAGCAAGTCCCAAGACCTCCCATCGACACATGTACATATTTTTCGTACTTTTCTGTACATGTACATGTGGCAATGGGAGGTCCTCGGACTTGCTGCCATTGCCACACGTTCACTGAAAAATATGAATTCGGAGCTTCGATTCTATAACAGTAACTAGAAGGGAAATGCTAATAGCCACAAAAACAGTCTCCACCCTTGACAACGACAATAATGGGTAAATTGGAAGATCGCCGAAATGATCAGTTCCTTGTCAATCCGCTTACCCCGGTGGGGATCTTGTGTCCCGGGGGATCGAGTAAGCAAGAATATTTGCGTGTCTTGAATCTGCAGCCCCTTGGATCCTTCTTAAGCATCATGCATGGTAATGGTACTCTCTCCCAAGTTCGTCACAATATCAGAGTTCCTATGTTTCCAGTTCCAAAATATGATCAAGAGGAAAATAAACATATTAAAACCCCCTAGGTAGAAATTATATAGTACAGTACAAGGAAGATGAATGTGAAAAGAGTTATGCGAATTAATAATTACCGGTCTGATACAATTCCTTACTTTTGCCACAGAACAGGGATAGGAACAAATTCTTTGTTTTCGAAGAAAACCATTGGTTTTTGTGATGCACAATCCTTGGAGAGAGAGAACTTCTGTTTCAATGGTGAAGACGGGTGTGGAATATATATATATATATTGAAAGGAGAAATATTCTCTCCAAAATTTTCGGAGAGAGAGAGAGATTTTTCATACCAGAAATCAGGAATGCGATGAATTGTTCAATCCCGTAACGATTGGTCCTAATTTGGTGGATTACGTGTTGAGAAATTTTTCGGTGACGGGTGGGTATATCCCACATGGTACCCGTTCGGCACATCCAGGCTGTCCAATACACTTTTGGGCGGCTCGGATTGAAACTATTTCTCTCCTCTCACCCCAACATTTTCTCTCTCCAAATCCGAGCTGTCCAAAATGGACGTACCCACGGGGCACTGAAAAATTTTCGACGTTGGGGGGATTCATTTTGAACAAATCTTTGTGCGAATAACTTTCCTCACTTTCGGTAGTATCTACAAAAGTAAGGACACTTTGTTTGAAAGGGAAATTGTCCGGTTTGCTAGCACTTTTAGTTTAATTTCTGTTATAAGTTTATTTGCTTTGAACTTTCTTATTATTTTTTAGCTTATTTGATCAAAACAATAGATTATTTGAAGCTTCAATTTGTAACTTTATTTTTTTTTTGAGAAGTCAATTAATTCATTTCACAATACCCGAAGGTAAAAGGCCTGAAGGCTACAACGATTTCATCAAAAAAAATACAGGAATGAACCAAAACTACCAAAACCTAGACAAATTAAGCACATACTGCCAAAGCAGACCATACATAAATGCAGGGCATCGAATCCGTCTCCGATTTTAGTAGTAAAGCTCAAAGGGACACCCAGCTCAAACCATAGCCCTAAGCACAAGATGAAATCAACTACAAACCAGTAACAAAGAAAGCAAAAACAGAAACAAAAACAAAAACAAAAAAACTGGACTTATTCGCCCACCAACCACGCCCACCAGATCTAGGAAGTCTAGACCGGTACAGTCACCGGACTAGGGAAACCAGCCGGGAAAAGCCAAACCAAAACAGCCGATAAAAACCTCCGGCCAAGGAAAAATCATCTTGTTGTCAGATTAGGCCAAAAAACCAAAACCAGAAGGAGGCGGCTGGCAAGGAGGTGGTTGCAGAGAGGAGAAAGCGGAGGCTGCGAGAAGGCGGCGAGAAGGCAGAGGAGGCGGCGGCGGCGGAAGAGGAGGCGGCGATGGAAGAGGCTATTGAGGAGGCGCGCGCGGTAGCGAAGAGGAGTAGGCGGAGGAGGAGGAGGAGGAGGCGGCGGCGGAAGAGTGGATCTGGTTGGTCTTGGGTCTTGACGGGCAGCGAGGTGAGGCAGGGTGGCCGGCAAAGGATGAGGGGAAGAGGTGGAGCAAGGGGCGGCAGCCCCACCCCCGGGAGAAACCCTAACTGAAGAGGTAGAGAGAGAAAGGAGAGAGAGCTCCTAGAGAGAGAAAGGAGACCGTCCTTAGATTAATTTGTAACTTTATTTGTTTATTTGAAATTGTAAAAATAAATTTTACTAAGCACTTAATTCAGGAGTGTTACTATACAGTTATTATGGTGTGTAGGGGCCCGGGCCCCTGGCCCCGGCTCTCCGAGAGTTCGAATTTTAAAATTTTTATCTTATATATATTTGATTTTAAATATTATTGATAATTATTCGTGTGTAGTTACTTATAATTTTGCTTCGATTTGATTTAAAAAATTGGTTATTTTTATTCCCATTTCTCAATTTCTTTCATAAATAAAAAATAAGCACCTGATAGTTGAAATAGCTTAAAGAATCAATTCAATGTACAAATATAATAAACTGAAAAGCAAAAACCTTATGATACAATAATTATATGTTCCGATAAAAGAACAGTAACTTTTTTGTCTTTATTAAAAAATTGCATTTGTTAGTTTTGCGTGAAAATTTTGTGACTTATTGATTCGTCTAAGCGAGAGGAATCGGAAAAGTAAAAAATTTTGATCAAAACTCATTATTTTTTTTTTCAAAAAGACAAGAATAAGTAAAAAAAAGATGACTTATTGACTTATTTTTGTCTTTATTCAAAAAATTATGAGTTTCGATCAAAAAATTTTACTTTTCCGATTCCTCTCGTCGAAACAAATCACAAAAGTTTGACACAAAACAAACAAATGCAAAAAAAAATTGAATAAAAACAAAAAAATAAGTCACTCAACTTTTTAATCCAAACCCACCCTAGTCCTTCTCAAGTTCCCATCTGATGTTGCTATGAATAATTGTAGCGATCCCAAAGTAGCTGAACAAGAGGTACAAATCTGAACCAGTGAAATCTTTTAAGCAAATTCTTACCCACACTAAGGGATATGCTTTTTCCGATGACGTGGAAACTTTACAATTTGATGAGGAAGATATGGGAGAGGATGCGATTGTCCGTGAGGATGAGGAAATTGATGGGATTCCAGTCGGGAACTTCCCTAAAAGCCTTGTGAGGTTGGAACTCGGCGGAGGAAGGGGGAAGGCGGCGGTTATAACATTGAGGAAGGAGAGAGAGAGAGATCGAGGGAGGAGGAGGCTGTGCTCTAGATTTATTTTTGGTTTAGGATTTCTTTCTATATGACAGCTTATATAGGAGAGCATTTTTATAGGGGTGAGTAAAAAATCCGTCAAACTGTGAATCCAATCCAAACCGAAAGATTTGGTTTGGTTTTTTAGTAGTGTGGTTTGATCATGATTTAAAAAAATTAGAAACCGCATTATATGGTTTGGTTTGTAGATTCATGTTCACGGTTATGGTTTTAAACCAATCCGAACCGTATCATATATATATATAAAATAAGTTGGTTGCTACCATGCTACTGTTATTGTCATTTTGCTGCCTCATTTCAATTCTATAGTTTTAGGTATTATTTTTGGCATTTTATTTGGTTAAACTATCTTAAGATGTTTAGTATGTGGTATTCT
This sequence comes from Rhododendron henanense subsp. lingbaoense, assembly GCA_020567845.1. Classification (NCBI taxonomy): domain Eukaryota; kingdom Viridiplantae; phylum Streptophyta; class Magnoliopsida; order Ericales; family Ericaceae; genus Rhododendron; species Rhododendron henanense. Next base: position 4,204,504 of record CM036318.1, on the reverse strand, counting down.
TAGTTGGCTCATTCTAACGACTTACAATTATTTCATTTTATTAGTTTGAGGTAAATGTTAGTACTATACCCTTAAATTGATTGGTTGATGTTAGTTTGTTTTGGTAATTTGAATGAAATTGATTTTAATATAAGTTTTTTTAATTTATCTTCGTAATTTTAAATACTTCAAATATTTTTTGAAGATGATAACTTAGTTCAAACCAAACCGTGGTTAAAATCGAAACTGAACCGTAGTTTAATGGATTGGATTGGTTTGGTTCTATGCCTATTGTGGATTGGTTTGGTTCTGTAAATTTATAATCCGGAGGTATTGGTTTGGTTCTTGGTTTATTATTAAACCGAACCAATCCAAACCATACTCACCCCTACATTTTTATCTTGGTTTAATTTCTTTTTCAAAAGAAGTGGACTTAAGGACTTACTAAACTATATTACTGGACTAGAAGGATTACAAACATAAGAGGTGGACTAACTATGTTACAAGTTCTCTATAATGGATTCTACACCAATTTTTTAATAAAACAAATATTTTGTTGGAATTTATCAAGAAAGAATTATAGAAACACATACCTAATCATAGAACGATGACGAGACACTAAAGCCCCATCTCCATTAACAAAAAAATACTAAAAAATTAACACATTTTATCATCTCTTTTCTACTAACAAAAAGTTTCAGTATTTTACCATCTCGTTTCTACTAACAAAAAAGTTGTCAACAAAAACTTTTTTTGGCTACAGTAACTCTACTCACAAATCCATCAATAACTTATTCACTACTGAAAACAATTTGACATTTCTCAACAACTTATTCACTACCGAAAACACCGGTAACACATTTGGTCAAATTGATTGCAATGCATTCCAATAGGCGAATAATAAAAAGCTGGAAAGTGAAAGTCTGAGATGTAGTCCTAATTTTAGAACAAATCACTCCTCGAGTTCAATTTCCCTCTTTTAGTAATCTGTAACCATAGTTCTCCCATTTCAAGACAAGGCAAAAAATTTGTTGGAATTTATCAAGTGACAATATAGATGATTTGTAAAGGGGGAAAACCCCTTTGGGATATTTTTTCACCGTATAATCATGATCAATTTAGTTTAATTTACCCTTTGGATTGAGTGAGAAAAGAAAATGAGTAGACTTTCTCACCAAAATGTAAGAAAAAAAAATTGTGAGATTTGTTTCTCATCACATCCTTTTCTCAGGATCCAATTAAGAAAATACCAAACTACTTACGTAGTCCGCTTGAAACCACCCTCTTTTCAGGGGGTGTGTTTGGACTCCTGGAACCAACGCCATGTGCTGTGCCTAACAAAAAATTATCGGTTATGTATTCACCTTATTTTTTTCGCCCCAACTTCATAAACCACTAGTAATTGCCCGTACCTAAAGGTACGGCGCAATGTTTTCTAAACATAGTCTAAATGAAGTATCAAACCCTACTTTTCCGAGTTTTTTTTGTGTGGACACAACGGTTCTTTAATTTTTAACGCCATCTCATATGAGGGGAGTCACAGATATGCGTATGGTTCCACCTCATGCGAGTGGAGAATTACAAATAACCATGAATTAAAAAATTTTCCTTCTCCCAACAAAATCTACTTCTTGGAAATTTTCATTTTAAGAATAAGCTTCAAACATAATCCATCTAACCAAATTCATAAAATAGTCTAACACAACAAATGTTACCAAATCTATTTAATTCCGTTAGTTGCATTCAGGGATAGCATCAGAGATATTAAAAATGTATAATCATACAGGATTCCAACTCAAATTCAATTTTTTGAACGTACACTCACTCAAAAGTAACACCCCTATCGCACTTGTTTCTTTAACTGGCCTAGAAAAATTGAAAAGAAAAATAGTTTCAAGATTACATATAACCAATTAAGGAGTAGAGTTTGAAACTCTATCTACCCCAAAGACTCCAACAAAAAACCTACAATCTTCAATCCCACGCAAATCATGAAACTCCAAATCATCTAAACCAACAGCTTAAATTGTATTGAGCAACAATTTTGTTCTCTTACCTATTAGTTAAAAAGAAAAAGAATCTGACGCGAAAAATTACTACTAGTCGCAAAGAAATTACTCCTACCCGGAAGAATTACTTATGGCCCCAAAATATTACTCATGGCCGCGAAGAATTACTCCTGGCCGCAAAATATTACTCTTTGCTGCAATGAATTAATCATGGCCGACAATTACTTTTGGCCTCATCAATTTGCACTTGGCCGCATCGAATTGGACTTGGGCTGCATCGAATTGCCCTTGGCCACATCGAATTCCTATTGGCTGCATCAATTTGCACTTGGCCATATCGAATTGCACTTGGCTGCATCAAATTGCTCTTAGCCACATCGAATTGCTCTTAGCCTCATCGAATTGCACTTGGCCGCATCGAATTGCTCTTGGTCGCATTGAATTCCACTTGGCCTCATTGAATTGCTCTTGGCTGCATCAAATTGCTTTTGGCCTCATCGAATTGCACTTGGCCACATCGATTTGCACTTGACCGCATCGAAATGCTCTTGGCCGCATCAAATTACACTTGGCCATATCGCATTGCTCTTGGCCGCATCGACTTGCACTTGGCAGCATCAATTTGCACTTGGCCGCATTGAATTGCACTTGGCCACATCGATTTACACTTGGCCGCATCGAATTGCAATTGGCCACATCGATTTACACTTGGCCACATCGAATTGCACTTGGCCGCACCGAATTACTCTTGGCCGCATCGATTTGCACTAGGCCGCATCAATTTGCTCTTGGCCGCATCGATTTGCTCTTGGCCTCATCGAATTGCACTTGGCCGCATCTTTTTGCACTTGGCCTCATCAAATTGCTCTTGGCCGCGTCGAATTACACTTGGCCGCGTCGAATTGGGCTTGGCCACATCGAATTAATTCCTCTTAGCCGCATCGAATTGCACTTGGCCGCATCGATTTGCTCTTGGCAGCATTGAATTGCACTTGGCCGCGTCAAATTGCACTTAGCCACATCGAATTTCTCTTGGCCGCATCGAATTGCACTTGACCACATCGAATTACTTTATGGTCTCTCAATTCTTTATGACCAAGAGTAATTCTGTGCGGCCAAGATTAATTCTTCATGACCAGGTGTAATATTTTGCAACCATGAGTAATTCTTCCAGCTAGGAGTAATTCGTCGCGGCCAACAGTAATTCTTCGCGTCAGATTCTTTTTCTTTCTAACTAATAGGTTAGAGAGCAAAATTGTTGCTCAAAAAGGGTAATTCTTTGCGGCCAGGAGTAATTTGTTCGCAGCTAAGAGTAATTCTTTGCAGCCAAGAGTAATTCATCGCGGCTAGTAGTACTGAAGTACTCCTTCTTTGCGGCCAAGAGTAATTCTTTGTAAACTTCTAATCAGTCATTGGCTTCAATAGTTGAAATGGAGTTATTCTTCAATGGCTCAAGAGTAATTCTTTGTGTCTCCGGAATGCTTCCCTATATATATATATATTCTTCAAATTAGCGTAGAATCTAAAAAAATTTGGTAGCAAGCTGAATACATTTCATCAAATGACATGGCCCACACACACACACACATATATAGAGAGAGAGGGAGAGAGAGAGAGAGAGGAGAGAGCACTAAACATATGTGAGAGAGAAAGCAGTTTTGGATTCAAAATTGGAATACGTTTAAGAATTAACGTGTGAGGGATAGAGAGACAGCTCTAGATCACGGTAATCATAAGGAATGTAAGAAAAATTCGAAAATAAGGAATTAGAATAAGATTAGGAATGTTATAAAAAAAAATGGGAAAATTTCAAAATGGCACCTGAACTTTCACTACAATGTCACCGAAACACCTGAACTTTACTTTATTTCAATTAAACACCTGGACTTTCAAAATCCCCAAATTGAGGCACCTGCCGTTAGCCTCCATCCATTTTTTTCACAAATCGGCTGATGTGACTCATTTTTTGTGTTAAAGGGCTCCACTAGATATGTTAAGAAGTAAACTCAATGCACAAATTTAGGAAGTGAACTCATTTCTGGTTGTGATTGTGTGCGTTGAGTTCACTTTCTAACATGTCTAGTGGGGCCCTTTAATGCCAGAAATGAGCCACATTAGCTGATTTGTGAAGAAAATGGATGAAGGCTAACGGCAGGTGCCTCAATTTGGGGATTTTGAAAGTTCAGGTGTTTAATTGAAATAAAATGAAGTTCAGGTGTTTCAGTGACATTGGCGTGAAAGTTCAGGTGCCATTTTGAAATTTTCCCAAAAAAAATTAGGAAACATTAATTTTAGTTTTTCTTTCATCCTTCTTCAAATATTCATTCTTTCTTACTACCCGTAAATCTTAGCTATAAAAAAAAATATGTACAAATCCGATGGTTCAAAATATAGAGAATTCAAAAATCGATGCACCATATTATATAGATAACAAACCAGTAAAAGATTGATTTATATGAGTTCCAAGAATTCTCCAAGAAAATACCAGGACTGAAAAGACAACCCCTAAATTCAGCAACACAACCGGTGCTCTCAAGTACTTTAGATGTCAAAGAGCATCAATGTTCACTAACATAAGTTATACTATAGTAGTTTTGGCCCTTGGGTGTCTCGGGCTTGGTCCGTATATTCAGACTTTGTCTCATAGGTGTTTGGGCCTCTCCTCATTACCCCATTAAGTTTCTTAATAAATTTTTGTTGTTTCAAAAAAAAAATAATAATAAGTTATAGTACTAGCTAGTGTGCCTGACTGTAGTCAAGAGACAACGAACAAAATCGAAAAAACAGATACCATGGTGAATAAGGCGAAATGACCAAACACAAGCATATTATACAAAAATTTAATCTCCGGAATCACAATGTACAACATTTTTGTATTCCAGTACCATACCAAACAAATGAAACATGAATGAGCTAAAGAAAACAAAACTGGAAAACTGCATCTTGTCACGAGCTGAACGGACATGTAATGCTACAACTCTGTACCAAACATACTCTCAGCATCACATTATGGGATGCTGAACTGTTGGAATGTTTTCATGGTATGATTGTACACACAAAATCATTTGTGTGCTTTTTCCTTTGAATGGGTTAAAAATTTGTGGAAAAAAAGGAAAAGACGGAAAAAATTATTAAGAATTTGGAGGAATTAAATTTACTTATTTCTTTTGCTCTCAATTTCAACACAGTCTAAATGTGTGTTAATTTCTTAAGCTTTTTTTTTTTTTTTGGGCCAAAAGTTTAGGATTTCCATTGATATGTAACGAATAGATAACAATATAGGGCATATCCGAGGGAGAAAATAGCCGAACAGGCGGGTAAGCAATCAAAAGACCTAATGCTAGCTAGGAGCATGATTTCAGACCTTCTAACGCTAGCAAGGAGCATCATCAACCCATCATTGGCCAAAAGTTCAATAGTACATTCTTATAGTAAGTCATGAAATCACATATTATCATGTTCTCATCATTAGAACCAGCTTTTCTTCATTATTTCCAAGGAGCTGCTAGCATCAAGCAAAAAATTTATCATGATTTCTCAAGTAATTAATTCCCGGCTGATTCTTTACTATGAAACTCATAAACGGAGAAGATCGACAGCTCGATCATGTGAATTTGTTTATTATGTCTCGATCATGTGAATTTGTTTATTATGTCATCTATATCTGTACTTCTTAGGTGTCATGTATGCTAGAGAGCAAGAAAACTTATAAATTATAGTTACGGATTTACTGTAGAAACTTTATATCCATCTCAAAACCAATTGGCAATGAGTGGAGAGGTCCCAAATGTTATTAAGTGATCACCCATTCCACTCCCAAGCAATGTGGGACTCTATTTCCTTAACATCCCCCCTCACGTGCAGCCGCGTTTGAGGTCTGTCACGTGTGGCCACTTTTGGGTCCTATCATCGTGCAGCCTTTTTGCTGGTCTGTCATCGTGGGGTGTGGATTGTAAATTTTTTTAAAATGTGGGGTGGAACGGGCCCCGCTCTGATACCATGTAGAAACTTTATATCCATCTCAAAACCAATTGGCAATGAGTGGAGAGGTCCCAAATATTATTAAGTGATCACCAATTCCACTCCCAAGCAATGTGAGACTCTATTTCCTTAACAGAGAAAGAAGAGGAAAAATGCATTGACAGTCTTAGTATTTCAATCAATTATGTTCCAAAGACGATGGGATATATAGAAAAATAGCAACAAGATGCAGCCTTCAACCTCAACAGCAAACAGAGACCTAATTAAGCAGTTCACCAAATACTTCCATCTCACCAGCATACTCTTCAGATTCCCAGTGAGTTGGTGTATACATGCGAGACGACCAAGGAACTACTTCGAAAGCTAGAAATCTTTTCCGTGCACTTTTCGACTAGGGAAAACACGGCACTATGGCAGCAAGAACAAAAAGCTTCCCCCACGGTTGTATTCCTCATCAAAGACAAATTTGAGAAGAAAAAACTTGCCATTCTTGAGGTCAAGCATTTCGTAGTGCACATTGAACAGAAGTTGGATATCCGCTGATAGAGAGAGAACCCTCAAGATCTTCGACACCACTCCTAACCATTCCAAAATTTCTTTGGAAAGCAGAATCATATAACTAGGATTTATAAGACATGACTATAACAATTATAGTTTCATAATAAGGTCTCACTACGCAAGATTGTCAATAACAAAGCATCCGCGTAACGTATTTGTGGAGTACATTAAAGGATAAAATTAAGAGAAATACTTTATTCTTCTTTTGGTTTCCACACAACCTTATCATCTGCTTTGTAAATCCTCAATGGGAGAAGGAAAAGGGAGAAGAAGGTTGTGTTCAGTTAGGAATGTTTTCTCTAGAAGATCAACTTGCTGAACAATCATCTGCTCAATAAGAGAGGTGTAAGGCGAACTTGCTATTATATATTGACAACATATAGTATAGTAACATGCAAAGATAACCTAACACCTCTCTTAATAGGCGGGTGATTGTACAGAAAATTGATCTTCTAGACACAACATTTCTAACTGAACACAACCTTCTTCTGCCTTTTCCTTCTCCCGTTGAGGATTTACAAAGCAGATGATAAGGTTGTGTGGAAACCAAAAGAAGGCTAAAGTACTTCTCTTAATTTTATCCTTTAATGTACTCTACAAAGAAGCTACTTGGGGATTATATAACCAGAAATTCCCTAAAATGCCTCTATTTTTCATGTCCATAATAGGCGGTGTTTTGGGACCCTATCAAACACTTTTGCAAGTTGGAGATCGATTAAATGGACAGTGTACAGATGATGGGTGACAATGATATCTATACTCAAGCAAAAGAGCTATCAAAATGGTAAAGAACCAATTTCTTCACTCATGTATGCAAAAAATTTACTTTTAACAAGTCTTCTAGATATTAGAGACGCCTGTCTTTTTTCTTTTTTACTTTTTAACCTTTCACCCCTCCGTCTGGGTATTACACAAATAGTGTCTTTGGAGTCACAAATTGACACCAATAGGTGTTTGGTTTTGGTTGACAAGTTCAAGGAAAAATTGTTGTGTCTTTATCGTGACCCTAAGGTGCGCGTCTGGGGTCTTCTCCTTCTCTTGAATACACCGTTTGTTTGGTCCCTGAACGGAACTCAGAGTTGCGTGGAAAATGATTCTGCCAATGTTGAAGAGGAGGAGAAGACCCCAGACGTGCACCTTAGGGTCACGATAAAGACACAACAATTTCTCCTTGAACCTGTCAACCAAAACCAAACACCTATTGGCATCAATTGTGACTCCAAAGACACTATTTGTGTAATACCCAGACGGAGGGGAGAAAGGGAAAAAAGGAAAAAAGAAAAAAGACAGGCGTCTCTAATATCTAGAAGACTTGTTAAAAGTAAATTTTTTGCATATACATGTGAGTGAAGAAATTGGTTCTTTACCATTTTGATAGCTCTTTTGCTTGAGTATAGATATCATTGTCACCCATCATCTGTACATTGTCCATTTACTCGATCTCCAACTTGCAAAAGTGTTTGACAGGGTCCCAAAACACCGCCTATTATGGACATGCAAAATAGAGGCATTTTAGGGAATTTCTGGTTATAAGATTCTGCCTTCCAAAGAAATTTCCTTTTACTTGAGGATTATATGCTCTTTAATAATCCTCTGCATTGCTCTCTGAAACTTTGCATTTTGAAGAAATAAGTGATACAGTCATGCTATGGCGTAGAAACCAATTCCACTGAAATTCCCAAGCGCACGATGGAAAACTGAAAAGCCTGCAGTAATTGATATTCCAGCTACCACTTCAAATAGCTGCTGAGCGGGAAACAACAAAGTCTTCAATTGGATCAAAAGAAGATCCAGATTCATGTCCTGATTATTGCAACTAGTAGCTATTCGATGACTTTCCTTAATATGTGCACCTCTTTTTCCATGACTTCTGAATGAGCTTAGATCTCAACTTTAGCTGGGTGTTTGGCCTACAAGAATTCCCACGTCCTAAAGTGGTACATTCAACTAAAGAAGTCGAAATAACACGAAACTTTGCGAAGTTTGAGTTCTTCTCAACGACCAAAGAACTAATTTGGAAGACAATTGTAAACATTACAAGTGCAAGCAAAAATAGGTTACTCAACTTCTTCAGCAGAGTGTATCACTTAAGAGCCATTGAAGATTCTATCTACAAAAGAAGCGGGGGATACTCACATTGCTCTCACTGACACCATCTACGAGAAGATTCTTGTAAAAGTCATGGAATGAGAGGTGCATATTCAAGGGATCGAATTGATTCAATAACAGAAATACTACTTACAATAATCATGTCATAAATTTTTATCTTAATATCACTAGTACCTCCAATTAAAGACCTTGCTATTTCCTGCTCAACGGCGATTTGAAGGGGTAATCGGAATTCCAGCGTGGGTTTATCAGTATTCTATCTCTTTGAAATTTGAGTGGAATTGGTTTTCTACACCATAACTTATTGACTGTGTCACTTGTTTCTTCAAAACGCAAAACTCCGCAAAAAATGCAATGGATTTTTAAAGAGTCATTCTTCCACCTACTTTTTGGTTTGAAATGATATCACATGCACACCAACGCTTGGGTCTCGGGTAGTCTTGGAATTTAAGTAATTTTCATTTTCATTTGCCCTTGTCCTTTTAATTTTTGTAATCTTGCGGAGATTAATAAAAAAAATATTTGCCAATCAAAAAAATTACAAAAGGGCCTACTCATCATCTTATAACTCTAAAAAAACACCCCCGAGAGAGGATTCTAATTACCCTGGGATGATTTCCATGGCATTCCTTAGCTCCTTGAGACGTTCCGACTCTCGTTGGCATATACCTGTTTCCAGTTCCAAAATATGAAGGGGAAAATAAACAGATTAGAATCCCCTGGGTAGAAATTAAAATAGCACAAGGAAGATGAATGTGCAAAGAGTTATGTGAATTAATTACCTGATACAATTCCTTACTCTAGTCTTGCCACAGAACAGGGATAGGAACAAGTTCTACCATGGAGAGAGAGAGAGAGCACTTCTGCTTCAATCATGAAGACGGGGTGGAATATATATAGTGAAAGGAGAAATATTCTCTCCAAAATTTTCGGAGAGAGAGAGAGATATATTTTTGGTACCCGAAATTAGGAAGGCGAATGAATTGTTCAATCACGTAACGATTAGTCCTAATTCGGTGGATCACGTTGGGGGATTCATTTTGAACAAGTCTTTGTGTGAATAACTTCATACAATTGTCCTCAGTCTGGGTGCCAACATAGTTGGAATGTAGGCCATTTGGTTGTGATGCCTCTTTCCTCGTTTCCTTTTAATCTTTGTAATTTCAGTTCATTGATTAATAAAATTCTTTTGCCAATAAAAAAAATTCTCACTTTCGGTAGTATCCACAAAAGTAAAGACACTTGTTCAAAATGTAGAATAGGCCCCGTTTGCTAACACTTTTAGTTTAATTTCTGTTATAAGTTTATTTGCTTAGAAAAGTTGATAAATTTTGTTTGGTATTAAAATGCTTATTTGATCAAAATAATAGATTATTTTGAAGCTTCAATTTGTAACTTTGTTTGTTTACTTGAAGTTGTAAAAATACTTTTACTAAGCACTTAATTCAAGAGTGCTAGTATTCAGTTATTGAGATTGATCCAGACATCTACATGGTAATATATAACTAATAAGCTATTTTTTTTGAACGGCAAAGAAATTTTATTAATCTTTGAATAAGTATTACAAAGACTAAAGGGAGCAAGGAAATCGGTTCTGCTAATAGATGCCCCTGGGGCATAAGTTTAGGGCACTAGTTTATGGTTCTTTAAATGCTTTAGGTGCAATAAATATACTTAATCCATGAGTTGTGTTTATGGGTACTCACAAAATATTACTTTTCATCTCTATTTTCTAAACTACCTATAAATGTTTGGAATACTATTTTTTTAATGACAATAATGCCCTCATTTCCTTTTAAAATTAGGTAGGTGAAAGGTTTTAGGTGCAAATAAAAAGATTACGTACAAAAGAATTCTTTTTTTTTTTGGTCGGCTACAAGGAGAGGGCAATGCTTTTCGATTTGGTGATATGAGAAAGATGCTCAGTTGGGTCAACCACATCAAAACAATGGTCAAAATAAAAAACTACCATTAGAATATCTTTATAATATAGAAAATTAACAATTGGATAATACAACCACAAATAATTAAATAAAAATTCAGGAGTTTCAATTTTTAATGTCTAAAAGAGAGGGAAAAAATTACATTTGTATAAAGGTTGAAAGTTATTTTCCACTAAATTGTTCATCTCTTCGACTATTTCACCGGATTCTATATTTTTGTCTTCTTGAGGAATTTCATTCAAGTCAAAAGTATTTCTTCTTTTCATTTGGTTTAACTCACAATCCAAACATTCATCATTCATTTTCCTACAAATTAAAATACCAATATTTGGTGAAACTACCAAAAAAAAAACAAAACAAAAAAAACTCCTTATCCAGTCAAATAATATAAAAATTCTTTCCAAATAACTCCAAAAAAAAGATATGAAAATGAACATAAGAAAAAGTTCATACCTTTGTAATGTTCTTAGGAAAAGGAATGTAACGGGCTTCAGAACACGGTAAGTTTTTTTGGTTTGTAACAGTAGGAAACTGGTTTGTAACAACTTGAACTAAAGATTGCTCCGAGCAGTGGGAAGTGCAGACCCAGTATCGAAATCCTATTTTGAGCTCCCTGTGGAAAAACGTTTGTCCCCCTAAGGTGGAAGTTCTAACGTGGAAGGCGGTTCAGGAAAGGTTGGCCACACGGTCAATTCTATTGAATAGGAATATTGCCTTGAATGATTCCTTATGCCCATTTTGCTCACTCCAACTGGAAACTCCCAACCATTTAATCCTTCACTGTCAGTTTTCTTGGTATATTTGGACCCAGATCTTGGATTGGTGGCACACTAAATGGGTTTGCCCGCCTTCGATAGCGGATCTTTTGTGTTGGTGGTTTGATAATAGTTTCCGTAACTTGGAAAAACACATTTGGGAAGCTTGCTTTTATGCAACAATTTGGTCCATTTGGATGACGCGGAATGGGTATATTTTTAAGGATGCAACTACAAGATCTGAGGAGGTGGTGGATATAATCAAGTTCAGGGTGGCTATGTGGATCAAAGTCAAATTCAATATTAGACTGTACTCTGTAGAGGATTTCAAAAGTTTTTTGGATGGTATTCGTTCACTAAAATTGTAATTGTTTGGCGTTAATCATTCAACCCCCTGCTGGATGATTTGCGTCTCCCCCTCCCCAGGTTGAGTTTGAGCATGTGTGCTCCTCAGCTTTCCCTCTCGATGTATCCTTTCGAGTGTTATAAAATTTCGCTTTTGCCGAGCAAAAAAAAAAGATTGCTCCAAGTACCTTATAAAAAGAAACCAGCGCCAATTAAGTCCTTCCAAATAACTTTCATATGAAGAGTCATATGTTGAACTAAAATTTTCCTCCAAAATAATAATTATTTTTCTCATCTTAAAGAGTCAAAGTCACACGGTCATTTTTGTCATTCAAAATATTATTTGACTTCTTTTAATGGAGTAATTTATATTTTCAATGTCATTATTAGTAGATGTTGGTATGGGTATAAAAAAATATAATTAAAGCATGCCTCAAACTAGTGCCCCAGGGGCACTTTGTAGCATTTGCCTTCTTGATATTCAAGTTTTAAGCAAGAGTTTCCAGTGCTACGGCTTTTCTTTTTGTTCGTAGGAATGGTAATTAATGTTGCTCATCTGTTGGCGGTAAGGGTTTGAGTGGTACGGGGTATAGCCTTTGGACGGAAGCCCCACTAATAAGCCCTCAATAGTGTAATAATAGGGCTTATCTCTCTCATTTTTGTCACACACATACGTGCACAACTTGCTTGATTTGAATGATATTGCGTGAAATGTGTGTTTTTGTCATTTTCAGGTAAATCGTGTGAATAAGGTGCATTTGGACACCATGGATAGTCCCGGTTGTGTCCAAGTACCCAAGGCCGCGTGGCACTCTGCCACTGAGTCCCAAAAGTCATAAAAACAAGCTTTGAAGCATACTCAGGATGTCCAAGGGTCAAGGGAAGTGAGGGTGCACGGGCTCGAAAATCAGCACGGCACGGCAAGACACGAATTATGGTGGGCCGTGACTGGGCCGAGGATATTTTGAAAAAAAAAAAGGGCATGGCACGGTTAGTAAATGAGCCCGGCACAGCATGGCACGACGCACACTAGACACGGGAATAAATGGATTGGGCCAGCACGACACGGTCCATTCGACACCTCTAAGTCCACGGAGAAGCTACAGGATGGTACAAGTGTGACCGGCTGTAATCAAAAGACAGCGACCAAAATCAAAAGAACTGATAACACGATGAATAAAGCGAAACAGCCTTACACGAGCTTGTTATACAATTCTAATCTCCGGTATATATAAGAATACCATATGTTCGTATTCCAGTACTATATCAAACAAATGAAACATGCATGAATATGTGGTAAGAAAACAAAACTGGAAAACTGTATCTTGCCACAAGCTAAATAGATATGCAATTCGAAAACTCTATACTAAACATACTCTCAGCATCACATTATGGGATCCTGAACTGTTGGAATATTTCAGAAAGGCTTAATTCAAAGCCACACGTCAAAAGCTGAAAATTCTACGACAACCGCATGAGAAATCCATTGGGCCCTCAAGAATAATATCAAGTAGATTTGTTGTTGTGAGCCGTGTGTTCGAACTCTTTCCCGGTTATATCTTTCCTTCCATGTCTTGTGTGTCCATCATATGTAGGCTGTGGAAAAAGTCAGTCACAGCCCAACAAATTGAAGCAGGGCGAAATGACTTGGGTTTGTTTGCTTTTTCATTATGTGGGCTGTGGAAAAAGTCTGTCACAGCCCAACAAATTGAAGCAGGGTGAAATGGCTTGGGTTTATTTGTTTGCTTTTTCCTTGGATTGGCCATCTATATTAGAGTCCATCAGTGACCCGCTATCGACGCCACCTTTTGTTATTAAACAATCAAGGTGTGATGAAATAGTTGAACCTATCAAGCTTGGATGAGTTGTTTTTGCATTCATCTTCATTTGTTGCATGTTCATCCTCAATAACATAGCAGCAGTGAACTTTTTCACACTTCTGCTTGCGCAGAGTGCCATATTGGTGATTGTCGATCTGCGGGGAAACAGTAAAGACATATCTTCAATCTTACTTTTGCCACAGAAAAGGGATAGGAATAAGTTCTTTATTTTTGAAGAAAAGCATTGGTTTTTGTGATGCACAATCCAGAGAGAGAGAGAGAACTCTTTTGTTTCAATCATGAAGATGAAGTGATTGTTTCAAGAATAGAACTATTGAGAAAATGATTGGTTGGAATATATTTATAGTGAAAGGAGAGGAGCAATTACTTTTTTTTGGTCCAAGAAATTCGGAAGGCGACTGAATTGTTCAATCACGTAACGAGTAGTCCTAATTCGGTGGATCACGTTGGGGAAATCATTTTTTCACGAGTCTTTGTGCGAATAACTTTCCTCACTTTCGGTAGCAAGGACACTTGTTCAAAAGGTAAAATCTACGGCCTCGTTTGCAAACACTTTTAATTTAGTTGCTTAAAAAAGTTGATAAATGGTGATTGATATTAAATGTGAATAATTACTTGTTTGATCAAGTAGATTATTTTAAGCATCAATTTGTAACTTGATTAATTTGTTTATTTCAAGTTGTAAAATTAAATTTTACCAAGCACTTAACTAAGAGTGTTACTATTCAGTTATTGAGATTGATCTAGACATTTACATCGTAACAAGCTATTCTACCATTTATTTAACACGTTTCCAACTTAGTTGAAGTTTTATAAGTAATCAAAATAGTCATAATCTCCTAATTTAAATTATAAGTGAAATACAAATATTTTGTTGGAATTTATCAGGTAACCACCGAGGATCCTCTGTCCGAGTGAAATCCGGATAGGGGCCTGTACCAGTGCTCAGAGCCGTTGATCTCGCAAATCAACGGTTGAGATCTGCCGAGCCAAAACGATATCGTTTTGGACCAAAAAGTGTTCGGCAGATCTCAGCCATTGATTTGCGAGATCAACAGCTCCGAACACTGGGACAGGCCCCTGTGATTTCACTCGGACAGGGGATCTGGTCTCTCAGGTAACAGTTATAGAAACACATACCTAATCAAATAATGATGACAAGACACTTATTATTGTATATGTTGTACGGCGGGCCCCCAAAGGACCCAACCGCAACCCGACGATTATTGATGTCCATGATTTTTGGAAAATAACCAAACCAAGCATATGCAAAAATTTAACGGAGAAACCAAACCAAACAAAGAAAATGAATAAGAGAGACCAAGATATATGTGGTTCGACTTTCTGCTGTAAACTTACTCCACATGAATGAGAGACGATTCCACTATGTGAAGATAACGATGCTCCAAAGAGCTACAATGGTGTCGAATAAACAAAGCTCTCACAAAGAGACTCTCACCAACCCAAAAATTCAAGTTCTCGCACCAAACAAAAAAAAAAACCTTGATTGGAATCTCTCACCAAATACAGATTCTCTCTCATCAAGTCTCACAAAACCCCTAGAACTTTAACTAAGAGACACAAATGGAACGTTGTTCCATAGACGTGATCGGATGTCACACAGAAACAGATGATTCTTAAGAAACCCTCTTGCGAAACCCTACAGTTTCAACCAGAAAGAATCGTCAAAATAGATGATCTTCCAGATGGCCGTAGGCTTACAGAACTCACCATAGAAGGGGCAACCAGAAGCAGATGAAGATTGAATAGACAAACCCTAAGGTTCTACAGATGAGACCCCCTAGGGGCCTCTCAGAGGGATTCACTCAAGAAATCCAAACCCTAATGAGAGACTAAGGCTATATTTATAGCCACAAACTGCTTCCTAAAGCCAAAATCCTTAGGAAGTCCAAAACCAATCTTTAGGAAGTCCAAAATATAGCCAAAATCGGCTGAAACGCACATGCTAGTCCGAACCAGCTTTGGACGAGACATGTTGAGAGCAAATTCCTCCCCCGGTGACCCTGGTCCGGACCACCGAAACCTTGGTCTGGACCAAGTGTGCTACGAGCATCCAAATCATATGTTGATTGCTGGTCCAGACCACCAAGGCCATGGTCCGGACTACGGAAGCTGGGAAGACCAAAATCAAGCCAAATTCAACAAATCTCCACCTCGGCAAGATATCCAAGTACCATACCAACAACAACGCACCAACCAAAATCCCACAAATCTCCACTTTGGCGAGATGTCCAATACCTATGCGAAACTAAAACGATACCAACGAATTGCATGTGAAACGAAATGGTCGATAACCAAACTCCAAGCTCCAACAAAGCCGATTAACTGAAGACAAATGAATTGCAAAACAACCAAGTGACCGAGTCACACGAACCAATCTGCACAACACAAACCAAATGCTTGAGACATATCAAGCCAAAGTCAAGTAGTCAAATCCAATGCCCGAGAAACATCAAGCCAACCCAAAATAATCTACAAATACGGAAGTAACCAAGATTTCACCCAACAATTGACACCCGAGATATATCGAGCCAAACCAGATTCTGCCAACCAAATAGATTGCTCTCCATCCAAAACTTGAGTCAAACAAAGAGAGCGAAACAAAATAAAGAATGAACTTCCATCCTAACAAACCACGGACTAGAGAGCGAGCCAAAAACCCCTAATCAAGCTCTCCACGGACCAAACCAGATTGACTGCTAATCAAACAAGCTCTAACCAAATTCTGAAGTACTGGAACATAACTTCAGTTTACCTTAAAAGAGAAATTTTAAAGTATCGAGCAAACTTCAAAATACAAACAAATCCCAAATAACAAGCGTGCAACCAAATTCCAAACTGGCAGACAAGTTTCAGTCAAATAATCCAAAATCCAAAACATCTTCGAGGGATACTAGAAGACGCCCAAAACCAAATAATCAGAACGCCAAACCCAAGACGCCAAAAGCAACCAAACCAAATTGTCTTTAAAAGGATGCCACAAAATGCCCAAGGCACTCAAACAAGTTACCAAACTATCAGTAGTCCCAAAAAACATATCCAAGTGATCTATCTCCACCAAATTCAAAAGCCCGTGCAAATTTTCAAAACTAATAACCAAAGAGATAAATCCATAACGAATTAACCAAATTACCTTTCAAATTGATGAGATTTTCCACCAAATCCGAAAATCATCAAACGCAGACTGGTTGCATCATTCAACTCTAGACGGATTTTCCTATCTCCAACATCTCATAAGCCTGGCCAGTACCCATAAGAACATCTTCATAGTCAAACCCCAAAATTCCAATCCCAAGAACAGCAAACCAAGAATCTTCATTGTCAAGTTTCTCCACCGAATCAAACTTCTCCCAAATATCCATAGCGCTCTGATACCAGTTTGTTGTGCGGCGGGCCCCTGAAGGACTCAATCGCAACCCGACAGTCATTGATGTCCATGAAATTGAAAAAATAACCAAACCAAGCATATGCGAAAAACTAACGGAGAAACCAAACCAAGCAAAAAAACGAATAAGAGAGACCAAGATATACGTGGTTTGGCTTACAGCCGTAAACCTACTCCATGAGAATGAGAGAAAATTCCACTATGTGAAGATAATGATGCTCCAAAGAGCTACAATGGTGACGAACAAACAAAGCTCTCACGTTCGGCTTACGGCTGTAAACCTACTCCACAAGAATGAGAGACGATTCCATTATGTAAAGATAACGATGCTCTAAAGAGTTACAATGGTGACAAACAAACAAAACTCTCAAAAAGAGACTCACCAACCCCAAAATTCAAGTTCTCTCACCAAACAAAAAAAACGATTGGAATCTCTCACCAAATACAGATTCTCTCTCATCAAGTCTCACAAAACCCCTAGGGTTTTAACCAAGAGACACGGAACGTTGTTCCACAGACGTGATCGGATGTCACATAGAAACAGATGATTCTTAAGAAACCCTATGATTTCAACTAGAAAGAATCGCCGAAACAAATGATCTTTTAGATGGCCGAAGGCTTACAGAATCCACCATAGAAGGGGCAACTAGAAGCAGATGAAGATTGAACAGACGAACGCCCCCCACGGTACGGTACGATCGTACAAGGGTATTTTTAGGATTCAGACCAGATACCAGGTTAGGGTTAGAATAGAGTCGCTATAAATATTCTATGTTGTAAACCCTAGTTCATAACTATGATAATAAAAGAACAGACGCTCTCGCTCCCGTGGACGTACCCGGTTTTGGGGAACCACGTATATTGTTGTGTCGATTTCTTTACTGTTTTATACTCGTAAATCGTGTGCTTGTGTGTGACGATCCTAACAGGTTCTATAGATGAGACCCCTTAAGGGCCTCTCAGAGCGATTCACTCAAGAAGTCCAAACCCTAATGAGAGAGTAAGGCTATATTTATAGCCACAGATTGCTTCCTAAAGCCAGAATCCTTGCCAGATTATGTTTCCTTTGCATATAGAGTCCAAAACCAAAACGGAAACTCCAAAACCAATCTTTAGGAAGTCTAAAATATAACCAAAATCGGCTGAAATACGCACGCTAGTCCGGACCAAACTGAACCAACTTCAGACGAGACATGCTAAGAGCAAATTATTCCCCCCAGTGACCCTGGTCCGGACCACCAAAACTTTGGTACGGACCAAGCCTGCTGCGAGCATCCAAATCACATGTTGATTGCTGGTCCAGACCACCAATGCCATTGTCTGGACTACGGAAGTTGGGAAGATCAAAATCGAGCCGAATTCAACAGTATAGATGAGCGGTAAAGGAAGAAAAATCCTTTGGGACAATAGTCTGATAACGTTTTCACTATATAATCGTAACCAATTTGGTTTAATTGTCCCTTTGGATTGAGTGATTTGGTAAGTAAACAAGAATGGCCGCTGTGGTGGGCGCATGATTTATGATATGAGGGGGCCAAACCATGTATTTAACCAAATGGGACTCAATCCTCACATCGTGTAGTAGAAGAAAATCAACATTTAAATTATTGAATCTCGTATTGGTGATTAAAGTTGTCTATTACGTACCGAATGCAAATTAATTGATTGTTTGCATAGATAATTAATAATTAGGTTTGAGTTTGTTTCATTTTTAAAAATGAGAGAGGGGGGAGGGGGGCGCTAGCGATAATAATGATAAGAAGAAGAGAAGAATAAATCATTTTTTCCTCAATCAACTATACATACGATAGAAGGGAACGCGATAAAAATAAAAAATGTGAGGAGATTGATCTGGTGTTTTAATTTGTTTTTGTGCTGTTATGTTTTTTTTTATAGTAGAAGGAAGTGAAATTATATCCCAAAATCACACTGGGAAGCCATGTTCAGTTCATTAATTTGTAGGGGCCAATTCTTATATATGTAAGATTCCAAGTACAAATTTCAGTATAAAAAGTAGGATTTCAAAAAACCTTGCGGCCCCCCCCCCATACCCCGCCTGTGTCCGCCTCTGAGAATGGGTAGAGTTTCTCACCAAAATGTTTTAAAAAAAATGGTGAGATTTGTTTCTCATCACATCCTGTCTCAAGATCCAACTAAGAAAATATCAAACTACACAATTTACCCAGTCCGTTTGAAGCCACCCTCTTTATAGGGATATATTCGGACTCCTGGAAACAAGGCCTTGTGGTGTGCCTAATGAAAAAATGATTAGTTATTTACTCGATCTTGTATTCTTTCGCCCCGATCGACTAAAAAGAACCACAACACATGTACCAGTAAGATAATGATTTACATGAAATCCACGAATACTCCAAGAAGATACCAGGACTGAAAAACCGGTGGTCTCCAGTATTTTAGATGTCAAAGAGAATCAATGTTCACGAACATAAGTTCCTTTATAGTCCACGAAGAACATACAGGATGCCTGGTTGTAGTCAAGAGACAACGAACAAAATCGGAAAAACCGATACCATGGTGGTGAATAGAGAGAGGTTCATTATATTAAAATGACCAAACATCATGAGCTTATTATACAAATTAATTTAAATCTCCGGTATGACAATACAATAGTTTTGTGTTCCAGTACTATATCAAACAAATGAAATATGAATGTGGTAAGCTAAAGAAAACAAAACTGGGAAACTATATCTTGCCACGAGCTGAACAAACATGTAAAGCTACAACTCTGTACCAAACATACTCAACGCACTATATGATCCAGTATTCCACGATAGAGGAAAGAGCCAACGAGTCAAGATACACCAAACCTCAATGAAGTCAAACTCGATCCCCCTGCATCTCACAGTATCCAAGTTAGATCAAAAGCTTTTTTTCTCTCAAACAAACTCTTGGTTTATCGGATTATCCATCTCAAAAATCCGGGGGCGACTCTCGAGGGTGCGCCGGTTAGGGAGCCCACAAAGCAACATCAACCCATCTGCATTTCCCAGATAACGAGATTGAACATGAGACTGGAGAATTGCCCGGCCCATCTTTGATGAATCTTCAAATGAAAATGAAGATATTGGAGGTGATTTCGAAGGAATGCCCATATTTGACAAGTTTCCATTTGAGGATGATGAGGATGATATTGTTCCTATGCTTTATGAAACTTTCACATGAAGGGTCTAAAAATGAGACTTGCAGTACTGATTTTGAAGAAGTTCCCATATGGGCCGGATAAGTTTATTCTCCATTGGTATTTTGATTTGTGTCAAAAAGATTCGCTCCAACCATGTATGATCTATTTTCATTCTCTAAATTTAAGTAGGTATTTGGATTTCAGTCACCAAATTTGGAGACCCATGATATGTTTTTTTTTTTTTAGACTCAATTCTACAAAATAGAGATTTTAAAATTCCAATTAATTAGATGCATACTATTAGATTAAACGATCAGTGGTATGTGCACATAAAATAAACCTTGATATTATTTGGAAACCAGCAATATTGATTTTCCATATTGTCATTTCATTCAAATTTAAGACTATATTCTATTTTCTAATCTTTATTTTTTTAGGGTTAGTCATCGACAATTTACATTTTTTTGCTAGCTTATCAAAGAGAACAAATACTTTTAATTGGACATCCCAAAATAGAAAAGAAGACTAACATTAAGAGACGGAAGGAGTATACTCTAGAGGCAAAGTAACTTCAAGCAAGACAAAAATATCAATGAAATCTTCTACCATTTTGTCAAGGAAAAAAAACCTTCAAGCGAGACAAAAGTTCAATAATACAATGTTGTAGTGAGTCGAATGAAATCACGCGTTATCAGACAAAAGTATACTCTAGCGGCATTTCTCTTTACCTTTCGTAATCACTCCCACAATATACGGGACCAATGCTTATGACACACAAGATTTTTCGTTGTTCACAACAGAGTTGTTTCATGTAGAACATCACAAATGATAGAGTAAGTTCTAATGTGACTGCCTACGAAGAGTACTTTATTGCTCATTTGAGTGCTTCTAGAATTGGCTCAATGCCCCTATTGTTTGCGGCAATTTCAACAAGTTTACTGCACGTGATGATACGCTACGGATGGTTATCTCATCAAAATGAATGTATCTCCTTTTTGCTTGGATTCCATTTGTATATGAAGCATAAATCAGAAGAACGCCGAAATGGTTGGCTTCTTTTTCAGTTCGCTTACTCTGGTGGGTATCTAGTGTCCCGGGGGGATCGAGTAAGCAATAATTTTTGAGTGCCTTGAATCCGCAGCATCTTGGATCCTTCTTAAGCATAATGGCAATGGTACTCTGATCTCCCAAGTTCGTCACAATATCAGAATTCCTATCTTCAGGTAACCAGCTTGAGAGTGTCCCAAACACCCCCAAAGAGAGGATTCTTACGCAGGATGATTTCCATGGCATTCCATAATTAGCGCCTTGAGATGTTCCGACTCTCGTGGGAATACAACTGTTTCCAGTTCCAAAATATGAAGAGGAAAATAAACAGATTAGAACCCCCTGGGTAGAAATTAGTACAAAATAGCACAAGGAAAATGAATGTGAAATGAGTTATGCGAATTAATAATTACCTGATACAATTCCTTACTTTTGCCACAGAACAGGGATAGGAACAAGTTCTTTGTTTTCGAAGAAAACCATTAGTTTTTGTGATGCACAATCCTTGGAGAGAGAGAACTTCTGTTTCAATCGTGAAGACGAAGTGATTGTTTCAAGAACAAAAGTACTATTGGGAAAATGACTGGCGGTGGAATTAATATATTTATAGTGAAAGGAGAGGAGTAATTACTTATTTTTGGTACACGAAATTAGGAAGCAACTGAATTGTTCAATCACGTAATGATTAGTCCTAATTTGGTGGATCACGTTGGGGGATTCATTTTTCACGAGTCTTTGTGCAAATAAATTTCCTCACTTTCGGTAGTAAGAACACTTGTTCGAAAGGTAAAATCTATGGCCTCGTTTGCTAACACTTTCAGTTTATTTGCTTAAAAAAGTTGATAAATGGTGTTTGATATTAAATGTGAATACTTGTTTGGTCACGTAGATTATTTTCAGCATCGATTTCTAACTTTATTTGTTTATTTGAAGTTGTAAATTTAAATTTTACCAAGCACTTAACTCAAGAGTGTTACTATTCAGTTATTGAGATTGATCTAGACATCTACATCGTAATAAGCTATTCTACCATTAATTTACCAAACAGCTATATATAACTTCTACTTGTGCTTATAAAAAGCTTCACCAAACACGTTTCCAACTTATTTGAAATTTTTTAAGTGAGTAATCCAAATAGTTATAATCTATTAATTTAACTTACAAGTGAAAACAAACAGGGCTATACAAATATTTTGTTGGAATTTATCAAGTAACAATTATAGAAACAAATACCTAATCATATAACGATTACGAGACACTTATTTTTGTATAGAAGATCTGTAAAGGAAAAAAAAAACCGTTTGGGATAATAGTCTGATACCGTTTTCACTATATAATGGTAACAAATTTGGTTTAATTGTCACTATGGATTGAGTGATTTGGTAAGTAAAGAAAACAAAAATGCCGCAACCAAATGGGACGTCTCAATCCTCACATCGTATAATAGAAGAAAATCAACATGTAAAGTATTGAATCTCGTACATTGGTGATTAAAGCTGTGTATTACGTACCGAATGCAAATTAATTTATTGTTTGCATTAATAATATTGACATCCGATAGAAGGGAACGAGATAAAAATATAAAAAATGTGAGCAGATTTTTTTTTCTTTTTTGGGTCAAAACGATAACAGGTGATATTATAGATCCAAGAGAACAAGTACATCAGGAGAAAACTCCATCCCTAAACAAATCAAAAGGAGGGGACTCCTTCCAAAGACTATACCCGACTCCAACTAATTAAACTCACAGCTCCAAACAGGCGGAGCACAGCATAAAGTAACAAAACCACCCACGCAGGGGTGAGAGAAGCCCCACGAACAGGGAGAAATCTCGGGACACCAAAGAAAAGAACCAAAAGACAAAAAGAAAACCAACCCAAACCCAACAGTACTAACAGGAAACAGAAAACCACTCCACGTACAAAAACGTCAAGCAACATCGGTGTTGTCTGCACTGCAGACGATCTGCCCCCAACGCCAAAATTGGAGAAACGCCGGAGATGCAATCGCTGGTCTGAGACCAACAAAAGCCCTAAACACCTACAATCTGGTGTTTTGTTTTTTTAGAAGGAAGTGAAATTATATCCCAAAATACACTGGGGGAGCCATGTTCAGTTCATTAATTTGTAGGGGCCAATTCTTATATATGTTAGATTCCAAGTACAAATTTCAGTATAAAAATTAGGATTTCAAAAAAATGTTGCAGGCCCCCCTATACCCCTGCCTGTGTCCACCTATGGAGAAGTTTTTCAGTGCCGAGCGGGTATTGCCGACGTGGCACCCGCTCGGCGCACCTCAGCCGTCCGATTCACTTTTGGACGGCTCGGATTAAAATCCTCTCTCTCCTCTCACCCCAACACTTTCTCTCTCCTTTTTCTCTCTCAAAATCTGAGCCGTCCAAACACGAAATGGACGGCTCGGATGCACGAGCGGGCCCCACGTGGTACCCGCTCGGCACTGAAAAATTTTCCTTGCCTATGAGAATGGGTAGAGTTTCTCACCAAAATGTAAAAAAAAAATATTTTTGAGATTTGTTTCTCATCATATTCTGTCTCAGGATCCAACTAAGAAAATATAGCAAACTATACAATTTACGCAATCTGGTTGAAACCACCCTCTCTATAAGGGTGCATTCGGACTCCTAGAAACAAGGCCATGTGGTGTGCCTAGCGAAAAATGATTAGTTATGTACTCGATCTTGTCTTCTTAATTAGAGCGAAGTTCATTATACTGAAACGACCAAACACGAGCTTATTATACAAATTTAGTATCCAGTATGACAATGCAATAGTTTTGTGTTCCAGTACTATATCAAACAAATGAAATATGAATGTGGTAAGCTAAAGAAAACAAAACTGGGGAAATTGTGTATCTTGCCATAAGCTGAACAAACATATAATGCTACAACTCTGTATCAAACATACGGTTAGCATCACATAATGGGATGCTGAACTGTTGGAATGTTTGAGAAAACTTGATTCGAAACTGCACGTCAAAAGCTAGAAGAAGGTTTTCATGGAAATCCAATTACATGTAACAACCTTGCTTCGGTCAAAGCACTAATTCCCGCTTTTGATTCTTGATTGAAGTTACCCTCAATTCGCAAAAAGAACTAGTGTTGCCATGTATGATTGTACGCACAAAATCATTTGTGTGATTTTTGCTTTGAATGGGTTAAAAATTTATGGAAAAAAAGGAAAAGACAAAAAAATTACTCCCTCCATCCCTTTTTTAGAGTTCAGTATTCCATTTTGGGCTGTCCTTTAATAAGTGTCCATTTTGTAAAGTTTGTGGGTAAAATTTGATGAATTTTCCATTTTGCCCCTAAAAGTAGATTCCATTTTGAAAAGTTAGTGAATAAAAATGTAATCATGATGTTTCCATGAAGGGTAAGGAGGGAAAGTGGAGGTAAAAGTTGATGTGAAATGTGTAATGATGATGTCTGTTTAATAAGTTGGAATTACGAAGCAGGACACTTATAAAAGGACGGAGGGAGTAGTAAGAGAGTGAAGGAATTAAATTTACTTATTTCTTTTGCTCTCAATTTCCTTTCACGTGGAAAATTAATCGAAAATCCAAACACAGTTTAAATGTGTGTTTCTTAAGATTGAAAGGGAATGATTGCAGACCTTCTAACGCTAGGAGCATCACCAACCCATCCGCATTTCCCAGAAAAGGAAATTGAACATGAGACTGGAGAATTGCCGATCTTTGATGAGCCTTCAAATGAAGACTTAATTTGGAGGTAATTTGGTGGTGACTTAATTTGTAGTACTGATTTTGAAGATGTTCCCAGTCCTGGGATGGGACAAGTTTATTCTCCATTGGTATTTAGATTTGCATCAAAAAGACTCGCTCCAACCACGCACGATCTATTTCTCCAAATTTAAGTAGATACTTGGATTTCAATCCCCAAATTTGGAGACCCAAAATGTGTTTTTTTTTGTTAGAATGCATATATACTATTAGATTAAAACGATCAGTGATATGTGTATGGCTGCATTCTTATGAACTTAACTTAAATCTGAGATTTTTGTCTTTATTTGAATTTTTTTTTGCATTTGTTAGTTTTGCAGCAAATTGTTGTGGGTTATTGATTCGTATCGACGAGAGGAATTGAAAAAGTAAATTTATTTTACCTTTACCCGAATATATTGAGAAATAACCACTTTTTAACAAAAAAAAAAAAATATTTGCGCTAAAAATGATTATTTTTCAAAATACTTGGGTAAAAGTAAAAAGATTTTACTTTTCTAATTCCTCTCTTCGAGACGAATCAATAACCCACTAAAGTTTGGTGAAAAACTAACAAATGCAAAAAAAAAATCAAATAATTAAGGATAAAATTTTCAGATTTAAGATAAGTTCATAAGAACGCAGACTATCCTCTATTTTCTAATCCTTTTTTTGAGCATTAGACACCCAAGATTTACAATTTTTTGCTTGCTTATCAAAGAGAATAAATACTGTTGGACATCCCAAAATAGAATAGAAGATTAACATTAAGATACAGAAGGAGTATACTCTAGCGGCAAAGTAACTTCAAGCAAGGCAAAAGTTCAATAATACATTTTTTTGATCGGCAAAAGAAAATTTATTAAACTGGAAAAGGGTACATCGAGTAAAAGGGAAGGAAGAACCAAAAAGTTCAACCCAATCCTACAAAGATAAACAAACACAAGGTAAATAAAAGGAAAAATACACCCAAATGCTCCTAAATAATGAGACGTCTCTAGCACCATCAAGTTCAATAATACATTGCTATAGTGAGTCATGAAATCACACATTATCAGACAAAAGTATACTCTTACGGCATTTGATCTGTTTCCCTTTCGTAATCACTCCCACAATATACTGGACCAATGCTTATGACACACAAGATTTTCCGTTATTCACGACGGAATTGTTTGATGTAGACCATCACCAAAGTGCTCAAATGATCGAGTAACTTCCAATGTGACAGCCTACGAAGAGTACTCAATGCCCCTATAGTTTGCGGCAATTTCAACAAGTTTAGTGCACGTGATGATACACTACGGATGGTTATCTCATCAAAATGAATGCATCTCCTTTTTGCTTGGATTCCATTTGTATATGAAGCGTAAATCAGAAGAACGCCGAAATGGTTGGCTTCTTTTTCAGTTCGCTTACACTGGTGGGTATCTAGTGTCCTAGGTGGATTGAGTAAGCAAGAATATTTGTGTGCCTTGAATCCGTAGCACCTTGAATCCTTCTTAAGCATCATGGCAATGGTACTCTCTCCCAAGTTCGTCACAATATCAGAGTTCCTATCTTCAGGTAACCAGATTGAGAGTGTCCCAAACACCTCCCAAGAGAGGATTCTTACGCGGGATGATTTCCATGGCATTCCTTAATTAGCGCCCTGAAGATTATATCCCAAAATGAAGATTTTGGAGGTGATTTCGAAGGAATTCCCGTATTTGACAAGTTTCCATTTGAGGATGATATTGTTCCTATGCTTTATGAAACTTTCACATGAAGGGTCTAAAAATGAGACTTGCAGTACTGATTTTGAAGATTTTCCCATATGGGCCGGACAAGTTAATTCTCCATTGGTATTTTGGTTTTCATCAAAAAGATTCGCTAGCTCCAACCATGTACGATCTATTTTCATTCTCCAAATTTAAGTAGATATTTGGATTTCAGTCCCCAAACTTGGAGACCCATGATTTTTTTTATTTTTTTCTGAGACTCAATTCTACAAAATAGAGATTTCAAAATTCCTATTAGATGTATACTATTAGATTAAAACGATCAGTGGTATGTGCAAATAAAATAAACCTTGATATTATTTGGAAATCAGCAATATTGATTTTCCGTATTGTCATTTCATTCAAATTTAAGACTACATATCTTGTTTGGTTCTCATCTCATTTTCCTCTTTACACATTTTTCAATATATTTTTCTCTCTATCTCTCTTTATTACCACTCGTTACATCAAAAATAACTTTCAAAAATGTGAACCAAACAAGGTGTTATTTCCTAATCCTTTTTTTTTTGGGTTAGTCATCCACAATTTACACTTTTTTGCTGGCTTATCAAAAAGAACAAATACTTTTGGACATCCCAAAATAGAATAGAAGACTAACATTAAGAGACAGAAGGAGTATACTCTAGCGGCAAAGTAACTACAAGCAAGACAAAAGTATCAATGAAATCTTCTACCATTTTGGCAAGAAAAAAAAAACTTCAAGCAAGACAAAAGTTCAATAATACATTGCTACAGTGAGTCGAATGAAATCACACATTATTAGACAAAAGTATACTCAAGCGGCATTTCTCTTTCCCTTTTGTAATCACTCCCACAATATACTGGACAAATGCTTATGAAACAAAAGATTTTTCGTTATTCACGATGGAGTTGTTTGATGTAGAACATCACCAAAGTGCTCAAATGATCGAGTAACTTCCAATGTGACAGCCTACGAAGATTTCTCAATGCTAGGGGTGTGAACGAGCCAAGCCGAGCCGAGTTTCGGCGAGCTCGAGCTCGGCTCGTTAACTTAACGAGCCAAAAACTTGAGCTCGAGCTCGGCTCGAGCCTTAACGAGTCGAGCCCTTAACAAGCCGAGCTTAGTCATTTACTAAACGAGCCTCTTTAATCAAGTCGAGCCTTCCTTAACGAGCCGAGCTTTTGTCGAACGAGCCGAGTGAAGTAAACGAGCCGAATACTCGAGCTCGGCTCGTTTACTAAATAAGCCGAGTCGAGCCAAGCCTTAAAGAGCCGAGCTCGCGAGTAGCTCGGCTCACTTACAGCCCTACTCATTGCCCCTATTGTTCGCAGCAATATCAACAGGTTTAGTTCACGTGATGATACGCTACGGATGGTTATCTCATCAAAATGAATGTATCTCCTTTTTGCTTGGATTCCATTTGTATATGAAGCGTAAATCAGAAGAACGCCGAAATGGTTGGCTTCTTTTTTAGTTCGCTTACTCTGGTGGGTATCTAGTGTCCCGGGGGAATCGAGTAAGCAAGAATATTTGCGTGCCTTGAATCCGCAGCACTTTGAATCCTTCTTAAGCATCATGGCAATGGTACTCTCTCCCAAGTTCGTCACAATATCAGAATTCCTATCTTCAAGTAACCAGCTTGAGAGTGTCCCAAACACCCCCGAAGAGAGGATTCTTACACGGGATGATTTCCATGGCATTCCTTAATTAGCGCCTTGAGATGTTCTGAATCTCGTGGGCATACACCTGTTTCCAGTTCCAAAATCTGAAGGGAAAAATTAACAGATTAGAATCCCCTGGGTTGAAATTATATAGAACAGTACAAGGAAGATGAATGTGAAAATAGTTATGCGAATTAATAATTACCTGATACAGTTCCTTACTTTTGCCACAGAACAGGGATAGGAACAAGTTCTTTGTTTTCGAAGAAAACCAATTTGTTTTTGTGTTGCACAATCCTTGAAGAGAGAGAGAGAACTTCTGTTTCAATCGTGAAAGACGAAAAGATTGTTTCAAGAACAGAAGTACTAGTCTTTTGGGAAAATGACGGGGGTGGAATATATTTATAGTGAAAGGAGAGGAGTAATTACTTATTTTTCGTACACAAAATTAGGAAGCGACTGAATTGTTCAATCACATAACGATTGGTCCTATTTCGGTGGGTCGCATTTGAGGGATTCATTTTGAACGAGTCTTTGAGCGAATAACTTTCCTCACTTTTGGCAATTTGGACACTTGTTCGAAAGGTAAAATCTATGACCTCATTTGCTAACACTTTTAGTTTATTTGATTAAAAAAGTTGATAAATGGGTGTTTGATATTAAATGTGAATAATTACTTGTTTGATCGAGTAGATTATTTTAAGCATCGATTTTCCAACTTTATTTGCTTATTTGTTTATTTGAAGTTGTAAAAATAAATTTTACCAAGCACTTAATTCAAGAGTGTTACTATTCAGTTATTGAGATTGATCTAGACAAGTACATGGTAATAATGGATGATGCTAGAGTGTCCCCCTACCTGTTAATGGGAATGTTATACTCATGTTTTTCCCACTATATTTTATGTTATGCCACTTTTTCATAATAGTTATGCTATTTAGTGGTTCTGTTACGCTAAAGGTGGATGACCAGTTCCTATGACCGGTTTGACCAGTCATATTTGGTCAAATTTTGCATACGTGGCATCATCTCAACGGTCCGATCGGAGGATATGATATCCCCTTTTGCTTGGGGGATACCCAAGGTGTTCACAGTAATAATAAGCTATTCTACAATTTATTTTCCAAACATTTTAAACTTCTAATTGTGCTTATAAAAATTAAAGTTGCACCAAACACGTTTCCAACTTATTTGAAGCTTTTTAAGTGAGTAATCAAAATAGTCACAATCTACTAATTTAACTTATAAGTGAAAACAAACAGGGCTATACAAATATTTTGTTGGAATTTATCAAGTAACAGTTTTATTAACACATACCTAATTAAATAACGATGACGAGACACTTATTATTGTATAGACGATTTGTAAAGGAAAAAAAAACCCTTTGGGATGATAGTCTGATAACGTTTTCATGACTATATAATGGTAACCAATTTGGTTTAATTGTCCCTTTGGATTGAGTGATTTGGTACGTAAGTAAAGAAAACAAGAATGGCCGCTGTGGTGGACGCATGATTTTTTATATGAAGAGGCCAAACCATGTATTTAACCAATTGAGACTCAATCCTCACATCGTGTAGTAGAAGAAAATCAACCTTTAAATTATTGAATCTTGTATTGGTGATTAAAGTTGTCTATTACGTACCGAATGCAAATTAATTGATTGTTTGCGTAGAAGGGAACGCGATAAAAATAAAAATAAAATGTGAGGTGATTAATGTGGTGTTTTGTTTTTGTGCTGTTTTGTTTTTCTATAGAAGGAAGTACTGAAATTATATCCCAAAATCACACTGGGGGAGCCATGCATGTTCAGTTCATTAATTTGTAGGGGCCAATTCTTATATATGTTAGATAGTAGATACCAAGTGTAAATTGTGAAATTTGTTTCTCATCATATCCTGTCTCAGGATCCAACTAAAAAAATACAAAACTACACAATTTACGCAGTCCGCTTGAAACCATCCTCTTTAGGGTTGTATTTGTACTCCTGGAAAACAAGGCCATGTGGTGTGCCTAGCGAAAAATTATTAGCTATGTAATCGGTCTTGTCTTCTTTCGCCCCGACTAAAAAGAACCGTATAACAAACCATTAAAATAGTAACGATTTACATGAAATCCACCAGTACTCCAAGAAATAACCAGGACTTGAAAAACAGCCCCAATATTGAAGATGTCAAAGAGTAACAATGTTCACTAACTTAAGTTCCTTTATATTCCACGGAGAAGCTACAGGATAGTACTAGTGTGCCTGGCTGTTGTCAAGAGACGATGAACAAAATTGGAAAAAAACTGATACCATGGTGAATAGAGCGAAGTTCGTTATATTCAAACGACCAAACACGAGCTTATTATACAAATTTAATCTCTGGTATCACGTACAATAGTTTTGTGTTCCAATAATATCTATCATGCTTGAAAAAGGGATGTATAATATATTAACATAGAATCTGATTCCAGCTTCGCGGTTAAACTATGTAACGAAGGTGCCCCCGGATCATGCACATCGTTATATAGTTGAAGAAGCTAAGAGGATTCCGGGTAGGCCTAATTCTAACATTACTCACATTTTCGGTCAAGCGAATCAGGTAGCAGATTGCCTAACTCGCCTAGGCTCACAACAAGAGGAGGAGTTGATTGTCACTAGAGATGTTCCATTCGCGGCTAAGGAGTTCGTTTTGGTGGATTCCATGGGGGTTGGCCATCTCAGAACTTAGTTATGGTTATTGTATTTCCTCCTTTTAGGATGGTGTGTAATATGGAACCTTACCTTATGACTCGGATTCCCTAGTTTTATATTATTTTTGTTTGACCAAAAAAAAACAAATGAAATAGGAAGGTGGTAATCTCAGAAATTTCTCAGAAACAAATGACTTATGATGTAAAAATCTCAGAAATTTCTTCTTTTGCTAATCCGGATGAGTTTGAAGATTTCTGTCCTTCGAATATGGAAAGAGGTGGTGGGGGAGAAGCCATGGTGAGGGAAACCAGGTACCTTGGCGTCAACAGTGAGAAGGAAGAAGCTGCTGATGTGGCTACAAAAAAAGGGACCAATGAAACTAGGTGGGTTGGTGTAGGATGGGACTACTCCACTGGGAAAGCTGATGGGGGAGTCGGGGGCTCGAAGCTAAGGGAGACAGAAGGGCATTTAATGCCTGTCATTGCATGCCAGCAAGCCAGCTCAGAGGTGTTTGAATCTAGAGTAGAGGACTCAGTGGAAAAGTTGGAAAATGGAGCAAATGAAATGGTTTCTGGGGCCCAAAATACTATCTTATCTAAGGAGGATTATTTGGCCCAAGAAGGGGCAGTGGACCTTAACAAAGAAGCTGGGCCCATTATCCCCTTTTCCCCGGTGAAGTCTTTGGGCCTCAATTTATTTCCTAAGTCTCCTCCCAATGTTGCTGGTGGAGATGCTCACGGTCAGGAAATAGGAGCCTCGAAGATTGCCGAAGTTGAAGGAAACCGAGGGGGAACTGGAGCTGAAGGTCCATCTGATCTGGTGCGTATGTCTCAGCTCCCTAGTATTCATCTACTGGTGGACCTTAATGATGCTGGGTGTAGAAGAAGGAGACGCAGACAACTGTCCAAGTTGGTGAATATTACCGAGGAGGTTGAGCCGAACCTCGAGCAACAGGAAACAATTTCCTCTTATTCCTCCGATGATTCAAGCGACTCAGCCGTCCTCCGGGAGATTAATGCTACTATGGCAGTGGGTGGTCAGTTGGGGATTGTTTTCCACCCCAATGATGATGTGATTCTTGGCAAGATGATAGAAATGGAGGCTCAGGAATACTCGGCTCTGCTGGAGAGTGAAGCGAGAGGGTAAATTTCCTATCCCTTTGGTGCCTACTGCTTTCGGTTTCCATAGTTTTTATGCTGATTTTATCATGGAACATTAGGGGTTTGGGGAGTTTTGTTAAAAAGAGATTTGTGTCTAAGCTTATTAAAAAAAGAAAGCCTGATTTGATTTTAATTCAAGAAACGAAACTGGAGAGTATAGCTAGAATTGATGTTCAGAAATTATGGGGCTGTGGTGATTTTGAGTTTGCTATTTCTAGTGCTATCGGGGCGTCTGGGGGCTTACTATCTATCTGGAACAAAGAGTTTCTTAAAGTTGACAATATTGTCTCCCACAGATCTTTTATTATTTTACATGGTGTGCTATATAATTCTTTCCCTTGTTGTGTGGTGAATGTATATGCTCCTAATGAGGTGGGAAGTAGGAGAGTCTTATGGGATGAATTATTAGGATTGAAGAGGAACTCCCCTATCCCGTGGTGTATGGGGGGGGATTTTAACGAAATTACCTCTATCAGTGAAAGGAAAGGGTGCCAGCGGATGGAGAGAGGAATGAAGGATTTTGTGGATTTTTGTAATTCTATGGAGCTAATAGACATACCGATGATTGGGAGGAAGTTTACTTGGACCAACTACCAAGATCATGCCATCCTTAGTCGTTTGGACAGATTTTTGCTCTCTCAACAATGGCTGGACAGATTCAAAGTTCTTCAATGGGGGCTCCATAGGCCCATATCTGATCATTGTCCTATTATGCTGCTTGATGATGGAAGAGATTGGGGCCCTAGACCGTTTAAATTTATGGATATCTGGCTATCAAACCCGAAGTGTATGGCTATTGCTAAGGAAACATGGGAGAATACGCAGGTGAGTGGATGGGCTGGCTTTATTATTTTGCAGAAACTGCGAGCAATCAAAGACAAGCTCAAGGTATGGAACAAAGAGGAATTTGGGGATGTCAACGCGGCTTTACAAGATAAGGAAGCAGAAATTCATCGATTTGATCTCTTGGTGGAGGAGAGAACGCTCAATTCTGAGGAGAATGCCTTGAGATGTAAGGCTAAAACTGAATTTTGGAGGCTATCTCGATTGGCTGAAACTATGTGGAGACAAAAATCAAGGTTAACGTGGATGAAATTGGGGGATAAAAACACGAGATTCTTTCAAGCCATTGCAAATAATAGATTTCGGAGGAATATGGTGGGTTCGGTAAAGGTGAATGATAGAGTGCTTGAGGATCCCCTGGAAATAAAGGCTGCTGCTGTTGAGTACTTTAGTGATAACTTTAAAGAGGAGAGAAAGCTCAGACCAATGTTGGGGGGTGTGCTCCCTAGAGTTCTAAATCCAGACATTTCCAGTCAGTTAGATAAAGTTTTTGAGGAGGGGGAAATCCTTGCGGCTTTGAAGGACTGCAGCAACATCAAGGCTCCGGGCCCGGATGGCTTCAATTTCTCGTTTGTTAAAAAAGGGTGGGATTTTATGAAGGAACTACTGGTGCAATTCTTCTCTGAGTTCCACTCTAATTGCAAGCTCACTAGAGGTATCAACTCAACTTTTGTAACTTTAATTCCGAAGGTTGACTGCCCTAGGTCCTTTAAAGAATTCCGACCCATAAGTATGGTAGGTTGGATTTATAAGGTGCTTGCTAAAGTTCTAGCTAATAGACTCAAATGCCATCTACCTCCTCTTATTGGTGAATCCCAAGCCGCGTTTATTGAGGGCAAACAGATATTGGATGGTGTTCTTATCGCAAACGAGGTTATTCATGGGTGGAAAAACAGCTCTCAAGGAGGTTTGATCTTGAAAATTGATTTCGAGAAAGCCTATGATTGTGTCAATTGGGGATTTTTACTTGACTTATCCGCAAAATTGGGCTTCGGGGAGAAGTGGTGTGCTTGGATCAAGGAATGTTTGTCCTCGGTATCTATGTCTGTACTGATAAACGGCTCTGCATCTAAGGAATTCCAAATTCAGAAGGGCATTCGTCAGGGGGATCCTTTATCTCCCTTTCTATTCAATATTGTGGTTGAAGGGCTAAACATTCTGCTAGAAAGGGCGAGGGAACTGAACTTCATTAGAGGGGCTAGAATTGGACCGAATGGAGCAAATGAGATAGTGGTTTCTCACCTTCAATTTGCTGACGACACGATTATTTTCTGCAATAATGATAGGGAGGAGTTGGCTAATATCAAAAGAATTCTGCGATGTTTTCAACTTATGTCAGGATTGAAGATAAACTATTCCAAAAGTTCTTTGTGTGGGATTAAGGTGAGCCACCAGGATGTTACTACCCTTGCTATGGTCATGGGATGCAAAATTGATCATTTGCCAATCAAGTACTTGGGGTTGCCATTGGGAGCTAATCCAAACAGAATCAAAACATGGGATCCGGTGATTGAAAGAATGGAAAAAAGGTTAAGTGTATGGCGTAGGAGATTCAACACTTTTGGGGGTAGACTTACTTTAATGAATTCATCCCTTGGAAGTTTGCCTATATACTTCATGTCTTTATTCAAAATGCCGTTGTCAGTTGCCAAGGCATTAGCAAAAATCCAGAGACAATTTTTTTGGGGTGATACGGTGGATAAGAGAAAGTTACACCTGGTCAAATGGGATTTGATTTCCAAAAAGAAAGAGTATGGAGGGTTAGGGGTCAAGAATCTGATGATCCAAAACCTTGCTCTTCTGGCCAAGTGGTGGTGGAGATTCTACAAGGACAGCGATTCTCTTTGGGTGAAGGTGATCAAATGCAAATACAATTTAGAGCCAAGATGTTGGTTACCTCGGTTACCCTCCTCTGGTAAAGCCTCTAATATTTGGAAGGACATCTATTCGGTAGGGGAGACCAATTCTTGTATCGGATCCATTCTCCAGGAGGGTTTTAAATTAGAGGTTCACTCGGGGCAGGAAATCTCCTTCTGGAACCAAGTTTGGCTAGGGAACACATCCCTTAAAGAGGAGTTTCCTCGCCTCTATCTCATCTCTACTCAAAAAGAGATGGTGATTAGTGATATTAAAGATGATAGATGGAACGTACTATTCCAGAGAGGGCTACAGGATTGGGAAATTCTGCAATTTGAGGATCTGCTTTTCAGACTACAACCGGTGCATTTGGATCCAACCAAGTGTGATCTGTTGAGGTGGAGATGGGCGCCTGATAATTGCTTTTCTGTAAAATCTTTGTATAATAGATGGGAACAAGTGGGATTCTCAACGAATCGAGTGTTGGGTTCGATTTGGAAGAGCATTTCTCCACCTAAAGTGGAAATTTTTTCCTGGATGGCACTCCAGGACAAAGTGGCTACAAAGTCAGCTCTACTCTACCGCAATATGTTACCTGAGGGCCAATCGGTGATGTGCCCTTTCTGCTCTTTGATTGTAGAAACGCCGGAGCACCTCTTTCTCCATTGTCAATTTGCATGGGATGTTTGGTCATTGATTTTAGACTGGTGGCATATCAGTTGGGTTTGTCCGGCCTCCTTGTTAGACCTCTTTACATGGTGGTTAGATTTTGGTTTCAAAAATCTGGAGAAGTTCTTGTGGGAAACAACCTTCCATGCTACAGTTTGGTCCATATGGCTGGTAAGAAATGATATTGTCTTCAACAATGCTTCTTGGCGAGTGGAGGACCTTGGGGAGCTAATTAAAACCAGAGTTGCTATGTGAATTAAAGTGAAGTTCGATATTAAGGTGCATTCGGTGGAGGATTTTAAGGGTTATCTTGATGGAATGAGGAAGGTCAAAGTGTAAGTTATTTTTTCGTGAGGATGGATGCGATCCAATTTTCTGTTGGATGGTCATTCCCATCTTCTTTCTGTTATGTTTTGTATTTGCTGCTCTTTAAGCGTTTGTTGCTTATTGAGTGCTCTCTCGATGTAACCTTTTCGAGCCAATAAAGTTTTCGTTTTGCCGAGCAAAAAAAAAATAGGAAGGTGGTAAGTTAAAGAAAACAAAACTGGGAAACTGTATCTTGCCACAAGCTGAACAAACATGTAATGGTACAACTCTGTACTAAATACTCTCAGCATCACATTATGGGATGCTTAACTGTTGGAATGTTTGAGAAAACTTGATTCCCACACGTCAACAGCTAAAAGAAGGTTTTCATGGAAATCCCGTTACATGTAACAACCCCTTCATTCGCGCTTTCGATTCTTGATTGAAGTTACCCTCAAATCACAAAAAGAACAAAATCATTTGTGTGATTTTTTTTTCCTTTTTGAGACTCAATTCTACAAAACAGAGATTTCAAAATTCCTATTAGATGCATAGTATTAGATTAAATAAAATGCATACTATTACATTAAACGAGGAAAAGTTTTACGCTTAATTAAATTTTCCAAGAGCTGATCAAGGACCGGTACAACCCTATTTCGTATGACTTCCAGATAAAATCCATGGCAGTAATCTCTGGAGTAACAAAAGCTTGTCTATGTTTAATTAGAGTTTTACCTTTTTAAGGAGACTTGCATTAAATAGATGCCATCTTCGGAAATGATCAGCATTGATTTTCCATATTGTCATTTAATTCAATTCTAAGGACTACCTTCTATTTTCTAATCCTTTTTTTTAAGGGTTATTCACATCCAAAATTTACACTTTTTTGCGGGCTTATCAAAGAGAACAAAGGACATCCCAAAATAGAATAGAAGAATAACATTATTAAGAGAGACAAAAGGAATATACTCTAGCGGCAAAGTAACTTAAAGCAAGACAAAAGTTCCCTAATACATTGCTATAGTGAGTCATGAAATCACATATCAACATTAGAACAAGATTTTCTTCATTATTTCCAAGGAGCTAGCATCAACCATAAATTTTATAATGATTTCTCAAGTAACTAATTCCCAGCTGATTCATTACTATGAAATTCATAAACGATGTAGATCGATAGTTCAATCATGTGAATTTGTTTATTATGTCATCCGTATGCGTATTTCTTAGGTGTCAGGTATGCAAGTGAGCACTGTTAGCTTCCGGATTTACAAGAAATTAAAAAGATGAAAAATGTAATGGCAGTCTTAGTGTTTCAATCAATCGTGCTTCAAATTAAGACGACGGGATAGAAAAATAGCAAAGATGAAGCCTTCAATCTCAAACAACAAACAAAGAGCTAATTAAGCAATTCAACAGCACCAAATACTCTTATCTCTCCAGCATACTCTCCAGATTCCCAGTGAAGTGAGCTGGTGTATACATGGGAGCCGACCAAGGAATAACTTCGAAAACTAGAAACTTTTTACACACGCTTTTTGACTAGGGAAAACATGGCAGCAAGAACAAAAAGCTTCTTTTGCCGATCAAAAAAAGAACAAAAAGCTTCCCCCATGGTTGTATTCCTCATCAAAGTCGAATTTGAGAAGAAAAAACATGCCTTCCTTCAGGTCAAGCATTTCGTAGTGCACATTGAACTGACATTCGGTTTCGGCTAATAGAGAGAGAACCCTCAGAAATCTTCGACACCCCTCCCAACCATACCAAACTTTCTTCGGAAGCAGTGTCGGCCTCGACATTTGGGTTGCCCAAGCCTAATCTCAAGTTCGGTTGCCCGCTTATTTTTAAATTATAAAAAATAAAAATTTACAAGGCAAAAAAATTATATCGTACTTTTAGTTTGAATTCTATTAAAAAATTGAAATTAAAATGTAATTTTGGTTATAGTGCTTATGATTTAGCATGATTCAATTCAAAGAAAAATATGATGAGTTTCTATTTATTTTTAACTTTCATTTATTTATTTCTTATTTTGATCATTTTTCAATATTTAATAATAAAATGAAAAAAGAAACATTATGGACCAACTTGCAAAAATACAAACCGAACTTAAAATATGGTTAATTTTTTCATTATAGCTTTTAAATTGGTGCCTGTATAAATTTTGGTGTACCAACTCCAACAACAAATATGAAATACCCTTTCACTTCATGAAAAAATTTTACATAAAAAAAGAAGAAGAGAGAAGTGGGTGCAGGACCGTGGGAAAAGGAGAGAGAGAGAGGACCTAGTTAACAGAATTAATTTTCTACCTGGGCGCCTATCCCTTAGGGAAATTTTAGTACACCCTGCTAACCAACAAGCAAACATCACCCTTCATGTCATGTCTATGTCAAAATATTAATATATAAACATACATTTTTACATGAAATTTTTATTTTTGGTTGCCCTAACTCGAGGGGTTGCCCAAGCCCACGGGCTTGTTGACCCCGGGGCCGGCCCTGCTCGAAAGGCAGAATAACCAGAATTTAGGGCATCCACATCTCTCTCTGATCTACTTCTCCTTTAAAGCTATAATAAAGAGCAAAACTCAAAAAAATCCCCTCCATCAGCCTCAATTGATTTCTCGCCACTTTGCAAATGTTTAGTTTTGCTACAGTGCCTCGTTTGATCCAACGAGGCACTATTCATCCATCTATTCAATATTTTACTATTATATAAAATGATTATGAGAGCCTTAATTTAAAATGATTATGGAATTCTATGGAACAGAAACTTGATTATGAGAGCCTTAAAAACAAATATTAATTATGATCTTTTAGGAAAAAATAATCAAAATAATAAGATCTTCTCACCGGTTCAATCGGATTAAAAATTGGAGCACTTAATTTTTTGACATTTTATATATTAAAAAATGTGATTAAAAAATTAAGTGGTCCAATTTTCAATCCGCTTAAACTGGCGCGGCGATCTTTTTTTTTTTATCATTTTATTCTAAAGAGTCATAATTAATATTTGTCTCTAGGGCTCTCATAATCAAGTTTCTGCTCTACAGGATCCCAAATAAAGAGCAGATACTTAATTATGATAGCCCTATAGACAAAAATTAGTTATGACCCTTTAGAAAAATAAGATGTTTGCATCGGTTCAAACGAATTAAAAAATAGAACATTTAATTTTTTTGAGATTGCTTGTGAATAGTTGTTCGTCATTAAATAGCGATAAAAAAATAAAATATAACATTTAAATTGAAAAGTAAAGTATAAATAAAGAGTAGTTTAATAAAATAAAGTTAGAATAAAGAGTCTGATGCAGTGTACTCTTAAAAAAGTGAGTAGCTAAAATAGAAAAGTGACTTTTTAGATGTAATTTGGTCCAAAATTTGCTGAGTTTGATGCGGATGCTCTTACAAGACAATGACTATAACAATTATAGCTAGTTTCATAACATTGTACGTCAATAACAAAGCATCCAAGTAGTGTCTTTGTAGAGTACATTAAAGGATAAAACTTAGAGAAGTACTTTCGTCTTCTTTTGGTTTCCACACAACCTTAATTATCATCTGCTTTCACCCAAATGCCTTCAATCACACAGACATCTCCCACATCAACCGGTCCCACTTTGTTCACTTACAAGTTATGGGAAAAAAAATTTACTCTCTACACGATTTCCAATAAATTTTTCTCTCTCTCTCCACTTATTACCACTCATTACATCAAAACAATTTCTCAAAACTCCAAACCAAACAAAGTGTTTGGAAGAAAAAGAGAAAAAATTGAAGATATGTCTTTATTGTTTCCTCGCAACAATCACCAATACGGCACTCTGCGCAAGCAGAAGTGTGAAAAAATTCATTGTCACTACGTTAATGAGGATGAACATGCAACAGATGAAGATAAATGCCAAAACAACTCATCCAACAATCGTGTTGACATATCTCATCGCACCTTTATTGTTTGATAGGTTCAACTCAAGTTTTCTTCGTTGCCTCAAGCTGGTTACCTGAAAAAAGAACACGATCAAGGTGTGACGAAATTGGGAGAGAGTACCATTGCCATCCATGATGCTTAAGAAGGATCCAAGGTTGTGCGGATTCAAGCAACACCAATATTCTCGCTTACACGATCCCCCCCGAAACACTAGATCCCTACCGGAGTAAGCGAACTGAAATAGAAGCCGACCATTACGGCAATCTTCCAATTTATGCACTATTATCATGGTCAAGGGTGGAGTGGCTTGTTTTTGCATTTCTCTTTTAGTTACTCTTGCAATACCGAAGCTCTGAATTCGTACTTTTCTGTACATATACGTGTGGCAATGGCAGCAAGTCCCAGGACCTCCCATTGCCACACGTACATGTACAGAAAAGTATGAATTTACAGCTTCGGTACAATAATAGTAACTAGATGGGAAACGCTAGCTAATAGCCGCAAAAACAAGCCACTCCACCCTTGACCATGACAATAGTGGGTAAATCGGTATTAGATTGCCGAAATGGTCGGCTTTTTTGTCCGTTCGCTTACCCCAGTGGGGATCGAGTAAGCGAGAATATTTGTGTGTCTTGAATCAGCAGCACCTTGATTCTTCGTAAGCATCATGGCAATGGTACTCCCTCCCAAGTTCGTCACAATATCAGAATTCCTATCTTCCTTGGCTCCTTGAGATGTTACGACTCTCTGTGCGCATACACCTGTTTCCAGTTCCAAAATATTAAGATGAAAATAAACAGATTAGAACCCCATGGGTAGAAATTAGTATAAAATAGCACAGGGAAGAAGAATGTGAAAAGAGTTATGGGAATTAATAATAATGTGAAAAGAGTTATGCGAATTAATAATTACATGATACAATTCCTTACTTTTGCCACAGAATAGGGATAGGAACAAGTTCTTTGTTTTCGAAGAAATCCATTGGTTCTTGTGATGCACAATCCTTGGAGAGAGAGAACTTCTGTTTCAATGGTGAAGACGGGGCTGGAATATATATATATATATTGTAAGGAGAAATATTCTCTCCGGAATTTTCGGGGGGGGGGGGGGGGGGGGGGGGGGGAAGAGAGAGAGATTTTTCGTACCCGAAATCAGGAATGCAGCGAATTGTTCAATCCCGTAATGATCCTAATTCGGTGGATCACGTGTTGAGAAATTTTTCAGTGGCTAGTGGGTTTATCCCACGTGGTATCCGCTTGGCACATCCGGGCTGTCCAATACACTTTTGGACGCTCGGATTGAAACAATCTCTCTCCTCTCACCCCAACACTTTCTCTCTCCTTTTTATCTCTCCAAATTTGAGCCGTCAAAAATGCAATAAACGGTTCGAATGCACCGAGCGGGCACCACGTGGTACCACCCGGCACTGAAAAAAATTTCACATTGGGGTGATTCATTTTGAACAAGTCTTTGTGCGAATAAC
Source organism: Rhododendron henanense subsp. lingbaoense (assembly GCA_020567845.1). Taxonomy (NCBI): domain Eukaryota; kingdom Viridiplantae; phylum Streptophyta; class Magnoliopsida; order Ericales; family Ericaceae; genus Rhododendron; species Rhododendron henanense. The sequence goes on along the minus strand of CM036318.1, from coordinate 4,163,332 downwards.
TCTCCTAACTTTCAGTAGTATCCACAAAATTAAAGTAGGGACACTTTGTTTGAAAGGTAAAATAGTCCGGTTTGCGCACTTTTAGTTTAATTTCTGTTACAAGTTTATTTGCCAATTAGAACTTATTTATTATTTTTGAGCTTATTTGATCAAAACAATAGATTATTTGAGGCTTCAATTTGTAACTTAATTTGTTTATTTGAAATTGTAAATATAATTTTACTAAGCACTTAATTCACTACAAGAAATTTGATCAATACCAACGTTTTTTCTACCAACGCTTGCCAAAAGCACTACAATAGGAGGTTTGCACCAGCGCTTTTTCTAGCCGGGGCTAGAATAAGGATTTCCCAGCGCCCAGAGTAAAAGCGCTGGAATAGGCCGACCGTTTCCCAACACCCAAGCAAAAGTGCTAGGATAGACCCTCATTTACCAGCGCCTAGAAGAAGCGCTGGAATATACCCCCATTTACCACCACTTTTTTTAGAGACCACTTATATATATTAAAAATGTGGTTAAAAACTTTAATTATTCTAATTTTTAATCTGTTTAAACTGGTGTAAAGATCTTATTTTTCTGATCATATTAATATAAAGAGGCATAATTAATTTTTTCTTTAGGACTCTCATAATGTATCTGTTAGAGTCCCAAATAAAGAGTAGATACTTAATTATGATTGGTTCGGCTGATCTGGTTCTGTGGATGGTTTGTGTGATTATCAGTTGTGGGGATTCTGTGCTACTATCACTTTTACTGTCACTAGTCATGCTTGTGGGTTCAGTAGATGATGGGGTCTTATTGTAAGGGCAAAATATTTATGATTGTCAATGGCATGCGTCAAAACACATTCGTCCATGTAATTGCGATTATTTGATTATTGAGTTGTAATTTCTTGCGGAAGAAATATCAAGCAATTAGATCGATCGAGTCGTCTATCGGTCTCCCAACAATCACGCACGTGACTCGGCTTTCCTAGTCAAGATTGGAATCATAGAGAAAAGGAAACAATACATGAAAGAGGGTTTTGCTCTAGCAAAACGGGCAATACAGCAACTTATGGTCTTGTCTATAAATATAGACCCATTAGGTTAAGAAACTGGACGAGCATTGAAATAAAAGTGGTGAGCTCATATTTCTCATCTCCCAACACTTTTGGCGGCTAGGGTTTGTGCACCTCGAATACTAGTGGGAGTTTATCAATTCCTATGCTCTAAAGAATCATCTTCGAGGGGTTTTCTACTTCAACAACAATCAATCTTTGAAGAAAAGCCCTAGGCAAATTCAAGTCCTTCGGTGGATTCCGGGAGGCAAACGGAAGGCTCGTGGATTCGAGGCAGCGGCGGTCAAGCATTCAGAGAGGTATACGTGGATTCGGCAAGAGCGTCTAGGTTTAGGTTTGTGGAGTTCAAACTTATCGTAAGAGTTCTTGTAACCTCATGTTTAGTAGTGCTTGATTTCTTCCCGTGGTTTTTACCCTTTCAGGGGTTTTTCACGTATATCTTGTGTTGTGGTTTGCTCGTTGATTTGCATATCTCGTACACACACACCCATGATTTAACTTGTTTAATTTGGGAATAGATATATTCTTAGAAGTAATTAATCCATAGTCGCAATATTTAATCCGTATTGAAATACGGTTTTTTCAATTGGTATCAGAGCGGGTCGCTCATATTATTAGGGTTTATTCCTAGAGCGGATCCTTAATTTTTTTTTACTTTGCTATTATGGATTTACCAAGAGAAGGCAATTTTGAAATCAAACCTCCAATTTTTGATAACTCTAAATACGTAGCATGTGCTTCTTCTATGTTTTTTGATGCGAATAGCGTTAAATCTGATAGTGAGAGTACAAGTAATATTTTTTGTGAGGTTGAGACTAACCAAACTAGTGATGGAGAGGACAAATACGATATGGAAGCTCTGACTTTATTTACAAAAAAATTTAAACGTTCTTTTAAAAAAGATACTAATATAAGTTTAGCCACAAAGCTAAAACAATGTGAGAAAGAAAAAATTGATGCGTTGCATGAACTTGATGTGCTTAAGCGCAAACATATGAATCTTGAAAATGATATGCATAGCCTTTTTTAGACTAATGAGCTTCTTGAATCGAAGGTAGCAAAATTGCAAGTTGAACTTGACAAAGCCAATGCTACTTTTAAGAAATTGAATGCAGGTTCACAAATTTTAGATGAAGTTTTGTCATCTCAAAAGGTGGCATCGGATAGAGGTGGACTTGGGTATAAAGCAAAAGGATCTTTAAAGTCAAAGGTAAGAGAAAAAATGATATTCTGCAAGCCGAATAGCAGTGCACCGGCTTCTCTTGTGGCCAACAAAGCTAAGTTACCCGTCAAAGAAAAAAATGTCAAATATGCTCGCACAAAGCCTCCGAAGGTAAAGAAGCAATGTCTAGCGGTTAAAATTGCAACCACGAAACGTGGTGAGGTAAGCTGTTTTAAATCTAAGCCTACTTGTCATAATTGTGGAGTGATTGGACACATAAGACCACATTGCACGAAATTACATATGCCTTGTCTTTCATGTGCACCTGATAAAATGATGTGTAAAAATGTTCAATTTGTACCCACTTGTCATTTTTGTGGGGTGAAGGGTCACATTCGACCTAATTGTTTTAAACTCCATGGTTACCCTAAAACTCCACCCCAATATTTTGGTTATGGTTTTAATAGAACCCAAAGGCCTAAGTTTGGGGTGATTCCTCATGGAAAGAATACGAATGCAATGTCTAAACATGTTCCTAAAATTGTTGAGAAATTTGAGAAGGTCAAGACAAGACCTATTTGGGTAAGAAAATTGGATTTGAGAACTCGTATAGATTTGCCTTCTAATCCTTTAGATGACTACGGATCATCCAAAAAGGTTGACCTTACTTTTTAGGCTTGCTACTATTTTCATAGTCTAGGTTGACTTACATTACTTATCTTTTACCTAGAGCTAGCTATGATGTGTTTTGATTATTATTATTTTTTTGTGCTTAGTTTCTTATTGCACTTAGTTTATATTGGTGTTTTTTTTTCTTCTATTGTCTCCTCGATTGTCGTTTTTTTTTTGAAAGCCAAAAAAAAAATTATTTTTAATATATGATTGAAAAAGACAAAAACATTCACATATACCTCAAAAAATAATTAAATTAAGAAAAAGGCAAAATTTTCTTCTCACTGAGCATGTTGCACTTCTTGATGTCTTTACTATATCTCATACTAGTGCATCTTATGGTTCGTACTTGTCATGCATGCCTTCTCAAGAGCTACTTTCATGAGAATTTCATCGAAAAATCATGTGTATGGCAGTCATTGCATGTGTTTGTACACATCCATTGATAGCCTTGAGAAGTTGATCCTTATCTCTTTGGGTGAGTATTTGTTCTTGTGGTGGACACCCTATGTCATTCACCTTGGGTATTGACCTTTGACTTGCATACCCCATGTGAGGTCGATTGGCTCGGTTTGATGGGTTCAAAAAAAAAAAAAAAGAAGAAGAAGAGAAAATATAAAAAAAAATTGAGAGACCTGAGGAAAGGGCTACCTCTATGTGCACGTGTAAGCTACCATTGACTTGCACCTCATGTATTCTCTTTTTGCATCATGGATTTAAGCTATGGCCTTAGATGTGTGAAAGCCGCCCATGACGGTGCAAAAATATTGTGTGATTATTTGGTATAAGGTTGGCATCTCTTGAGGGGGAGAATATCATGTTATATACTCTCTTAACCCCGTTTTTGATATGATCATACTTCATGCGGGTTGGAGTTGGTCTGCCGCCCTTGTGGAGAATGATGTAAGTTGGTCCCTTCTTGGTTGATATGATCTCATAGGGATGAGTTGATTCTATTGTTAAGACTATCGTTGCACACAATCACTATGACACTTGCATGATTTCATACCCATGGTCGTTCTTTGAAATTTTCTTAAGGTAGCTCCTTTGAAAGCAATCATTACTTGGGGTACCATGCGATGTTTCTTTTGTGTGTGATATATCTTGGTGATTGAGTGCTTCATGGTATTCTTTTGTCTCTTTGAGATCCCTCTCTATGGGAGCATATCTTTGTTTGGTGAGTGGGAGTATCTTGGTTTCATCGATATATCTGTGTTTATGCCTAGTCTATATGCGCTTAATTGATTTCTCTATGTGTCCTAGCATATGTTATTCATTTATCCCTACTCTTTCTTTGTCAATCCATGACAAAAATGGGGAGTAGGATGTTGTGGGATTTAACTGTACGCTTGTTGAGAATATTCCAGGATGATCATTGTGATTGTTGGGATTAGGTGTTAGATTTTTTATTTGATGTGTTTTGTCATGCATTGCCAAAGGGGGAGATTGTAAGGGCAAAATATTTATGATTGTCAATGGCATGCGTCAAAACACATTCGTCCATGTAATTGCGATTATTTGATTATTGAGTTGTAATTTCTTGTGGAAGAAATATCAAGCAATTAGATCGATCGAGTCGTCTATCGGTCTCCCAACAATCATGCACGTGACTCGGCTTTCCTAGTCAAGATTGGAATCATAGAGAAAAGGAAACAATATATGAAAGAGGGTTTTGCTCTAGCAAAACGGGCAATACAGCAACTTATGGTCTTGTCTATAAATATAGACCCATTAGGTTAAGAAACTGGACGAGCATTAAAATAAAAGTGGTGAGCTCATATTTCTCATCTCCCAACACTTTTGGCGGCTAGGGTTTGTGCACCTCGAATACTAGTGGGAGTTTATCAATTCCTATGCTCTAAAGAATCATCTTCGAGGGGTTTTCTACTTCAACAACAATCAATCTTTGAAGAAAAGCCCTAGGAAGATTCCTAAGCAAATTCAAGTCCTTCGGTGGATTCCGGGAGGCAAACGGAAGGCTCGTGGATTCGAGGCAGCGGCAGTCAAGCATTCAGAGAGGTGTGCGTGGATTCGGCAAGAGCATCTAGGTTTAGGTTTGTGGAGTTCAAACTTATCGTAAGAGTTCTTGTAACCTCGTGTTTAGTAGTGCTTGATTTCTTCCCGTGGTTTTTACCCTTTCAGGGGTTTTTCACGTATATCTTGTGTTGTGGTTTGCTCGTTGATTTGCATATCTCGTACATACACACCCATGATTTAACTTGTTTAATTTGGGAATAGATATATTCTTAGAAGTAATTAATCCATAGTCGCAATATTTAATCCGTATTGAAATACGGTTTTTTCACTTATGATCTTGAAAACTCTCGTTTTTGGCAAAGGCGGGAATGCGGTGAGCACGGGCGTGCCAAGACTTGTACCGCCTAACTTTTGGTGAAGATTCCCGTGAATCTTGACTTCTAACGTACGAGCGATTGTGTGTGATCCAAAGGTTAGAGATCACAATATGGTTCGGGGTTTGCCACACGATCGTGGACTTAAAATTTCCTAGTCGTATAGGAAATGGACGTAGAAATGTAAAAAGACGTGAACTTTATTACTCCGGGATAATAAAGTTGGATTACAAGGAAAAGTAAATATCCAAACAACTTGATGAAGTGTGTTTGAATGGGATTTGAGCACGAGGTACTCGATAATCTACTTTGCTGAAAGTAGTAAAGTGTTGTGCTTCGCTGGGAAGACTTTGGTTTGTAAGCGTTGAGCTTTGATTGGTGTTGGACCCTTTTTTGGGCATTTTGAACTTGTATTTATAGGCTCAGCAGCATCCTGATTCAGGCCTGAATTCGAAAATCTGTCTTGCTTCAATGGCTGCCATGTGTCCCATGATGCTCCACTTTTTGTGCATGCATGTTAGTGGGCAGTTTCCAGAAGTTAGGAGCAGTTGAATTAGATCATGGGTAGTGGGTCTCTCATTGGTTGACGTGTGTCCCACACCCTGGTAAAAATATCTTCCAACTTCCTCCTTTTTATGCTCTTGCGACACATGGCCAATTGGCCTTTGAACTTCAAAATATCAACTGCCACAAGAGTAACCACCTCCTAAAACAATGGGCTGCTCCTCACTGGCCGAATCTCCTCCTTCTCTTTATGGGTCGACCCGTGGAATACACCTTGTGGGCAAATCACTACTTCTTTATGGGCCCAACCGTGGGCTGCCTTCTGGGCCGAACTGCATTGATTTAAAACCGTGGGCTACATATTCCTTGGGCCCAAATGGGAAAAAACCCATGGCCCAATAATTACCCAATTAATTACACAACTCTCGGCCCAAATTAATTAAGGAATTAATCGAAAATCCAATCACGGCTAGCCCGATCCGCGGTGCCAAAAACGGGTATAAACAGATCTTTGATCGATACTGTTTCTCCTATTGTTGTTGAGGAATTCAATAGATGATTGGGATTGTGTTTCTATGATATTGTTTCCTATTTGCTGCCCTCTATTCAGTTTCCTTTTCAATCCTAGTTTGGTGGTACTATAGATGATTGGGATTCTTTTCCAATGATATAGTTCTATCTCCATATTTCTGTTTGGTGAAGATCAGTAGATGATAGGGAGTTGATGCAGCGCAGCCTCCTTTTACGAAATTAGTTGCAAGAAGAGATCACGAACTTGCTTATGTTAAAGATTCTCTCTTTGAAACACAAACACGAATAGAGATAAACTCTCAATTTTTCATTTATTCAATAAACAACTCCCTTAGCCCGAAGGCTTACAACTTATTATATAGGAAAAAACCCTAACTCTAATTGATTCATCCGAAAAGGAAGCAGAATCAATTAATTAACAAAAATTACCAAAAACTAAAAATTCTACTTTGAATAGGAAATCAAATATTAGAAAGAAATATAAGGTTGCCAAAATAAGAGGCAACTAAAATGGAATTTCCTAACAAAATAATAAACTCAAAATAATGCGTAATTAATTTATATTCTTCATATTTCTGTTCTGCATCATTCTCCCCGTCTTGAAGAAACTCGTCCTCGAGTTTATATAGTTGAGTACGCCGAACCTTGTCTGCATCAAGTTTGTTCTTCAAATTAATCTTCTCGAACCTGAATTTGAACGAGCAATCTTCAAAAATCACTAGGACAATGTCCTTAGATAACTCTAATAATTGGTCTTCACTGAAAGACAAAATCATCCTGTCGTGCTCATGAATTTTGCAAAATAACTTTGCATTTATTTCAATTGTGGTGTCTCGGATGAGAGCTTCCATACATGATGGATTTATATTCTCACCAACCAAAATAGAAGATAGTTCTTTATTGCACCAAAAACTTGCACTAGCACAACTGGGTACGAGACCAACCATTGGTTCCGCTCGGGCAATCTTTCCAGCCACTGGGACAATATTTTCTTCGGCAATAATTTCTTTCATTGGTTCATCCTTCACATTCTCTTCCACTTCATGAATGACAACTTCCTCCTCATCCGGATACTCATCAAATTTTGGAGGTGACTCCCAATCAATTTCTAACTGAAACGGCGACAGATTAGTGTCCAAAAATATTTTATCGGACTCTTCCTCTAACATATCGTCGAGAAAGTCTCCTACGTCTCCCTCAACTAGAATTTCTTCTATGACTTTTTTTTCTCCTGCACTAACCTTTAAGATTTTTTCTGGTGTCATACCTCCCTGGAACTCAGAAAAGTTGATCTTCAAACCAGATTCCCAAAGTCGCGAATCATGATTAACAACCTTGACCGCCCTTGTCCTCCCCGTTGACTGATGGCTACCCGGCAACGGTTTGGTGATAGAAACACCATCCGAAAAATTTACCTCCGTTGGAAGGCTAGGTTTAAACGGTTGGCGGCGAGGCAATCTCCCAACTTCTAAAGCCTCGAGGCGTTGCATAACTGATGCAACCCTCCGCTTTAGTCGTTGAAATCTTTCCTCTGCTCGAGCATCCCGAGCAGCAGCATCTCGCTCATAGACTTCATCAACATAAGTTGTACGACCTCCTCTTCCACCTCGACCTCCAGCACGTCCTTCGGCCATAGTCAGGATTGGAACGAGAGCTCTGATACCAACTGATGCAGCTGTTGCTAAGTTTTCAGGATTGATCCGATCGACGGAGATCGATGGCAGGATCGACGGGGATTTGTGTTTTCTGAATTGCTGGAATGTGGTTGTGGAAAGTGGAGTTTGGTTCCTTGCCGTGTTTCAGGACTTCTTTGGAAGCAAACAATGAAATGGATGGGTTATGAAAGAAGAGTAATAAAATGGACTTTATTAAACTTCAAAGTAGAAGAACAACCGATAAAGATTATCGAGTGAACAATTACAAGTTAAAGCTACTCCTAGAAAAGATAAAGGCCTGATTGGCGTTGTTTGTGTGTCTAAATTGTCACGATCTGTTGCATAAATAAAGGCCTTCTCAAGATTTGAATTTGGGTCTTCCCTCTAAGATGGCAGTTAAGCCCTTTTTCAAATTCTGGCAAATAACCTCCCCGAGTGGTAAGGTCTCCACTTCTCAAAAACTGCCCTCTCGGTCATGGATAACTGATTCTTTAATCGTGGGCCTACAAGTGAATTTCCTTCTAACACCTGTTATTTGGCAAACATAGAGAATGATCATAAAAAAGAATAAGTCAAATAGTGACCCGTCGACGGGTCAGTGACCCTTAAAACTTCACCATAGTTTTATCAGTATTGCCCCAAGTCTTTAACCTCAATCATATCTCACCATAGTAAACCTAATTCATTTATTACTTTTCCACTCTTATTTCTGCCAGGTGTCACCTGATCGACGGGGAATATAAGAAATTACGGATATGGTGCAAACAGCAGCGCAGCCTCCTTTTACGAAATTAGTTGCAAGAAGAGATCACGAACTTGCTTATGTTAAAGATTCTCTCTTTGAAACACAAACACGAATAGAGATAAACTCTCAATTTTTCATTAATTCAATAAACAACTCCCTTAGCCCGAAGGCTTACAACTTATTATATAGGAAAAAACCTTAACTCTAATTGATTCGTCCGAAAAGGAAGCAGAATCAATTAATTAACAAAAATTACCAAAAACTAAAAATTCTACTTTGAATAGGAAATCAATACTAGAAAGAAATATAAGGTTGCCAAAATAAGAGGCAACTAAAATGGAATTTCCTAACAAAATAATAAACTCAAAATAATGCGTAATTAATTTATATTCTTCATATTTCTGTTCTGCATCAGGAGTCTATTTCTTTGATACTGTCTTCGTGCTTCTTGTGCCAAATCTTAATCGTGAGTTTTTTGTTAGCTGCTGAATCTGTCAAGCATGTCCAGTTTGTCTTCAGAGTATAGATTTCTGAGGTGGAGCCATAGATGATTGGGACTCTCTTTCCTTTGATATGGCTGTCATCTTCGCTGATTCTCAATTATACCGTATAATGCTCGCTGGTTGTCTGCAGTTTTGTTTTTCCATTTCTGTTTCAAATTGTGGATCAAGTGTTGCTGCATCAGTTTCATCTATGTCTGTGATATCTTTTGCAACTGTCTTTGCCATGGATCAACGCTGATGTTTAAGCCCATGATTTGTGTTGTGTGCCTGCCATGCTGTTTCCTTTGCTGTGGTTTTGGCTGCTGTTTTGAAGTCCCGATGTCATCAATAAATGCTCTTTTCTCACCTGACTGATGCTGAGATCTAGATGGTGCAGCTATTTACAGTTTCCAGCAGTGTTGCAGTTAGTTTTTTCAATGTAATGCTCATTCCAAGATGTTGCTGATGTCTGAAGATTGATGGTTAGTTCTGTAGGTGTCATTCCTCCTATCAAGAGTTTACTGAAGATTTGAAGAGGTTTCTGTCCAATCTTCCAATGAACCACCTGGATTGGATGAGGTACTGAAGTCCACTAAGTCATCAACAATGATCCAATTTCAATTGTATCCAGCAATATGTTTGTTTTGTTTGTGTTCCCCTGGCTGTTTTGGGGCTTTATAGGTACTGCTGGTTTTCGGTCGTATCTTTTGGTTGGCTTCTTGCCAACTTTCCTTCCTCAGGTGGCAGGTGGCATATGATTGTCCGCGATCTAGGAGCCAACATATTTGGGATGTAGGTCGCTGATTGTGATGCCTTTAATTTTTTCCATTTCCTTTTAATCTTTGTAACTTTGGTTCGTAGATTAATGAAATTTTCTTTGCCGATAAAAAAAAAAGAGCCCTAGAAATAAAAATTAATTATGATCCTTTAGAATAATATGATCAGAAAAATAAGTTCTTCACACTGATCCAAACAGATTGAAAATTGAATTACTTAATTTTTTTAAACCATATTTTTTTAATATATAAATGGTCTACAAAAACTTGTTGCTCCGTTTTTCAAATTGAGTTTGAACAATAACACAAAGGGCTACAACTTTCATGTTGATTAAAATTTTGCTAATTTTAATGTTTAAATGCTCAAAATGACGTTTGATTCAACTTTAATTGCTAATTTTAATGTTCAAGTTATAAGATATATAATAAATATTACAAACATGAACTAAAAAGTATGGTTGATGTAGTTGGTCGTTGGGTTGTGCACGGAGCTTTTTTTGTTTGCCAAAATGCTTGGGTTCGAAACCCAGGGGATCCAAGAAGGTTGATATTTTTCCCCTATAGAAACGGCTACACCAGCGCTTGCAAAAAGCGTTGGTACAGGTCTATACCAGCGGTGATGTCCCAGTGCGATTTTTGATATCTTTACTATAGAAGATGAAATTTGTAGGGCCAGTAGAGTTATGAGGAAGATGCATTCTCTGAAAAACAAGAAATGGCAAAGACAGTTTCGGATTTCAAGGAGCAAAGTGATAAAACTAAGTATCAGGACTAGTTCCCCTCAGGGTCTATAGTAACGACTTTTTATATCTTTAGCAGCGCTTTTGGCCGCTGCTGAAGTCCAACTTTCTTGTAGTGATTCAGGAGTGTTATATTCTGTTATTGAGGCTGATCTAGACATTTACATGGAAATAAGCCATTCTACTCCTACCATTTATTTACCAGGAGTAACTTTTACTTGTGCTTATAAAAAGTTGCACTAAACACGTTTTCAACTTATTTGAAGCTTTTTAATTAAGTGAGTAATCAAAATAATCATAACCTAATAATCTAACATATAAGTGAAAACAAACGGCGCTATACTTGCTTTACAAATCCCCTCACTTTCGATAGTGGTGCATATAAAAGTAAGTACTCCCTCCATCTCAAATTGCCTACCCCTACGAAAAGTCATGTAATTTTAGGTTTAAAAAAAAGTACGCCCAAGCATCATTTTTCATATTTCCTTATGACAAATTAAAGTACTTCAAGAGCTCTTTAATATGGTGCAAATAAATTTAAAAAATGATGCGCTGAAATATTTCATAGTACTTTAATTTGTCATAAAGAAATTTGAAAAATGATGCTTTAAAATATTTCATATTTTTTTATCAGCAAAAAATAAATTTCATTAACTCATAACACGAAGTATACTTTTGATCTCAAAATTATACTTTTTTCATAGGGGTCCAGCAATTTGGGACACAGGGAGTAGCACATTTGGTCAAATTGATTGCAGTGCATTTCAATAGGTGAATAATAAGAGGCTGGAAAGTAAAAGACTGAGATGTAGTCCTAATTTTAGGACAAATCACTCCTCAAGTTTAATTTCTTTGACAGGCAGAATCATATAACCAAAATTATATAAGACAACAACTATAATAATTATAGTTTCATGATATTGTCTCACTTCACAACATTGTCAATAACAAAGCATCCGAGTAGCATCTTTGTAGAGTACGTTAAAGGATAAAATTAAGAGAAGTACTTTAGTCTTCTTTTGGTTAATTTCCACACAACCTTATCATCTGCTTTGTAAATCTTCTGCGGGAGCAGACTTGTATTTGGAAAAGGAAGAAGAAGGTTGTGTTCAATTAGGAATTACGTTGTCTTTAGAAAATCAACTTGCTGAACAATCATCAGCCCAATAATAAGAAAGGTGTTAGGCCAACTTGTATATACTATATTGACAACATATAGTATAGTAAACGTGCAAAGAATGTACCCAAATGCCTTCAATCACAAAGAAATCTCCTACGTCAATTGGATAGCTCTGGAAGAAAAAGAGATTGAAGATGCGTCTTTATTGTTTCTCCACAAAAAATCAACAATATGGCACTTTGCGCAAAGTGTGATAAAGTTCGCTATCACTACGTTATTGAGAATGAACATGCACGAGATTAAGCTGAATGCGAAAACAACATATCCAACAATCGTGTTGACATATTTTATCACACGATTGTTGGATGTGTTGTTTTCGCATTCAGCTTAATCTCATGCATGTTTATTCTCAATAACGTAGTGATAGCGAACTTTATCACACTTTTGCTTTGCGCAAAGTGCCATATTGTTGATTTTTTGTGGAGAAACAATAAAGACGCATCTTCAATCTCTTTTTCTTCCAGAGCTATCCAATTGACGTAGGAGATTTCTTTGTGATTGAAGGCATTTGGGTACATTCTTTGCACGTTAACTATACTATATGTTGTCAATATTGTATACACAAGTTGGCCTAACACCTTTCCTATTGGGCAGAAGATTGATCAGCAAGTTGATCTTCTAGAGACAACATTCCTTACTGAACACAACCAACATTCCTTACTGAACACAACCTCTTCTCCCTCTTTCAAATACAAGTCTTCTCCCGTTGATAATTGACAAAGCAGATGATAAGGTTGTGTGCAGACCAAAAGAAGACTAAAGTACTCTTAATTATATCCTTTAGTGTACTCTACAAAGATGCTATTTGGATGCTTTGTTATTGACAATGTTGTGAAGTGAGACAATATTATGAAACTATAGTTATTACAGTTATTGTCTTATAAAATTCTGGTTATATGGTTCTGCCTTCCAAAGAAATTTTCTTTTGCTTGCGATAAAGATCTTAGAATCAACAAGGGCATACGAAACAAGCATGCCGTAATCAGGTCGGCAAGTGGCGATTGTAAATTTCAAGTGCAACCAAAAAGGTGGCTGCGACGTCCTAGAAAGTTATTCAACTTCTTGAGCAGAGAGTGTATCACTTCAGGGCATAGGATTCTTGTAGACCAAGCACCCACCTAAAGTTTTTATATGTGCACATACAAAAGTCATGGAATAAGAGCTGAAAAATTAAGGGAAGTGATATTCAATAACAGAAATACTACGTACAATAATCATGTCATAAATCTGTATCTTAACGTCACTATTTCCCTCTCAACGGCAATTTGAAGGGGTAATTGGAAATTTGAGTGGAATTGGTTTTGTACGCCATCATAACTTACTGATTGTGTCACTTGTTTCTTCAAAATGCAAAACTCGGATTTTTAAAGAGTACTCATTCTTCCACCTACTTTTTTGTTTGAGGGCCCGGCCCCCTTTTGCACCATGAATTAGATCTTAGAGTTCAAGATTTTTGTGGTCTGATTTGAGTTGGGATTTTATTAAAATTTCGATCATTCTCCCTCCTAACATTATTGAAAAAATCATGGGGACTGCTATTCTTTGGTTTCATGCTGGCAGTGATGTTACTGTGTGGAATACTAATTCGGGTAAATTCTCCTCCTCTTTTGCTTATTCCCTCCACAAAAAGCCTTTCCCTACTCCCCCCTTGAGAACTGGTCCTGGGTTAATTTGGAGGATCAAATCTCACCCAAAAGTTTTGCATTTCCTATGGCTTTCTATTCCCGGCCGTATAGCCACTAAATACTTCTCGCGCGTTCAAGCGCCATCTTTCGGTGGACAATTTGTGCCCTCACCGCGCCCAACCAAACAGAAACCGCAGTCCATGCTCTTCGGGACTGTGGTATAGCCAAGGATTTTTGGCTTTCTTTAGGTGTTGGTCATAACTTTTTTTTATCCGAACTCATCTGTGGAGTATTGGATTCGCACCAACTCCTTCTCCAAATCTCTTCATGCATCGGGCATTTTTCCCATGGATGTTGTTGGCCTGGTGTATTTGGATCAATCGTAATCGGAGACATTTTGATCCTAGTTGCAACCAAAATTCCCCTTTGTTCTCTAAAAATGAGTGTCTTGCTCGGACCTTCGAATGGGAAGCTTGATTGTAATCATATTGATTCCCGAAAACCGTTCAGACCTCCCATTTCGGTTGGACCACCCCCCCTCCAGATGGTTGCTACAAGCATAATGTGGATGGAGCTTGTAATAAAAATGGTATTGCTACAGCAGGGGCCGGGGCTGATCCGAGATTCTCATAACCTTTTTATGTTTATTTATGAATTCCTCTTTTTACCAACAAAAAAATAATAATAATTACAGAAGGGCGTACTCATCATCGTATAGACAATAAAAAAAAAAATGCATAGTATTTGAGAGGGTCCCAAACACCCCGGCCCCAAGAGAGGATTCTTACGCTGGATGATTTCCATGGCATTCCTTAGCTCCTTAATTGAGATGTTCCGACTCCCGTGGGCATGCACCTGTTTCCAGTTCCAAAAACTGAAGGGGAAAATAAACAGATTAGAATCCCCCTGGGTAGAAAGTAAAATAGCACAAGGAAGATGAATGTGAAAAGAGTTGTGTGAATTACCTGATACAATTCCTTACTCTTGCCACATAACAGGGATAGGAACAAGTTCTACCATGGTTTTTTGTGATGCACAATCCACACAGAGAGAGAGAGAGAGAGCGCGTGCGCACTTCTGTTTCAATCATGAAGACGGGGTGGGAATATGTATATATATAGTGGAAGGAGAAATATTCTCTCCAAAATTTTCTGAGAGAGGGAGAGAGACTTTCTGTACCCGAACATAGGAATGCGACTGAATTGTTCAATGGCGTAACAATTAGTCCTAATTCGGTGGATCAAGTTGGGGGACTCATTTTTCACGAGTCTTTGTGCGAATAACTTTCCGTAATAAGGACACTTGTTCGAAAGGTAATAGTTTATGTATAAATCCCCTCACTTTCGATAGTGGCGCATATAAAGTAAGTACTCCGGATAAATACCCCAAACTTATTTGTATTTCGTAATCTATGCTTTATAGTCCTTCCTTACCGGGAAAAAAAAAAAAAGTTAATACATTTGGTCAAATTGATTGCAGTGCATTTCAATCGGTGAATAATAAAAAGCTGGAAAGTGAAAGACTGAGATGTATTCCTAATTTTAGAATCTTCGAGTTTAATTTCCCCTTTTTTGTAATCTGTAACCATGTTCTCCCGAGAAACCATTCCTAGTGAAGTTGGTTGTCTCACCCTCCCTCCACAGTGGAGGTTTGATCCCCACGAGAGGCGAATTTGGAGTCCAGGGCCATGGACAGCCTCTGAACCCCTTGTTGACTAACAAACTAACATTCCGCTAATATATACAATATTGCAAAAAGAAAAAAGAACCATAGTTCCCCCATTTCAAGATAAGACAAATATTTTGTTGGAATTTATCAAGTAACAATTATAGAAACACATACCTCATTAAAGAACGATGACGAGACACTTATTTTCATATAGATGATTTGTGAAGGGGAAAAAACCCTTTGGGACAATAATCTGATTACTTTTTCACTGTATAATCATGATCTTGGTTTAATTTACCCTTTGGATTGAGTGATTTGGAAAGAAAAGAAAAGAAAATGAGTAGAGTTTCCCACCAAAATGTAAGAAAAAAAATTGTGAGATTTCTTCCTCATCACATCCCTTCTCAGGATCCAACTAAGAAAATACCAAACTACAAAATTTACGTAGTTCGCTTGAAGCCACCTTCTTTTCAAGGGGGGTGTTTGGACTCCTGGAACCAATGCCATGTGGCCGGTGTGCCTAACAAAAAATTATCGTTTATGTATTCACCTTGTCTTTTTTCGCCCCGACTTAATAAACTATAACAAACCAGTAAAAGATTGATTTATATGAGTTCCAAGAATACACCAAGAAAATACCAGGACTGAAAAAACATCCCCTAAATTCAGCAACACAACCGGTGCTCTCCAGTACTTTAGATGTCAAAGAGCATCAATGTTCACTGACATAAGTTATAGTACTAGTGTGCCTGGTGGGATGGGTTTCTGTTTTGTACTTAATTGTAAAATTTAGGTTTTTAGGCCATCAGGTGTTATTTGGTTTTTAATTGTAAGATCCGGGCACATAGGCCTTCAGGTGTAATGGGCTTGTCCCAATAGGTGTGTTTGGGCTTTGTCCCATCTTGATGCACTTTCCAACCTTGGTTGGAATCCCCTCTCCCTATTCCCTTAATAAATTGTTACTTTTGTCAATCAAAAAAAAAAAAAAGAACTGTATCTTGCCACAAGCTGAACAGACACGCAATGCTACAACTCTGTACCAAACATACTCTCAGCATCACATTATGGAACGCTGGACTGTTGGAATGTTTGAGAAAGGCTTGATTCGAAGCCGCATGTCAAAAGCTGATGCCTTCAAGGTGCTCGCTGGAAGGTGGTTTTCATGGAAATCGCGTTACATGTAACAACCTTGCTTCGGTCAAAGCATTAATTTGCGCTTTTGATTCTCGATTGAAGTTACCCTCAATTCGCAAAAAGAACTAGTATTGCCATGTATGACTGTAAGCACAAAATCATTTGTGTGATTTTTGCTTTGAATGGGTTAAAATTTTATGGAAAAAAGGAAAAAAGACAAAAAAAAATCAGTAAGAAAGCGAAGAAATTAAATTTACTTATTTCTTTTGCTCTCAATTTCCTTTCACGCGGAAAATTTCTCAAAAATCCAAACACAGTCTAGATGTGTGTTTCTTAAGCTTGAAAGGCCATGATTTCAGACCTTCCAATGCTAGGAGCATCATCAACTCATCTGCATTTCCCAGAAAAGGAGAAAAGACTCCCTCCAATTATGCACGATCTATTTTCATTCTCCAAATTTGTAAACCCATGATTTTTTATTTTTTTTTTGAGATTCACTTCTACAAAACAGAGATTTCAAAATTCCTATTAGATGCATACTATTAGATATAAAAAAGAGGATGCATTCTATTTCATAGTGATCAGTGGTATGTGCACATGTAATTAATAAACCTTGCTATTATTTGGAATTGAAAAGGCAGTGAGAAGAGGAGAGTATCCTGTAAAAACACCAAGTTCAATGATCTTTTTAGATACAGCAGTGTCCAAATTCATACACGAGTAGAGAAAAACTTTTCAACAGAGCCGGAGCTCAATTTCGTGCATTCAAAAGTGTTTTAGACGGTCTGAATTAAAAACAAACTATTACCATTGAAAGATATTCATTACTTGTAATACTCTAAAAACATATCTCAATCATCGATTGCCGAAACCGAGTAAGACAATTTTTATCTCTCCAGCATACTCTTCAGGTTTCCAGTGAGCCGACCAAGGAATAACTTCGAAAACTAAGAAACTTTTTCCACGCGCTTTTTGAATAGGGAAAACATAGCAGCAAGAACAAAAAGCATCCCCCATGGTTGTATTCCTCATCAAAGTCGAATTGAGAAGAAAAAAGAGGAAAGTCCACTTTCACCCCATGTGGTTATAGCCATGTGCGGATACCTCCCTCATGGTTCAAAACTGACTACATAACCTACCTGTGGTTTTGAAAATGTGCGGATAAACCCTCTGCCGTCATGTTTTCCATCCATATTAACGGAGATGTATCTCACACACCTCTAAAATGTAATCTGAGTCGTTCATAATGTATTAAATAAATAATAAAGTATCTCTGTAAAAAATCATCTCGATCAGGCATCAATAACCCAGTGATCTAATTTTTAGTAAATTCAAATTTGAAATTTTAATTTCATAACAAAATCGATTTAACCATGAGTTTTTCATTTTTTGATTGACTTGAATTTTGGCATAGACGTAGTACTCGTCAAAATTTACAATATCAACGGTTTGGATTCAATTTTTGGTATGGCATGCTAGATTTATCATTTTCATGCGAAATTTTGCCTTTTATATTTACTGTATTTATCGTTTTGAGTAGGGATTTTCCATTGATTGTGCATCTGGGTATGTGAAGATAGACCAATTGGAAGAAGGACGAAAGAACTGATTTTCAAGCCTCTTTTTTTCTTTTAACGGCGATTTTCATGCATCTTGGTATTAACCCGTTTATTTCAATTTGTAAAGAAGACAGTGAAAAATTTAAGGAGCTTGTTTTCAATCAGAACAGATTTATCCAAATTTCGAAGGTTTTGTTAGGTTTTCTTCTTGTCGAATATGTGTTTTTACGTTTGTTTTTGTGTGTGTGTGTGAGAGAGAGAGAGAGAGAGAGAGAGAGCCGGAGACGGGTTCACCGGCGATGGAGTATTTGGAGTGGGAGGAAAACCAGGGGGTCAGGGGGTGTGTCGATGAAGGTGGAGAGAGGGAGTGATTAGGTGAGATGGAGAGAGGAGGGAGGGAGTGTACAACTTTAATGCTCTAATCTCAACCATTCATTTTAATGACTGAGATCTTGTGTTATTTATTGTGCAAGGGAAACCGGCCCCTATATATTATAGTTTCATAATATTGTCTCACTTCATAACATTGTCAATAACAAAGCATCCAAGCAGGGTCTTTGTAGAGTACATTAAAGGATAAAATTAAGAGAAATACTTTCGTCTTCTTTTGGTTTCCACACAACCTTATTATCTGCTTTCAGAGCACTGGACCATTTGGGTAAAAGGTATGAGAAACCATTTACACGAGGATTGGAAAAATATGGGTATTCAGGAAACCATTGAACTTTCCCAATTCTCGATTGAGCCCCAAATGCCTTCAATCACACAGACATCTCCTACATCAACCGGTCTCACTTTGTTCACTTACAAGTTATGGAAGAAAAACAATTAACTCTCTCCACTCATTACATCAACACAATTTCTCAAAATTCCAAACCAGACAAAGTGTTCGGAATGCCTATCAAAAAAAAAACAAAGTGTTCAGAAGAAAAAGAGAAAAAATTGAAGATATGTCTTTATTGTTTCCTCGCAGACATTCATCAATATGGCACTCTGCGCAAGCAGAAGTGTGAAAAAATTCAATGTCGCTACATTATTGAGGAAGAACATGCAACAGATGAAGATGAATGCAAAAACAACTCATCCAACAATCGTGTTGACATATTTCATCACACCTTTATTGTTTGATAGGTTCAACTCAAGTTTTCTTCGTTGCCTTATGCTGGTTACCTGAAAAAAGAACACGATCAAGGTGTGATGAAATTGGGAGAGAGTACCATTGCCATGCATGATATAAGAAGGATCTAAGGTGCTGCAGATTCAAGGAGCTATGGAATGCCATGGAAATCATCTCAAGGAGTATGGAATGCCAGTCAGAACATCTCAAGGAGCTATGGAATCCCATGAAAATCATCCCGTGTAAGAATCCTCTGTCGGGGTTGTTCATGATGTAGATCACCTGAAGATAGGAGTGTAAGAATCCTCTGTCGGGGGTGTTCATGATGTTGGTCACCTGAAGATAGGAATTCGTATATGGTGACGAACTTGGGAGTACCATTGCCATGATGCTTAAGAAGGATCTAAGGTGCTACAGATTCAAGGCACACAAATATTCTTGCTTACTCGATCCCCCTAAAACACTAGATCCCTACCAGAGTAAGCAAACTGACAAAGAAGCCGGCCATTACGGCGATCTTCCGATTTATGCACTATTATCACTGTCAAGGGTGGAGTGCCTTGTTTTTGCGTTTCCCTTCTAGTTACTATTATAGTACCGATCAAGCTCTGAATTCGTACTTTTCTGTACATGTACGTGTGGCAATGGCAGCAAGTCCAAGGCCATCCCATTGCCACACGTACATGTACAAAAAATGTATGAATTCGGAGCTTTGGTACAATAAAAGTTACTAAAAGGGAAACGCTAATAGCCACAAAAACAAGCCACTCGGCCCTTGACCACACAATAGTGGGTAAATCGGAAGATCACCGAAATGGTCTGCTTTTTTGTCCGTTCGCTTACCCCAGTGGGGATCTTGTGTCCCAGGGGGATCGAGTAAGCGAGAATATTTGTGTGTCTTTTGAATCACACCTTGATTCTTCTTAAGCATCATGGCAATGGTACTCTCCCTTCCAAGCTCGTCATAATATCAGAATTCCTATCTTCAGGTGACCAGCATCATGAACACCCCCGAGAGAGGATTCTTACGCAGTATGATTTCCATGGCATTCCTTAGCTCCTTCAGATGTTCCGACTCTTGTGGGCATACTCCTGTTTCCAGTTACAAAATATGAAGGGGGAAAATAAACAGATTAGAACCCCCTGGGTAGAAATTAGTATAAAATAGCACAAGGAAGATGAACGTGAAAAGAGTTATGCTAATAAATAACCGGATACAATTCCTTACTCTTGCCATAGAACAGAGATAGGAACAAGTTCTTTCTTTTCGAAGAAAACCATTGCTCTTTCTGATGCACAATCCTTGGAGAGGGAGAGAGAGAGAACTTCTGTTTCAATGGTGAAGACGGGGTGGAATCACTACAAGAAAAATGAAAATTGGTGAGGAAAAAGTGGTGATGAAATTTAATTTCGTCACTAAATGAGTATATTTGGCGATGAAAAAATAAATTCGTCACTGTTTTGACAACTTCCATGACGAAATTCATCACCAATTATACCTGTTTAGCGACGAAAAAAATATTTCCGCCACCAAAGGTACCCATGTGACGACGAAATATGTATTTCGTCGCCGAAAGCTTAAAAAATGTGACGAAATTATTTTTCGTCGCCAAAAATAATCATTTGGCCGGTGACAAAAAAAATATATTTCGTCGACAAATGAGACCAATTTAGTAATGAAATATTTTTTTCGTCACCAAATGCTTAACTTTGGTGACGAAAAATAATTTCGTCACCATTTTAACGCTTTCAGCGACGAATAATATATTTCGTCGTCAAATGGGTACCTTTCGTGACGAAATTTATGTATTGCGCTTTGTCACTAAATGTATTTCGAACATAACTCTTTACTAAAAACTCTGATTGAGATAATTCAAATTGGGTTTGAACAATAACTCAATTACCTACAACTTTCACATGTTATCAAAATTGCTAATTTTAATGTTTGAAGGTTCAAAATTACATTCGAAATATATTTTCATGTTAAACATATATGTTATATATTAGATATTTCAAATATTTATTGAAAAGTGTGTGTGGTGCAGTTGGTTGGAGCTTGCGCGAAAAACTCAAGGGACTCGGGTTCAAAACCCAGCATGAGAAAGAAAGAAGAAATCTTTTTCCATATGAAAACGTTTTTTGCAACGAAAAATTTCGTCACCGATTTCTTATATTGGTGACGAAAATTTTCGTCACCGATATGACCCATCAGTGACGAATTTTTTCGTCGTCAAAAAGCACACTAGGCGAGGAAAAAAATTTAGTCACCAATTATTCACTTTTTGGTGACGAAATATTTCGTCATCAAAAGGCACTATAGGTGACGAAAAATAAAGTTCGTCACCAGGTAGGAATCCTCGACAATTTTTTTTCGTCACCTATATTATTTGTGACGAAAAACATGCAATTTGTGACGATTTTCATTCGTCGCCCAATGTAATTTTTCTTGTAGTGAATATATATATTGGAAGGAGAAATATTCTCTCCAAAATTTTCGGAGAGAGAGATTTTTCGTACCCAAAATCAGGAATGCGACGAATTGTTCAATCCCGTAACGATAAGTCCTAATTTGGTGGATCACGTGTTGAGAAATTTTTTGGTGCCAGGTGGGTACATCCCACGTGGTATCCGTTCGGCACATCCGGACTGTCCAATATACTTTTGGATGGTTCAGATTCAAACTCTCTCTCCTCTCACCCCAACACTTTCTCTCTCTTTTTTCTCTCTCCAAATCTGACTCATCCAAAAACACAATGGACGTTCCCACCCGGCACTAAAAAAAAATTCCACGTTGGGGGGATTCATTTTGAGCAAGTCTTTGTGCGAATAAGTTTCCTCACAATTAGTAGTATCCACAAACAAAAGTAAGGACACTTTGTTTGAAAGGTAAAATAGTCCGGTTTGCTACCACTTTTAGTTTAATTTCTGTTATAAGTTTATTTGCTTAGAACTTTATTATTATTTTTTAGCTTATTTGATCAAAACAATAGATTATTTGAAGCTTCGATTTGTAACTTCATTTGTTTATTTGAAATTGTAAAAATAATTTTACTAAGCACTTAATTCAGGAGTGTTAAGCAAAAAGGAGATCCATTCATTTTGATGAGATTAACTAATACCTTCCGTAGTGTATCATCACATGCACTAAACTCGTTGAAATTGCCGCAAACAATAGGGGAATGGAGCCAATTCTATAAGCGCTCAAATGAGCAATGGAGTACTCTTTGTAGGCCGTCACATTGAAGTTAGTTGAACATTATTGAGCACTTTGGTAATACTGTACTTGTTTCCGGAATCATCAAACAACTCTGTCGAGAATAACAGAAAATTTTGGGTTTGTTTGCTTTTTCCTTGGATTGGTCATCTATTTCAGAGTCCATCAATGACCCACTATTGATGCCACCTTTTGTTATTAAACATACTATGGGGGGCATTTTTCTTTCCCTTTCGTAATCACTCCCATAATATACTAGACCAATGCTTATGACACACAAAGCATTGGTCCAATATATTGTGGGACTGATTACGAAAGGGAAAGAAAAATGCCCCCCATAGTATGTTTAATAACAAAAGGTGGCGTCAATAGTGGGTCACTGATGGACTCTAATGTAGATGACCAATCCAAGGAAAAAGCAAACAAACCCAAGATTTTCTGTTATTCTCGACAGAGTTGTTCAACGCTTCCGGAAACAAGTACAGTATTACCCAAGTGCTCAATAATGTTCAACTAACTTTCAATGTGACGGCCTACAAAGAGTACTCCATTGCTCATTTGAGCGCTTATAGAATTGGCTCAATACCCCTATTGTTTGCAGCAATTTCAACAAGTTTAGTGCATATGATGATACACTACAGAAGGTATTAGTTTATCTCATCAAAATGAATGTATCTCCTTTTTGCTTGGATTCCATTTGTATATTAAGCGTAAATCGGAAGATTGCCAAAATGGTCGGCTTCTTTGTCAGTTGACTTACTCTGGTGGGGATCTAGTGTCCCGTGGGGATCGAGTTAGCAAGAATATTTGCGTGCCTTGTATCCGCAGCACCTTGGATCCTTCTTAAGCATCATGGGAATGGTACTCTCTCCCAAGTTCATCACACCTTGATCGTATTCTTTTTTCAGGTAACCAGCTTAAGACAATGAAGAAAACTTGAGTTGAACCTATCAAACAATAAAGATGTGATGAAATATGTGAAGAAAACTTGAGTTGAACCTATCAAACAATAAAGGTGTGATGAAATATGTCAACACAATTGTTGGATGAGTTGTTTTTGCATTCATCTTCATCTGTTGCATGTTCATCCTCAATAACATAGCGACAATGAACTTTTTCACACTTCTGCTTGCTCAGAGTGCCATATTGGTGATTTTCTGTGGGGAAATAGTGAATATCTTCAATCTTACTTTTGCCTCAGAACAGGGATAGAAATAAGTTCTTTGTTATTGAAGAAAACCATTGGTTTTTGTGATGCACAATCCTTGGAGAGAGAGAGAGAGCACTTTTGTTTCAATCGTGAAGACGAAGTGATTGTTTCAAGAACAGAACTATTGGGAAAATGATTGGGGTGGAATATATTTATAGTGAAAGGAGAGGAGTAATTACTTATTTTTCGTACATGAAATTAGGAAGGCAACTGAATTGTTCAATCACGTAACGATTAGTCCTAATTCGGTGGATCACGTTGGGGGATTCATTTTTCACGAGTCTTTGTGCGAATAACTTTCCTCACTTTCAGTATAAGGACACTTGTTCAAAAGGTAAAACCTATGGTTTCGTTTGCTATCACTTTTAGTTTATTTGCTTAAAAAAAGTTTATAAATGGTGTTTGATATGAAATGTGAATAATTACTTGTTTTTAAGCATCAATTTCTAACTTTATTTGTTTATTTGAAGTTGTAAAGATAAATTTTACAAAGCACTTAATTCAAGAGTGTTACTATTCAGTTATTGAGATTGATCTAGACATCTACATTGTAATAAGCTATTCTACCATTTATTTACCAAACACGTTTCCAACTTATTTGAAGTTTTTTAAGTGAGTAATCAAAATAGTCATAATCTACTAATTTAACTTATACTCCGTAAGTGAAAACAGAAAGAGCTATACTTTCTGTATAAAATTTCCTGAGAGAGGGAGAGAGATTTTTGGTACCCGAAATTAGGAATACGACTGAATTGTTCAATGGCGTAACGATTAGTCCTAATTCGGTGGATCATGTTGGGGGATTCATTTTTCACGAGTCTTCGTGCGAATAACTTTCCTCACTTTCGGTAGTAAGGACACTTGTTCGTAAGGTAATAGTTTTTGTATAAAATCCCCTCACTTTCGATAGCGGCGCATATAAAGTAAGTAGCACATTTGGGCAAACTGATTGCAGTGCATTTCAATAGGTGCCCAATAATAAAAGGGTGGAAAGTGAAAGACTGAGATGTAGTCCTACATTCAGAACAAATCAGAGTTCAATTTCCCCCTTCTAGTAAAGCTGTAGCCATAGTTCCCATTTCAAGATAAAACAAATACTCCATTTTTGTTGGAATTTATCAAGAAACAATTATAGAAACACATACCTAATCACATATATGAGACACTTATTTACATACAGACGATCTGTAAAAATAAAAAATAAAAACCTTTGGGACAATAGTCTGATTTCTTTTTCACCATATAATCCTAACCAATTTGGTTTAATTGTCCCTTTGACTTGAGTGATTTGGTAAGTTAAGAAGAAAAGAATGGGTAAAGTTTCTCACCAAAATGTGAAAAAAAAAAAAAAAATTGTGAGATTTGTTTCTCATCACATCCTTTCTGAGGATCCAACTAAGAAAATACAAACTACAAAGTTTATATAGTCCGCTTGAAACCACCCTCCTTTTAGGGGGTGTATTTGGACTCCTGGAAACAAGGCCATGTAGCGTGCCTAACAAAAAATGATTAGTTAGGCACTCACCTTGTCTTCTTTCGCCCTGTATTAAAAAACCATAACAAACCAGTACAATAATAATTTACATGAAATCCACGAATACTCCAAGAAAATACCAGGACTGAAAAAACAGCCCCTAAATTCAGCAACACAACCGGTTATCTCCCAGTATTTTAGATGTCAAAGACCATCAATGTTCACCAACATAAGTTCCTTTATAGTCCACGGAGAAGCTAGAGGATAGTACTAGCGTGCCTAGCTGTGGTCGAGAGAAATTGAACAAAAGTGAAAAAACTGATACCATGGTGAATAGAGCAAAGTTTATTACTCCCTCCGTCCCTTTTTAAATGTCATGCTTCGTAACTCCAACTTATTAAAAAGGCATCATCATTATACATTTCACATCAACTTTTTCCTCCACTTTCCCTACTTACCCATCATCATTACACTTTTACTCACTAACTTTTCAAAATGAAATCTACTTTTTAGGGACAAAATAGACAATTCACTAACTTTTATCCACTAACTTTACAAAATAGACACTTATTAAGGAACAACCCAAAATGGAATACTGGACTGTAATAAAGGGACGGAGGGAGTATATTAAAACGATCAAACACAAGCTTATTATACAAATTTAATATCCGGTATCACAATACTATATACTTTTGTATTCCAGTACACTATATCAAACAAATGAAATATGAATGTGGTAAGCTAAAGAAAACAAAACTGGGAAACTATATCTTGCCACAAGCTGAACAGACATGTAACGCTACAACTCTGTACTAAACATACTCTAAAAATACTCAACACACTATACCCTTCTAGAATTCCACGAAGAAGAATCAACGATTCAAGAAACACCAAACCTCAATGAAGTCAAACTCTACCCTGTTCATTAGCGATTTGATCGAAGAGACTGAAACTGGGCAGCTATAGTGTCATAATCAGGAAGCTTTGGATGAACATGACTAGCTTTTTTCAGAGAGCTCTCTCTAGATGGAGGCTCCCCACTCAAAGTTGAGGACCTTGGACTTTCAGTGCCAGCTGACTTTGCAGTCCTGAGAGGACTGGACCTTTGTTCCAATGCTGATGACTTGGGATTTTCCTTACGCGTGGAGAAACTAGATTCCGGCCTTGGCTTAGAAGTTGCTTGGCTTGCCGAAGACTGCACATATCCCTGACGATTGGATGGTGGTTCAAATGCTGATGACTTCAGATTTTCCTTCCGTGTGGAGATATTAGATTCTGGCATTGGCTTAGAAATGGATTGTCTTGCTGCTCTTGGCTCAGCTGGCCTACTTGCCAAATTACCCGAGTATTCTGTTTGGGAACTGGGATTAGCCGGAGTTTCAGACAGATAGGAACTCCTTGAGTTACTAGATTCTGTCTTTGGCCTGGAAGTTGACTGTTTTTCCACTCTTGGCTCAGGAGGACTTTCCCAGTTAAATGAATTCCCTGTTTGCGACCGGAGATTAGGTGGAGGTTCAGAATAATAGGAACTCCTTGAGGGTATCTTTCTGGCATTAGCTTCAGAATTTGGCTCTGATACCTCAGAGCCAACTGTCACCTCCGAATGAGAACTTCTAACAGCACTAGGAGTAGCTTTTGTCCTTCGGGAAAACCCACTTCCCACACGGCCTGCACTGTTGACAGTTTGTTTGGGGATATCATCCTCAGAATCGTTGTCTTCAGAGTCGAAAAATGTTACTGGAGCTCTTAACCTCAATTTGCTATCCACTTCTTCACTAGATTTTGGATTGTATGGTTCTCTTTTGCTGCTCAAATTTCGTTGTGGGAGTTCTTCCTCGGATTCATCACTGTCCGAATCAGAATCTGCAATGGGAGTGCTCGAGCTTGACTTGGTTGCCACCTTTGTGCTCTTGACTGAAGGATAAGCAGGGGAATTCTCAATGGAAGTTACACTATCCTCAGCTGCTCTTTTAAATGATGATGCATCACCTGATGGACTCTTATTGTAAGGCGGACGCATATAACCTTTCTGCCGAAGGCCACCGGTCAACGTCCCAAACTTCAACTTGTTCTCACTTTCCAAACTTGACTGCCGAAGCAATTCATCGTCTTCCTTTATGTTAGATAATGAATCGCCATTTTCAGAGAAGAATGATCCGGTTAACCCATGACTCTCACGCTGACTATGATCTGGGGTTCTCAAGAATATATTCTCTTTCTGAGAAAGACTACTAGGTTCTGTTTTCTGATCAAGCCTAGAATTGTCCACTTCGTCCTCGCTTTCTGAACTAGGGCCTTCAGACTCATCAAAAGTCAAAGGTGAAAACTCATCTGGTTTTGCAGATTTTATCGAGCTTTCATCAAACTTGGGAGGTGAGTGCGCCTTTTCGGAAACGCGTGACACTGACGGAAACGTTTCAAATGCTCCACTCATATTATGCCTTGGGCTCCAAGTGTCACTATTTAATGGTAGATGTCTGGGTGATTCTCTAACTGGAGAGGCGGGATATAGATCGAATGCCGGCACAGCATAGTTTGGTGTATCAAAGATATTGTCATGATCATCATCTGAAACAGGTTCATCAAAAACAACAGCAGTATTGGAATAAGAGCTTGTTTGTTCAGTGTCTCTATGTTCGTTTTCGTGGTCAAAACGGTCCTTGCCGCCATCAATTTCATACTTCGGTTGAGTAAAAGGTGAAACATCATAATCATCTCCACGACTGCTTGAATGCGAATGAGAGGAAACACTGCTAGTTTTTTCTCGGATACTTCCTTCAGCAAAATAATTGTAGCTATCGGACTCCATGCCACCTTGCCCACTGCTCAGAAATTCAGCTCCAGACCCAATAGACTGTCTGTTCATATTCATTCCAGAAAATCCAGTACTTGTCTCAGCTTTTACGGCCTCCTCTGAGCTGTTTTGAGAATATAAATCTCCCTTTGTATGCGAATGAGAGGACACACTGCTATTTTGCTTTCTGATACTTTCTTCAGCAAAATAATTGAAGCTATCAGTTTGCATGCCACCATGTCCGCTGCTCACAAATTTTACGTCAGATCCACTAGACTCTTTTATCACATTATTTCCCGATACTCCTGCACTCCCCTCGGCATTCACGGACTCCTCTTCAAATGAGCTCTTTCGTGTATATCTAGCTCCCTTCAAGAAATCCTTCATCAATTTGTCAATGTCTTCCTCTGGGTTATCATGGTCATTCTTTGAAGGCCCTTCATCTCTTGAACTGGGAACATTTGACTTGTGTGATTCTGTGGAATACTGCCCACGGCTTGAAAGTTCTGCTGCAGCTCTAGCGGCCATGCTTGCTCGTTCTGCTGCCTCCGCAGCTGCCTGTGCTGCTGCTGTTGCATCCTTAAATTCCATATTCCAGTGCTTCCTATCCGATGGGAAAGAATTCTCATCTCCAGAATACGAGTGCCTCTCAGATCTGGTTCCTATGAAATTGTAACAGGCCGTATATCTAGTTAAAAACAGATACACACCAAGGAAGATGCTAACATAAATTTAATTAGCGTGCAATATTTGATGAATAACTCCCTAACCTGAAGGCCTCACTCCAGGGTGATGACGAGTTGGCATAGCTGCTTGAGCACCACTAGCATCGTTTGAAGCAAAACTCCCAGAACGTGTTGATGGCATCGCATTGTGCTCGAAGTTTACAGGTGCGTTGTGCTTTTGTTCAGGGG
This sequence comes from Rhododendron henanense subsp. lingbaoense, assembly GCA_020567845.1. NCBI lineage: Eukaryota > Viridiplantae > Streptophyta > Magnoliopsida > Ericales > Ericaceae > Rhododendron > Rhododendron henanense. The sequence goes on along the minus strand of CM036318.1, from coordinate 4,134,765 downwards.
TTGGAGAAGCCTGAACATAAGAAGGTGGGGGTTGGACAATAGAAGGTTCTGTTTGCATCCTACTGGCCTTCTCAAATGTATTTGGTCCGTTCTGCTCAATTAAGTAGACAAGGCACAGATGTCGAATTGAAACCTCTATTGAACTATGATAACTCTTAAATAGAATCTATTACTACTTCCGTCCCATATTCTTGGTCAGATTTTACCATTCTGGACATCAATAATCCTCTTTTTGTTTTTTCGCATTCCCTTCTTAGATGATGTTGAAAAACTGTCTACAAGAACCAATTGAAAATTTTTGATTGGTGAAAAATGTTTCCAATTTCTTCCCAGAAAAGAACATTATTTGCTTATCCAAATAAGGGCACGACTGCCCGAAAAGGACCAAGAATATTGGACAGAGGGAGTACATCTTATCAGAATGCTCTACCAAGTAATGCATAATTTGCTTAGAGTTTGACTTGTATCTTACCAACAAGTCGTCATGAGGCTTTAATTCTGTCTCCCCAAATGATTTAGGATCCCATTTGATGTTATGTTCCTCTGCAATTGCAGTCAAGATCTTGATTTTTGTTGGCCCATCAGGCGCATTGGCAGATAACTTCTCAACTAGCTGAAACAGATGGTTTAAAAATTGTGATTAAGACCAATGAATGACTAACTTTTTACCAAGGCAATCTTGTGAACATCCTTTACAGCAGTTTCAACAAATCAAGGAGAGATGGACTAGGCAAAGCTATGGGGCCTTACCATGCGGCTTACACCACACTGCGGTCGCAGCTCGGTAGCTGCAGAAATGAATTCTTTCCCATATTTTGCAGTAAAATGCTTACGGACGTCCTGGAATTCTGGTATGTCTGCACATCTTGGAGTTGCAAACACTACACTTGTAACTGCTTCCTTCAGGTCAATTGGGCAGTTCCTAAAAAAAGATTAAATAATCAACATATTGCAAATATTCCATAGTATGTTACACAGGAAGGTTAACAGGACAAGCAGGAAAAAGATATCCTCAGTGTACAATTTTAAATCCAACTTATATAGTACAACCAGCATAACATATCACAAGCAAGTTATATGAAACAGAATGAATGCATTGACTCTTCGCACATTACCCCATATCAATAGCACAAACATCTCTGTTCAACAAGACAAACATGGCCTATGAAAAGGACATCTAAGAACCCACCACAAAATGATATGGTCTGAAATATGGTGGAGTACCATTTCCAGGGGGTCTGCCCCATACTCCCCACTCTCACCCACAAAAGAAAGAAAAAAAAAAAAGAGAGAAGTATGAGACAACTCCTCTCTTTTTTGCCTGCAGTAAACTTCATCTGAAACCCAGAAGTATTTGTATCAGAGCATGCAAGTATTACAAATGCACAAAACAATCGGATAATACATGAAACAACTAATTGCAAAAGTTGGAGATCACTGGTTATAATAAGCATAACATACTTTTGAGACTCAATAATTGGCAACCGTGCAGCAATAAGCTCACAGTATATCTCAAGGAGGTCAAATGCTGCCATCATCTTCTCCTCCCTGACTACATGTTCAACCTGAGATGCAGAATTCAAAACAAATTAACGTACATGTATCATGCTACAATGCAAAAATCACAGCATATGTCCAAAGCGATGAAAAAAAACACAAAATGTCATTGATACAATTTGCTTCTAAATTCAGGACCCAAAGCAAACCAAAGTATGTCTCTTACAATAAGAAAGAATATTTGAATGTGTGTTTGTATTTATCCCTTTGCTCTTTATTTCTTGCTTTTCCAAAGGAATCAAAATATGAAAACGGGTACCTGGGGAGATTACCCCTTGTGAGAAGTGACAACCACCAAAATAGTGAATTGAAAACACTCAACAAACCATGAATTACACGAACTTCATAGCAATTTTTAGGAAATCTCCCATGCATTTACTCTTCCCTGCCTATCATGCATCCATTACTAGAAATTAAGACAAACTGAAATCCAGATGAAGAACTATTTGATATTCTCCTATACGAATTATCACAATATCCCAGCTCAGTCATTACCAAGCAATTTTCATTGTCATTAATTTCCCATTCACCCAAAACAGGAAAAACGCACAATATGATTCTTTCAATACCTGTTTGTAGCTTAGATGCACGGAGCAGGACCGGGAACATAGAAGCTCCCAGAGTTTGGGAGTTTGAAAGAAACTTGTACATATATTACATAAATGATGTAGCATAGAAAATATTTTAAGGGTACAATCCTTTTAGGGAGTAATAAAATTATGGGCTAAGTCCACCATAAGTGTAAGAAATGGACTAGTGTTACAATATCTGGTTTTCTTTTCAAGATACCATGAGTTGGGCTAGATATATGAGTTCATCAAAGACCAATTAATAAAGCCAAGCGACAAATCCTTGTTTTTCTATACAAGGATCGTTCAAAAGCTCCCACGATGCCAAAGCAATCAATTAATTCACCAATTAAAAGTAGTAGAATTGATGAGTTGGCAATCTGAAGAGCCATTTCTCACTCTTCGAACTAGAAGAGAGACAGATACACCAAAACGATGTAGCAAGTTTGCTTCTTCCTTTGGAGAGTGTTTTGATGACATGGCTCTTCAAATTTGGTTTGGTTTTGCTGTTGTTACCTCCTTTAAAGATGCTCTTAGTGGGAGTGCAGGGGCGAGCTCCTAAGGTGGGAGCAGCACCATTTTGGAAGCTCCCTACTACTAATGTATGTAGCTCTTACTTGTTTCTCTTCCATTTACTCTTCGACTTTGTCAACTTTCTACTCTTTTACATGCCTGGATCCCCCCTACAATTTTCCCCGTACACCTCAAATTGTGACTCAAGGCGAGGCACCCCGATAGACTAAACATGTGAACAGTTGAAAACATCTACTGGGATTCTTTATAAGAGTTATCAGAGTACATAGCGAAAGACCTCGATGAGAAGACAACTCATCTCTTAAATTACTAACTCGTTTCTGAGCTAGCCCATATCTTCTGTCATGCCACAATCTTGATGATTATTATATCACAGATAGTTTCTTCATACATCTCAAAAATTTATCATCATCAATCAAGAACATAGCTATTCAGGATACATGAAATATTGTTCAAACCAGGCAATACTCACATAAATATATAACAAAGCAGTTTAAACTTAATGGATAAAAACCTTACCCTAATTCTGGCAGTCTGCTCCTGCCCAGATTCTAGCAATTGAGCCAATTCCCTCTTCATCTGCTTCAATTGAACTTCCTTTTTGTTCTTCAACAGCTTCAACCGCGACGTCGCAAGCTTCAATGACGTTTTGCTGCATCAAAATTCAGTCCACACAAATAAACACATAGAGATACGCATATCATACATATATAGATACAAAATGTAACTCCATATATATCCAACTATTATCCTAAAGAATCAGATCTTTTAGAAACAAAATCAAGTGATGATCAATAAAATTAACCAACATACACAACATCGCAAGCATCAACGACGTTTTGTTGCATCAACAATTGAGTCCACACAAATAAACACATACAGATACGCATCTCATACATACATAGAATTAACCACATACACAACAAAATTAAGTATGATCAATAAAATTAACTACATACACAACACCACGACATCGCAAGCTTCGACGACATTTTGCTGCATTAACAATTGAGTCCACACAAATAAACACATAATGATATTTATATCTTACATATATAGACACAAAATGTATCCCTATAGTTATCCAACTATCATCCTCAACAATCAATCTTTTAGCAACAAAATCAAGAGGTGATCATTATAATTGACCAACACACACAAGAACCCAGCAAAATCGCTTCTTTTTTTTTTTTGGTCCAGGGCAGCTTACGCGCAACCCAACTATCATCCTCAAGAATCAATCTTTGAGCAACAAAATCAAGTGATGATCAATATACCGACATACACTAGCAAAATTACGCGCAACCCGACTAATCGAAAAAATAAACACATACATACGAAACGACAAAGCATCATCCAAAACAATCAAATACCATTTACCGAACTAAGAAACGCTCAACGTAAATTTAAAAAAGCATATAAATGGAGGAAATCGAAGGAGATTACCATTTGGCGGGCTTGAAGCTTCGATGAAGCATGATTGGGCGATTTGATTAGGGAGGAAATGAAGTAGTTTGATCGAATTGTCAGGGTTTTGGCGAAAGGATTGAACTTTTGAAGGGAACTTAGGGACGAAGAAAGGAGAGGAATCGACAGAACTATTGGATTGAGAATTTTCTTAGAGAGAGAGAGGGAGGGAGAGAGAGAGGAGGTAGATTCGTCTGCCGAAGACTTTTTGTCTCTCGATATATATAGAGTAATAACGATCTGGTGTGGAAAAATCGGGGAAGGAAAAAGAAATTTTGGGGGAAAGAAACAACAGAGAAAGGACGTGGATGACCTTTAATTTCGAGTATTTACCATTTTTTTAACCTCGTCGGTACGGTCCGAGAAAAGAGAAAGTTCCCGGGAAAATACAGGGAAGTCCTACGTAGACAGATATGGAGATGGACCTTGGACCCCGTTGTAACAAGCCCCCGGGTAGAACTCACCCCCAAAAGCTAGCTATTGAGGGAAGGGTGCCCAAGGACTTATTAATCCCCCACCAGGAGCCCATACTCCCGATGTGGGACAAGTCCCATACCTTGCACTGGGATCATAACAAACCCCACCCCTTCAGAGCCGACGCCCACGGCGGCAGGTCGCCCTTCTGGCACCTCCGACTACTCCGTGGCGGCCCCACGGCGGCAGGTCGCCCCTCTCGGCACCTCCGACTATCCCGCGGCGGCCTCGTCAGGGAGGAACCTGGCTCTGATACCAATGTAACAAGCCCCCGGGTAGAACTCACCCCCAAAAGCTAGCTATTGAGGGAAGGGTGCCCAAGGACTTATTAATCCCCCACCAGGAGCCCATACTCCCGATGTGGGACAAGTCCCATACCTTGCACTGGGATCATAACACCCGTAAACGAGTCGACCCGAGCTTTGTCAGACTCGAACTCGACTCGTGCCAAAATTTTGAATTCGAGCTCAGCTTGAGCCTTAATGAATTGAACTTAGGCCCCGTTCCAGAACGGATTTTAAATACTTATTTTTTAAGAAAGTAATTTCAAACTCAAAAATAATGGGTTTAATGAAATCAAAAAATATATGCTGTATGGATCTTGTTTGAAAGATCTTGATGACATCTTTCATACAGTGCAAAAAAAATCAAAAAATTATTTTTCATTTACATTATTTTTTAGTTTGAAAATATGAAATAAGTACTTATTTTATAAGAAGGTGTTCTGGAACGGGTTCTTAGTCATTTACTGAACGAGACTCTTTAATCAAGCAGAGTTTTTGTCGAACGACAGCTTGTTTAGAATTCGAGCTCGAGCTCGGCTCGTTTACTAAAAGAGCAGAATCGAACGTTAACGAGCTGCTCGATTGATTTACGTCCCTGCTTGGACCTATGGTGCAGGGCTGCATACAGGAGTGTCATGCAACATTCCAATCGTATCCTGGACTTGTGGTGCAGGATTGCATACAAAAGGGTGTGGTGCAGCATCTCGTTTGTCAATCTCAATAATTCTTACCATTGAACAAACTTTTTGAGCGGATGAGATGCTGCAATACATTCTTATTGGTGCACCCCTGCACTATAGGATCTCATTTTCCGAATGGTTCTATACATTCGATCCTTTAAAATAATGAAGAGTTCACATGCATCCAATAATCTATACATAGGCGTGTCCGAATGTACACACGTAAATTTGTTATTGCGTAGCATTGCTTAACCAAATTTGTAACCTTTTGCTTTGGAGAAAAACACAATTTTAACACTGAAGGAACTCGTTTGCAAAGAGGGCAAAACCGACAAATTAAAAAAAAAATCAAAAGAAAGATGGATCAAACTTGAAAAAACAAATCAAAAACATCTGTCTTTGTTTGAAATTTTTTTGGGCTTTGTTTAAATTTTTTATTTTTTGAGGTCATAATTTTATGCCTCGTAGTTTTCCTTGTTAATACAAATTAAAAAAGTGAACAAATTTAGCACAAATTAGATCGATATAAAGATTTTTTTTTTTTAAACTTGAAATTAATTTAGTCCAAATTTGTATTAAATCGAGCTTTTGTTTGATCGGAGGACATGACAGGATAATCTTGTGTTAGCAACGTGGGGGTGAACGAAGTTCCAATTTTTGGGCAAGAAATTAAAACTGGATTTAATATTCATAAAATAGTGATTCATTGAATGAGAATATTTTCCTAATAATATGTTTAATAATAAGGTGCTTCAAGATCAGCGGATCAGGTCTATATTTCACGTGTTACACGTAATTGACTGGTAGGCAATGAACGCGGGTAATGCACGTGAAATTACACATTAATCCAACAAGTAAATTTAGTCGTTTTCAAGTGCTAGGGCATCACAAGAACGTGTGGTGGGCTTTGTGAAACCCTTGTCTCGCATCAATGGGGAAGGGGAGGATTGTGTAATATATAATGAAATGCGACGAGCAACTGTATAACTTTTAAGTTAACTTTTTGAGTCATGGGGATAAGACTAAGGGTTGAGCAGGTCAGTTGCGCACTGGTCGTTACAGTTGATATCAGAGCACAATTTTGGTCCACGTGGTGAGGGCCACCTCTAGTATATAGTATGAGCATGATGATGTGTAGTACAGAGCAAAGTGTCATAGTCATATCATGACCACTAGAGGAAGGTTGTTGAGTCAATGCAACGAGGACATTGTATCATAAGATGGAGAGATTGTGAGATCCTTGTCCCACATCAGTGGGGAAGAGGAGAATTGTGTGATATATAACCAAATGCGACGAGCTATAATATAATTTGAGGTTAACTTTTTGAGCCACGTATTTAGGCTAAGAATTGAGCAGGTCAACTGGCTCAAATCCTTACAGACACCACGTGCCCAAAACCACTGAATAATTACTCGCGGGGAAGTTGGTTTTGTCTATGGTGGAAAGTGACAGATTGTCATGGGCCTCATGGCATTAAGAACGGTGCTAAATCTGTACCAATGTGTACAAATCACTTTTTTGTCCCGTTTTGAGTCTCAAAAAATGATCGGAACCGCTCATTTTGTTTAAAATACTTTGTTTACGGCTCCTACGAAAAATAAACTCAATCCGATATCGCTTAAGGCACCTACGAAACGTTCAACTTTGTCCCAGAATTCAAGCCTGAATTCTAGAGCAAAGTTTGGATGTTTAATAAACGCTTTTACCAATACCGGATTGAACTTATTTTTTGCAAGGATCATAAGCAAAATATTTTAAATAAAATGAACGGCTCCGATCATTTTTTTAGACCCAAAAATGAATTTGTACACACTAGTACAGATTTCATATCGGTACCATTAGACTTTCTGTGGCATTAAAATCTTTCTTATTCAGGCAGTTGAATAGAGGGGAACCATCTATTCTTAATTATTACCAACAAAAAAAGGAAAGAAAATCAAATTGTTATCATTACAACATGACATCTTACATGAATCAATCACAGACAGTCAATTGGTACCAATGCCCCATTCAAAATTTTCAAACATTTTGTTTTGTGTGTTTCAAACTTACGCTGGTACTATAGATTTTAATCTCTGACTTTTTTTTAATGTTTTTCTTATTGAAAAGTCATGCATTTCCACCATTTTGTCTTTAAAAGTGTTTATTATAGACAATATGTTTGTTATTCTATGATAGGGTAACTGTTTGGGAAAATGACGGTTCAAGACGTGTTTTGATAATTAATGTTCCGTCAAAGATATGCTGAGAACATTTGTTAATACTGACAATGTCATTGACGGGTATTAATTATCAAAACACGTCGTTGACCGTCATTTTCCCTAACTGTTTACAGATTTTGTAACATCACTTGTTACATTCTCGGAATCTTATTAGTAATAGATTTTGTTACATTACTTTTTTTGTGCATTTCAAACTTTAGCTGAGTACTATACGTTTTAATCTGCGACCCTTTTTTGTTTTTGTTATTGAAAAGTCACGTCTTTCCACCATCTAGTCTTTAACGGTGTTTAATTTTTATATTATAGACAAAATATGTTTTTTATTTTATGATAGGGTAACTGTTCACAGATTTTGTTACATCATTTTTTACAATCTCGGAATCTTGTTTCTACAAAACGTTTAATTTGTTTGGCGAGGTCAGATCATCTGAGTATTAAAACTTCATCGGTTCAAGTTCAATCCCTGGTCGGTTTGGTTCGGGCGGCGGTTTCTTGAGCTTTCCAACGGCGACGATGAAGGCGTCTGAAAACAGATTTGGTGGCGATCCTACAGTTGGAGTAAGAGCTGTTGGCGATCCTCCCTCCACTCACCTCCATAAGTGGAGTATTAAGTCTAACATCAGCGCTGAGCAGCTTTTCTTGTTTTCTGTTTTCTTTTGTTATTTTGTCGTACTTTATTTTTCATATTAATATAACTGGATTAATCTTGCTAAAAGTACAAAAGGTCCAAACCCTCACCCAAACTTTTTCTGAGTGTGATGTGCACATATACGCAATGCGTAGTCTTTTGTCGACCATCGGCATAGAATTTTGGTTCCACTTCTGAGATGAATTACAACTTCTGCAAAGGAAAAATAAAAATAAAAAAATTCCACGAGCCTAGCACTATACATGTGGGATGGGGAATCAAACTTTTCTAAAGGTTAATTCTTGACTGGAAAAATAAATAAAATAAAAATGCTTCCACTGGTCTAACATTAGCAAGTTTGTCTTGCTCCTGTTGCTGCCTCCTGCAGTCCGGTAGGAAAGCAAGTGGGTAGCCAGTGACGAGATCCACACGTGAGATGTTTGGGACTACACAAGTTGCTACAGGGAGAATGTCGAGAGATTCGACGTTCCACTCTTGTCTTGGACGGCTGCAGGTCACTAAATCAACATCGACTGACCGGGGCGCTGAGGTAATGAAAAGGCCGAAGGACACAGAAAAAATGTGTAGATTCAACCTCCACATATGCTAATTTAATACTCTATTGTGAGAGGGTGGAGTACTGCTTCAAGAGGGCACTTGAATAATCTCTCTTCCAAGCCCCTCACTTTGTATGGAACATGGGAATAGTGGGGAAAAAAAAAAGTCAAGTCAACTTATTAGCTATAATTGAGTAATTGCTTCAAAAGCACTAAATAATCTTTCCTTGATTCCTCCACTTTGTATGGAACATGGGAATAGTTTATTAAAAAAAAAAGAGTCAAGTCAACTTATAATAGGTGATTAGTTATAATTGAGAAATTGATCATCATTTGATGTGAACTTGAGGAACTCTTTTAGTGATATCTCACCTCAATCCTGCCTTTAGTCACATAAATCTTCAAAGTGTCCTGTGCTCCTGCACTCAATCCTTGTGTTGCGCTCGTGCCCTCAATCTTCGCTCTTGCAGATTTTAATAGTTCGGGACGTGTTTCAAAAACGTTTTCATGCTAACACACAAGCAAGCGAATTATGTGACTTAAATCCTGCCTTTGTCAAGCACTCTGGACAATTTCTTGCATAAACTCTTTGTTTCATCCCCGAAAAAAATGCAAAAGAGTAATCCTAAATCACAAAATCCCCATATTGCATGATATTGCTCTTCACATTGCCATTCCTTTGCAACCAACCAAGATCATTGCATTCCCATGGTTCTTCTCAAAGCCATTCAAGCCACATTGTTCAACATAATTCTTTTTTTTTTTCCTTGGTACTTCGGAATGTATTCAATATACTTCTAACGACCCGTGAGACCGAACATCTCAGGCCTTTATTTTTTAAAATTCTCTATTGTTTTCCTTCCGTTATGAATAGCATTCGCTTTTTGATTGTCATTATTACCGACGCCTCAGACATTCGTTTGATGTTTTATTCACCACATCATTAGAAGTACTTCCCAGCTTCTTGTAACAACGCAGATCTTTAAACCACTTTTTTCCCACCCCATCCTCCCAGAAAATGGCATCCGTAAATGAGATCCATATAATAAGACGCTTTTCACCATCCAAATATGAACAGTCAGGAAATGAACAGCTATTTCAGAAAAGGAGTAACGTGAAGACCAATTTAAATCATTATATTTGCAGAAGAAATGCATTGCAAGTACAATAAGGTTCGCAAAAAAAAAAAAAAAAAGAACCTTCGCAAGTTAATGAGTTGCAGAATCAGCAAAAATACGGGGTGTTCCACACACCTTCATGAATTCCCGTTGAATCGAGAAAAGAATAAGGGATCCACTCTATAGAAGGCATTTTCTTTACCCTGTCAGAGTTCAAGCTTTGAGCCACCAAACTGACTCAGCAAGATTGCCATATCCATGCCTTGGACCATTGTTGGCACAGCCGTATCATACGGACAGGCTCTAGAGAAGCCGACCTTTCCAGATTTTTGTACTTTCTTTATGCAGCGCTTGAACTTCTCATGGCACTTCACATTTATCATACCTGAAAAGTTTGAACATAGGATAAAAATGAACAAACTGATTGATAACCCAAAACAAATTTTTAAAAAACCACAGAATCATTTCACCATCACAAGAATCTACGAACTGAGAAGATGACAATGAAGGGCAGGAGGGTAGAAACACTAGAATTTTTTGTTCAGCTCTGACCCAAGGTGCCATAGCCCTGGCTTATCATGCAATGTAGAATATCATGGTTACACATCAGCAGTCACTAGACGCATTACAATACATATATGCATCAACTCATAACTGGTTTCCACTTTCCAACTTTTGTACCATTCATCATTTCTAACAATTGTTTTTCATTCATTTTCAATTGATTCATAATAATGGACAGGTATCTAAAATCTATCAATGGATCGAATGACATGTTTGTCAACATAACACGTCAATTTTCCATTTCTAGTCCAACTGAAGGCAGAAAATTGGATTGCTAAATATTCCCATCTCTCATTCTAGTAAACAAACGGAAACCCACTTCTTCAGCATTATACCACCTGGAACTTTTAACACAACAAGCAAATGAGCAAACAAAAGAACACCAAGCATCCATCAAACAGACAGCTGTCGGTACTGTATTAAATTAGTCAAACTACAACAACTATATTTCATCAAGTTCACCAACTTCCAAGAAACGAATAACCAACCTATTTCAAGTTTATGATTGAAGGAACTAACGGCCAACCTATGTTTAGTTTCAAATTCACTTGGACCATAAAACGTGTTAAACCAACTCTATTAGAACTTTTGATTTCACCCAGAAAGAAGAAAGCTCAAACACAGAGCAAAAGTTTCTCGATTTAAAATTAACCAGAGTCTGATATCTCGCAACAAATAGATACTCAAACATATACCATAGTTATATACCAACATTCATGTCAACATCAATTCATGCATCTACACTGTCACGGAATGTGGCGTCAGATCATACTATTCAGCTAGCCACACGTCAGTACACACCTATGTATTGTACAGGAACACATACCTTGGTATAACTTCATTCCGTTACGGTTTTTTGGTGATACTATAACAAAATTTACTACTTTGTCCCCTTTAAAATCTTCAGAATTTTAATTTAACCACTTCAAAGTGAGATTTTTTTTACCACATTCCTTCCAAACTCTAAATAACTTTACCTTTGCCCCCCATCTTTACTATATCGCTATGTCCGCCAAGTATATACATTAGAGACTAAGACAACACATATAGATGAATCCACTGTAGCATATCTCCTAATCCTGTTCATCATAGTTTAGCAGCTATGAACGTCATAAATCCGGCGAGCTTGTGTGTTGTGCTTGTAAATCATTTTATTTTCTGCATTCTTATCCCCCAGATCAGTGTTTGAGTTCAGCATATAGCAAAATTATATTTCTTAAGTGCGTTCCAACTATATAGACTTCAATTCACTCAAGTGATACGCAACTATTTGAAATTCACCCCCCTGGAGAGTAGTACCATTTTTTTCGACACAATCGTCGTGAATCTTGCAGCAAGCGTCAAGGTCATCGCAGGGCTTCTCCCCGGGACATCCACTCCACCCCACGCCGCAATACTTCCCGTACCTAATTCCAACAGCTAATCCAAATCCCAAAACAAAATAAAAAGAAAGTCAACGCATTGATAATATAGATATAAACAAACCACATATAGAAAAATAGGAATAGAAGAGTTGAAATTAGAGATCCTTACAATTGCAGTTCTCTGCTACGCAGGTTTTGCTGCATCTGACCTGCCATTGGAAACAACAATAATAACTATATCAGATGAATGTCTAGAGAGAGAGAGAGAGGAACTTGAGATCGGAATTTGTGAGTGGAACCTGAGAATCGTTGGAGGAATGGGCGATGGGGACGAGGCAGAGGAAGAGTACGACGGCGCCGGCGATTGAAGCTAGTGCGGCGACACGTGCCCCGCGGAGAACGCACGTGCCGCACAGCATTCTCTCTCCTTCGACGATGAGAGAGAGAGAGAGAGAGAGAGAGAGAGAGGCCTTCTTTGAAACTTCCGTGACTCCGTCAAGAAAAGAAGCGTGAACCTGGAACTCGAACGGGTTTATATTCACCAGAACATCTGGAAAACGCGTCAAATTTCGGAAACGCTAACCTCTCAGGTCTAGCCTGCGCGTTTGCATCGATGTTGAATTTATGCCCTTCGGAATTCAGATATCGTCCGGTAGGGGTGCAAAGCTCGGCTCGTGTACTAAATGAACCGAGCCCAGTTTATTTACTAAACATGCTTATTTAAACAAGCCGAACCAATGAAACCGAGCCTAACTCTCTCGAGATGTTCGCGATCAGCGAACAGCTCGGTTCGCTTGTAGCCGTATTGACATCGGGCTTGTCATTCCAGCAAACCAATTTAATGCAATCTTGTTTTTGAAATTAATTTTGACGCTATTGGGTATTTTGTTAACATGAATTTACAAAAATATCATTGAAAGTGTGAAAATTTTCACATTGAACAAAACAATACTGCCTTGTTTTCAAAAAAACAAAAAACACCACCACCACAATTACTCCCTCCGTCCCTTTTTTTGAGTCCAGTATTCCATTTTGGGCTGTCCCTTAATAAGTGTCCATTTTGTAAAGTTAGTGGGTAAAAGTTGGTGAATTTTCTATTTTGCCCCTAAAAGTATATTCCATTTTGAAAAGTTAGTGAGTAAAAATGTAATGATGATGTTTTCATAGAGGGTAAGGAGGGAAAGTGGAGGTAAAAGTTGATGTGAAAGGTGTAATAATGATATCTTTTTAATAAGTTAGAATTACGAAGCAGGACACGACGGAGGGAGTATAAAATATAAATACACCTGAAAGACAAAAAAATGAAGAAGCAGTGAATTAGGAACACGAGAATAATTCTCTTTACACCTGACGACTGCCTTTTTTTCCCACGAAGAAGTTTTTATTGGTGGAATCATCTTGGCGTAGTTCGTTAGAAGTATCTTTCATTTTGATCTTCTGAAAATATTGTTCCGTTTTAGATGATGCGGATGTGATTTGATTTTCTAAAAGGCTGCTGATTTTACTACTCCATTTTTTGTTAACGCCACTCCCCTGCAAGTATATTTTTGGTGCTACTTGCTTTTTTTTGCAAAAATACACTTACATGGGAGTGGCGTTAACAAAAAATAGAGTGGCAAAATCATTTCCCTTTCTGAAAATATTGTTCCGTTTAAGATGATGCAGAGGTTTATGCGTCACATAACGCGTATCACATAAGTAGCACAGTTCATAGCGCGTCTCTTTGATTATTGGCAATACTACGACTACGAAATACCCCTACAGTCTTTCACAGACTCTGATTATGAGTTTTTCACGGTCCCAGAATCTAGAATCACAATCAAGAATTTAGAATCAACCGAAATAATCTTAGCACAAAACACCCCAAAAGAATAATTTCTAAGTAAATACCTCATCTAGAATCACTTTGAATGCAATGCAGAAAGCATGACAAGTCCAAGGATTCATTCGGGCGAAGAAAACCTTCCCATCTCTTTTGATCTATCAACCTCATAGCAGATAATCGATTAACTGGTGATGTCCGGCGGTGAAGGGAGAACAGGAATAACACCAGTATAAACTTGGAGCATCACAAGTTGCAGAAGCTTCAACAAGAATAACAAAAAAACTACGAAGTTTACCCATCAGTCACTTTCACACGGGCGGGAGAAATTACCAAACATGAGGATTATTAAAAGCGATCCGGCCTCAGACTATTGATTCCTCAACATCAAAATTTTGAAAACACGAGTGCCAGTGACTTAAATCACTGTAATGTCGACAGAACTCTCTCAAACATCAATATCCGAAACACATTTTCCAAGTGGTCGTTCTCATGGGTAGTATCCTGTAATTGTAAAGCCCCTTCCAACAATCTCACCTCCACAAAACCATGCAAAGCACTCGAGTCCAAAGAGAGCAGCAATTCCAACATCCTCGACCTTCAGTTCGTTCCTGTTCTTCAACAAATGCTTGACGTGATCAAGTTCCTTCCACAATGACTCGTAACGACCAGGAACACTGCAGGGAGCAGTCATGTTAGGAATATGAAGCGATCAAACACATCAGTCGTCTAACTAGGACAACTCAAGGCAAAGAAAAAAACTAAAAAAAAAACACTTCATTAACTGTGTATTTGTATTTAATTCCTAAATTTATCAGTGTCAAGGTCCATTAAAGGATATGGCTGAGGGCGCACTCCAAAAACAAAGACCCGAGTCAAGTCTTCATAAATTACTTAACAAGAAGAGTTTATGGGAACCAAAGACATGAACCACTAGAATTTGAGTTTTAGGAAATCAATTTAATTCAACAACCATGTATTACTTCTTCGTTCGTCCTAACATGACAATAGCACTCCAACTTTCGCAGCCGATATAATACCGATCATTTCAACAGTAATCTGCAATTCTTGATTATGAATGACGACACTGATGAGTCTTGTAACCTCAAAGAAAAAAATTCAAAACTAACCTGAATCAAATCACCGAATCTACCAATAAAATTAACACATTCACTTTCGTAGACTCAAATCAACTCAACAAACTGTTAATCAACTGAAAAACTCTTTTGAGGTGTTAGCTTTCACAGATTTAAATGGAAACATAATGAAAGGATCTACGAAATGACAGTTACTCATCAATAATGAAGTCTTAAGAATTGCAAACCAATTCTAAAGCATCAGTCGTGGTTTTATTGCCACTTTATAATCCTTCGAAATCCAACTTCCCAATTAATAACTAGTAATACAGTGCTTCTAAAGTAGCACTTGTTTACATTCAGCAAGTCTGTAGACACAGATAAAGCACGCACAGATCGTGCACTGATCTCAATGTGGGGTCCACTACGGGTCCCACACAAATAATCCAAGCCGTCCATTAAATTTAAAACATATTTTTAGGGGGCTACGTGAAAAATCAGCTCAATCCGATACCTGGAAGTATTCGATCTAATTATCTAACTTTTCATCTAGATTCGAACCTGGATGAAAAGTTAGATGATTAGATCGAGTACTTCCAGGTATCGGATTGAACTGATTTTCCACGGAGCCCCCTAAAAATATGTTTTACATTTAATGGACGGCTCGAATCATTTGTGTGGGACCTGTAGTGGGCCCCACATCAAGATCAGTGCATGATCTGTGCGAGCTATATCTGTGTCAATAGCAAGTTCCGTTTTCATTGCCATGAACAAAGTAGAGAAAAAAGTAATTCGTAGTTTAAGTACTACAGTTGAGTGCCGCAATGAAGAACGATATATGGAAACTAAAATATTCACCAATAAATAGAATATACTAGTAACAACTAAAGTAATGGGCTATCAAACAATAATGCAGGCACTCATGCACGGCATATCGAAAGATAATACCAGAAGCATGCCCACATTTCTTCACTTGTCTTGCAATCTCAATACTATTGATGTCTCTGAAAACCCAAATACCCTCTGACTATGACGCACAGCCAAAACATAAAGACTAAGTAGAAGATAAAACTCAAGCGCCAAGTGTAAAGATAGAGGCGAATTAACCTAGCAAGACGAGTGTAGAACAACTGCTTGGACAAGAGGTTGCATTTCTCCAGAGTGGGTGGCTCCTGAATGTACTGCTTGTTCTGCTCCAACAACTGCTTGTAGTATCCAGTTCCATGCTTTGCCACCAGTTTCTGAACTTGACATGCCGTGGATTGCAATTGTTTCAATTTGGACGCCATAACTGACTCTAGTTACACCTACAATGCATCAAAGTCTAAGTGCAGCAATTTACTTGGCTACCAGAAGAAATAATAAACCATGTATTACTTGCAGAATCATTTAAAGCAAAATACTGTTGTCGCCAAGAATTGTGAAAATGAAGATCTGAGGTGTACAGAGAGAGCCTGATGTTTTAAAAAAAAAAAAAAACCGTAAAGAGAGCCCAATAAGGACAAAAGATTGCCACCCATAAATATCATCAAACCCCAACAAGTGGCTGTCTGTAACGGCACAACCTAGTGTAAGAAGTGCTTATTTAAAAGAAAATTTCAGAAAGGTTTCTAGAAAATCAGTCTAACACATTTTCAAGTTGTTTTTCGCCCATAAGCATATTCCGAACCAACAAAAAAAAAAAGGTCACAACAAACACCTACTAAAGCTACTTCAAAAAATGATTTCAGATAGTCTCTCGAAACAAATTTCTTTGCATTTAAGCAAGAATTGCAAATACCACTATTGTGAAAGGCTACGTTGAGGCTCGCATCAAGCCTAGCATATCAAAAAAACACATCGAGTCCTCTGAATGATGCCTTACCCTCCAAAACCTTAAGCCTTATTCATGAGGCGTTAGCACAAGGAGAGACTTTTGCGCATGTTAATGCATTTCATGTGTGCCGTCTACTTTTTAGGAACAATAGGATCTACAGAACTTTACATATCCTCCCTCTCCCTCAACCTTTTCAATCATTGCTTCAAGTCAGAGCGTACCTATTTGGTATGTCATTTTTTTCCTAAACAAAATGTGCACTTGTAGTAACAAATGTATTTCTGTTTAATATTTTATGTTTAGCTTAGATGCGGGGTTGTCCACATTTTTCGTCGCATGCTAGGCGTGTGTCATTTTAATGTTTTGAGTTAGCCAATGGATGGTTGGGGTTCCTTTTATGTTCCGATATATACTCAAGTAACTCAACTACTATCACATTTTTGGAGGAACGATGGATAGAAAGATGAAAAAAAAAAACTGCATCTTCCCCCCCCCCCCCCCCCCCCCCCCTCCTCTCCCTTCTCTCTCTCAGTCTGTTCTTCAATGTTGCTGCTCTCTGCTGCCTTTCAGATCCCAAACCTGCTGTTCCTCCAAACAGGCATACTGTCTTCTTTTTCTTCCTGCGTTTGATGCTTCCCCTTCTTCTCTTCGTTTCTATTTTGGTTCTTTACCCCTCCTCCTGACTCTGTTTCTGCTACTGCTGTTGCTGTTTGCAACTGCTACATTTATCCCCTTCCATAATGCTTGGTGTTCTATTGGTTAATGTAGATTTTGAGAACATGCACTGAACTAGTCTTTTGTAATCACACCGTGGCACTTTTAAGTTCAGTAGATTGGTTTAGAACGCAATGTTGCATATCTAGTTGCTGTAGTTTAATTGATGGTTATTTTTTACCCGATTTGAAATGCTATAAATGCTCAATTTAAGAGTGTTTTCAGCAGTATTTAGAAAGTTCTCCATTTTGGTCAATGCAATTCACGTTTTCTAAACCTAGGGCTGCATTAAGTGTTCTCAATCTCCCCTATTCATGCTTTTTGACTACTTTTGCCATTTACTAGACTCAAAATTACAGTTCCAAATGCTTGCGCCTCAACACCAAAACCACGCCTCATAAGGGCTAACATGCCTTGCATTGCGCTTTCGCCTTGAAAACTTTGGCAAATACTGCCCTTGGACGAGCTGCCACTAAAACGCCAAACAAACGGCACCTGAGCTAAACATGTTACCGTAAAACATAACCACTTCCCGAATAACGTCGTTCACAGGTTCATAACCCCTAAGACCCTACTAATCTCTTCCATTAACAAAAGCCCTTTATCTATTTTTGCTAAAACCCTAACAATTACGAGAGTCAAAAAGTACAAGCATCAACAAATTGAAAACCCAACTGCTGACAGACCACCATTACAAAAATAAGCACAAAATCCATAATGCATCAGAAATAAGCACAAACCCAGGCGAATCACACAGAGATCATACACCCATGTTCAGAAGTAAACACACACCCAGGTACATACATACATACATACAAATATACGTGTATATATCCATATGTAGTTTTTTTTTGCAAAGAGAAGAGCTAAAACGAATGACACGAGATCTGAGAGTGATTCGTCCAAAAACTAACTCGGAAAATTCAACTCAAAACACAGTGAAGATATGGAAAACCAGACTGGAAATTGAATTTCAACTATTACCAGTTTGATTTGCGAAGGGAAAAACGACGAGGGTTGTATTTCGTCTACGCTGCTCGCGCCGCTTGGCTTTTCCCGTTGGTGATCGATTTCTGAGATTTACTGTAGTATTATCGAGAGAGAGAGAGAGAGAGCGAGAAGGGATTGGGATTGTTCTTCTTGCTCTCTACGATAGCTCGGTTTTTTTACCTGGGGCAATTTCGGTATTTACCCTACCGAGAGAGCTTCTAAATGCACGCCAGTTTCGTCTTAATACACCCTTCCTCTAAGCTAAAAGGATTTTTTTGGAGATTGTCCTTATCCTTATTAAAAAAAAATTGTGTTTGTTAGTTTTTTGCCAAACTTTTATGAATTATTGATTCGTCTCGAAAAGAGAAATCGGAAAAGTAAAAAAAAAAATTACTTTTATTCATTTTTTTTGGAGTACATCCACTTTTCAGCAAAAAAAAAATTTAAAAATAGATATTTTCAAAAATATTTGGGTAAAACTATTTTTCTTTTACATTTTTTATTCTTCTCGTTGAGACGAATCAATAATTCACAAAAGTTTGACGCGAAACTAACGAGCGCGAATTTTTATTAATAAGAACAAAATCTCCCAAAAAATAAAAGTTAAGCGGAACTTTAGCCTCAAAGTTCAAACTGGTAATATAATAAGATGGGAGTCATGGACGGCCCAGCGTTGAGTTCAGGCCCAACTCCTGTGGCCCATGTCCGCTATAACCTTGTTGGGTTGTACTACCTGCAACAAGAGATCAAACCCTCTCTCTCTCTCTCAATCTCTTCCTAAATTCTTGCTATGGTATTGTTTTGTTTTCAGTATTATTTATTTTTCGTAAGTTTTTTTACTTTTGTTGTAATTTTTGAGATTAATCATTCGCTTCGACGAAATACATCAGAAAAGTATAAAAATATAGACCGAAGTTGAAAAAAAATCATATAAGACGACACTAAAAAGTAAAAACTAGAAAAAACAATTGTTTGTTTGTTTGTTTTTTTTTTGTATGTTTTGAATTTTTTTTGAAATCTTATGGCATGTTCAATTGATCTTTAGGCGCAAGCATTTGGAACTGTAATTTTGAGTCTAGTAAATAGTACCAAAAATTAGTCAAAAAGCATGAAATAAGGAGACTAATTTTTAGTGTCATCTAATTTTGAGTCTAGTAAATACTCAAACTTACAGGCTTCCTCAGAGATCGTGGAGAGCGCCGAGGTCGATGAAATGGTGGAGTTGTGTATGTATTACTAAATTACATGGCTCGCCTTTTATCAAACTCTTTCATAATCGTGCACTTGCACCGAAACTTTATCGATTCATTTGGGTTGTTATAGTTTAATTCATTTACTAAACTCAAGTCTTTTTAATTTGAAATGTTCAAATTTATTCTAAATTTTACGAAATTCTTTAATTAACGAACCAAATTTTCGGCACATTACATGAGAACTTATTTTTGTTGTTGGGTTTTTTTTTTGTCTCTTTTTGAAGAACATATTTAACTTTTTAGATTCATCTCAACGGGAGAGATAAGAAAATGAAAAAAAGTAGCAAGAAACTTGTACAAAGTTGAAGGAGATCAAAAAAAAAAAAAACTATTCTAACAGTACGTATGCACCAACTTGTAGTTTTGTCAACAGACCCAACACATCTTGAATTACTGACGGGCGTAGGGGCGCACGGTCAAGAATGATCGTCACCCTATGTTCAACAAACTTTGATAGTTATTAGGTGCTTGGGGTTTTTTTTTTATTCAAGAAAATCCTACTCCATACTATTCTAAAGAAAAGGGGAATGGGTGGCGGGTTTGAACCTCAATTCATAGTGCTCATTACCCGCTCAATCAACTGAGATGGGAGACAACTTTTACAAGATACTCGTTAAAAAAAACTAAAATTTAGCAAGTGAAGTGGTAGCCTAATGGTAGGCATCATGCATGCACTCTTGTGCATTTGACAAGAACTAAAATGGTACTCCTTCCGTCCCATTTTGTTTGTCCTTTTTTGATATTCCTGACAGCTTTCAATCGCTTATATCTTCCAATATGAATCTCCAAAAATATGCAATATGAATCTTGTTTGATAGTTCTCGATTAGATTTATAATACAAAATTTTTAATTATGAAAAGTATCATAGATTGGGACATATAAACATTTAAAGAACGGCACGAATAACAAAAATAGACAAAAACGGAAGGAGTATAAGTTTATCTCGTTAGAGTTTTTTTATAATATCTAACTGTATCCTTCATGGGTCCGGATCCTCTCCACGCATTTCTCTCCAACCATCTGCCAAAGCTTTTCGGTACAGGTTGACACCTCACTAATGAAGCATCTGACGGGTGAGATTAAACTGCAACTTCAAATTCTTTAGTTGCGATGCAAACAATTAAACGGCGTCGTGAGACATCAGTGTACATATGTATCCTTTTTCTTTCCAAAAGACTGTTTGTCAAACCGACCATTTTGGGCATTGTTTTCGTAGAAGTCTTTGGTTGTGTTTGATTACTTCACGACATCTACTACAACTCATAATAATGTCATTTTAATTCGAATGTGACTCGACTTGTATTGAAAGTGACAAAAAGCATCGAAGCAAGAATTCGCGGGGTTGTTTGTTTGTGCGGAAGCATGACGGCAGTTAAGAAGTTTATTACGGACAGAGACAGTAAGAGACACCGCGACAGGTCCCGGCTCCCACCCACAAGAAATAATTTTGCGATATGCATGCATGTTTTTCGACATTTTATGTCGTACTCGAAGAAATACCTAGCTTGCACGTTCGCGCAGGTGACCCTATTGCACCACTCGAAGATATTTTTTTCGTAGTCAATGACTTGTGCGTAATCAAGACCGGATGTAATGACCTACCCCACACACTTTTGCACACACATATTCACTTTCATGTGTCAATCGACAATACAACACACATTATCAGAGTAAGTGTGTGATGATGGAAGAAGTTGGAAAGCAATGGTGGAGAAAGACACTCTGTTGGTGGATGGACAAACCCCAAATTCAACTGCGCACGTTGTTAGGAGATGACCTGATTCCTGAAAGGGTGTGGATACATTTAAGGTGGAATTTTTCGGTGCCCGGTGGGTATATCTCACGTGATATCCGTTCGGCACATCCGGGCCGTCCAATACACACTTTTGGACGACTCGGATTGAAATCCTCTCTCTCCTCACCCCAACACTTTTTTTTACTTTTTTCTCTCTTCAAATCCAAGCCGTCCAAAAACGCAATGGACGGTTCGGATGCGCCGAGCGGGCACCACATGGTACCCACCCACCCAGCACTGAAATTTTTCCCACATTGTAGGCTCCTCTGTGTGAGGGTGGCAACCAATGATCATTTTCGGGGCCACAAGGAGGGATTTGAACGGCTGTGATCGTTTCTGAGTCTTCCGACAATTAATGGAGGGACAGTAGACTTTTGCGCGCACACTTTTGGATTCAAAACCATCGATCCGTTCTTCTTAAATTTTTGATTTAGGGATTTCCGAATTTTTATATTATCATTTTGGGAAAATTAAATAGCCTTGTTTGTGAAAGAAATTGAGAAATGAAAATGTAAAATAACCAATTTTTTTTATCAAATCAAACTAAAATTATTAAAAATCTGGTATATACAAAATAAAATTTTTAAAGCTGGGGTCGGGGCCGGAGCTCCGCCCTTGCATCTAGGGAATCACTGTTACCCCGACCGACTTTGATGATGAGGATTCGGTGGTGCTATGTTGGTTGAACGGGGAAGGAGCTAGCAATTTCGACGGGAAAGCCAGGGGTTCCGGCGGGGACGGAGTGGGGGAGGGGAGCCGGTGTGGATGGGGCACTGTCTTTGGCGGAGTGGTGGACGGAGGGGTTGTGCTTTGGTGTAAATGGATGTGTGTATACATATGTGTATTTGTGAGCCATCCATTGCAGTTTTGGATGGCTCGGATTTGGAGAGAGAAAATGGTGGGGGGAGAGGAGAGAAAGGGTTTTAATCTAGACCGTCGAAAAGTGCATTGAACGGCCAGGACATGTCGAGTGGACACCACGTGAGATATACCCACTAGGCACCGAAAAATTTCTCGCAGAACACTTCCTCATCGTATATGAAAACACCACATTTATTTCAAAGCGTGACACGAAATGTGCAAAGCTTCGGCAACTTTGCATAAAGTGTTGGACCAATTGCAATTCATAGGAATTCATTTCCTAAATTTGCATGGTATTGAAAATACCTTGACTTTGCTGCTTTGGAGGAGTTAGGTTTGCTAACGCTGTTTTTGTTGTCCAGACTCCAACTCCATATACCTTTTTTTTAATAATCGGATGTCCCGGTCAGTTTAGGCGCACTTTGACTAATTTCGGGATCTTGAAGTTAACGATCGGGCAAACCCTGCATTGGCCCAAAGTTTGAAATGTTTGGCTTCCGTAGAATTCGAACATGCGACCTCACAATTAAGGGTGGGAATTTCCGACACGACACAAAATTAGCGGGTTAGGGTTAGCTATTTCTGACACGAAACACGAATATGACACGACACGAAAACACGAAAAGCTAAATAGGTTGGGTTAGGATTGAGAGAATTTTGACACGAACATGAGATGACACGACATGAGAATTTATATGAAAGGACACGATAACACGACACAAAATTAGCGGGTTAGGGTCGGCTATTTCTGACACAAAACACGAATATAACATGAAAAGTTAAACAGGTCGGGTTAGGGTTGAGAAAATTCTGACACGAACACGACACGGCACGATACCCACCCCTACTCACAATAAAAAAACACATATTCTACTTGACCAAACCGCAACTCCATAATACTCACTAGAGGCTGGAGCACACGCGATGCATGTGCAAGTTGAATTTTGTCAAAATTTGCACAATTGGTTTTGATTTAATGTTTGATCAATTTTCACAAATTTTGTACAAATCTGACTTGCACACGCATCGGCATCTAGTATTAACCTATTGTGATAGATAAACAACAATTTAACTCTCGTCATGCTTCATAAATATTTCTAAATCGCGATTAAAAGTTAGGGGAACACTCTTGATCACTATCTCATATTCCCACCCATTGAATAACGTCTCAGTAGCAATTGTAATTTGTGAAGGCAAAATAAGAAATGAAAACAATAAACAAAATGAGTAAGCACAGGATACTACTCCTACTTAAATGACAAAACCAAAAACATGCATGGTAAAGGAAAGTAAAACAAAGGATGGGTGTAAATGAAAGTTAAAAAGGTAAGTAATTAAAAAAGGAGAATACTAAAAAATGAGAAGCCAATAGGAATTTTTTTTTTTTTTTGACAGTCAAAAAGGGCTGGAGGGGGCAACCAGCGTAGCAACTCCCTTTGGGCGTGACCAAAGGGGCTCCAAACCCGCCTGTGGAATGTCCGGTTCGAGCCATAGTTACCGTCCGGGAGGACGGGCCGTCACCACGGCACCACCTTAGTGCACAGTTAGCAAAGAAGCCCTGGTCCACAAAGCGGGTTCGAAATTAAACCATGGGGCACCACCGGAAATTTGCACAAAGTGCCTCCGGGGCCTCGAACCTGGGCCTGCGTTGGGGAGAGGTGACGCCCTTTGCCACCTGGGCTATTGGCAAAGAAGCCAATAGAAATTGAAAACAAAAAGCAAAAGGAGTAGGGGAGATACCTTGAATTAGGAGTCTAGGAAACTGCAAGTGCAGAAAGTGTGGAGAAAATGAGAAAACAGTGTGCTTGGAGGAGAATAGACAATGATGGGTGGCAGTTGAGAAAGTGAACGTGGGTGGCAGTTGATCAGTAAAAGGTTTTGTTTTTGTTTTTGTTTTTTTTAACCTTTGTAACCTTAATTTTACATGGCAGTTAATGTGGGTAGGCAGTTGGAAGAGGTAATTTTATAGTCTAGCCCCGGCAGTTATTTCTCCACAGTTAATTGTGTTCAGTTACGTTTTTTTCTTTGAAGAACATTTATGAAAAACGAAAATACATGACAGGGCAAAAAAAGGGAGACACCAAACCAAACTGGTGTCTCCCTTTATATATTAGAATAGATAGATAGATATTAGAAGGAAAATTCTAAAATCAACTCAATGGGCTGACAATAGTGAGTGTGTGAATGTGTATTAAATGGTATAAAAAGTACACAGAAATACGTATTTTTCTTGTCTTCTAGTGTACTTATCGTCAACCCAATGGGCTGACAATAGTAAAACCGATAAGTACTCCTACTACAATAATGTTGCACTCCAAAAAAGTTCATAACAAACAAAGCAATTCAGGCCAGTAACATTTCGAGTTAAAGCCGTGTCGAATGAAACTAATTAAGGAGATTAATTAGCTTTATTAATTATCGTGGAAGTCATTTAATTAACCAATCAATGTCGGCAGAATTTGAAATGTTGTAATCATCACTAAAATCCTCACTAGATATTAGTAAAGAAAGTGGTGGACAATATAGTGGGGGTTTGCTTGACGTTTGAAGAGTTTGCTAAAGTCAAGTAGTAATACGCTCCAATTGGTACTACGAGGAGGTGAGTGTTTTGCTTCTTCTATTATAGGCAAACCAATCAAATATATGCAAATTAGCGTTGTGTTCGTTCGATACACGAGACAAAAATAACAAAATCACGTTGGTTTTTTTGTTTGGCCTCGTGTGTCGAATGGCCACAACGCTAGCTAGCTAGTCGAGAAGCACTAATCAAGAATGGTTAATTTAGCTTAGTCAATTTCTTATGTAGGTTGAGTAGTAATAATTAATGCTGTGTTTGGATTGCTTTTTGAATTTTTTTTTGAAAAATAGTAAGGATAATAAGTGAAGAGAGATAGAGAGAAAAATGTTGAAAGTACAAGTGATTCACGGCCTTGGAAGTTGGAGTTTAAGTTCTCTTCTTATTTCTAGTTTCTTCCATTACTATATATTTTTTTTTAAATTACCAACAGGATAGGAGGGGCATCCAGTTTAGCAATCCCTTTGGGCATGACCATAGGGGCCCATCCAGTTTAGCAATCTAGTTTACCCGCCAGTGAAATGTCTAGTTCGAGCCATAGTTACTGTCCGTGAGGACATGCCGTCACCACGGCACCACCAAAGTACAAGATGACTTAGACTCCACCTCCATTATCGGTGAGACTCGAACCCGAGTCTCCGCTAGAGGGTGTGATGAGCTGAGCCATCCAGGCTATTCTGACTCTTTCTAACTGACACTTTGGCTCTTCGTGATCAGTTTAGCTAAAAAGTACCAAGTGATTTACGGCCGGAAAGATGCAATAAGACGCAATGATTTACTATTAATTTCTCCGCGAAACTATGGGTACCGATGGCCTTTGTTACGATAGTGTACAGATCGTGTGGGGCCCACTTCTGAGTTGCATGAAAATAGTCCAAGTTGCTCCTTAATTTTAAAATAATTTTTCGATTAGCCCTCGTAAAGTACCAGACTGATCGGATGATTTACTATTAATTGTTTGACTGTTCTTTCAGAACTTAGAATCCTAAATTCAGAATGATAATTTAGATAATTGAATGAAACACTTACGTTTATCTTGTGAAGGGCTTCCAACAGAAAGAAATGGTGGATGATACTTGACCAAGCTTTTTTTTTTTGTTAATTATGCTTCCCAAAAAATATTTTAAGACTAATGAACGTCTTGGATTGTTCGTGTGAGACGACTCCACAAAACCATTTGTACCAATACAAAGGCCATCGGTTCCTACGGTCAAACTCTTTAATAACTTTAAAACCGATGCTTTCATTTCACTATTTTAGAGCATCTCCAGTATATATTTCAGATTTGATAATCAAAATTGTACTTTGCTACCTAATGAGATTTGACAGTGCAATCCAATAGACTCTTCAACTTCTAGTTTTATGTAAAAAAAAATTGTTTTTTTTTGTGTGTTTTGGTACCTTAATTGTGTATACCTCTAGCACATTATTCTAACACAAGTGTCTTTTGTACGAAGTAGCATTCTTTAAATTTGAAGGGTGAGATATATAGTATTTGAGGTACGAGTATTTGTTGTAGGATGCATAATTTACCACTCTTGAATTTGTTTTTTTGATACTTAATGTTTGAGGGTTCTACTAGAAATGCTCTTATATTAGTTCCAAGATTTTGTAAGGGAAGTGACATTGTCGTAATCTCTTCATGTGGAGGTTGTAGGTAGGAGGCCCATATGGATCGAGCGGCTGAGGGCGATTTTCGTTATCTTTCTCTTAGATCTAGATTATAGTAGTAAGTTCTTTATTTGTAAACCTAAAATTTAATTTCATCCAATTTTTTGGAAAATATTCACTTTTTAGCAAAAAAAAAGTCAAAAAGTTCGGTTTTTTAGTTTAAAATTAGATATTTTCAAAAATATTTGGGTCAGAGTAAAAAAAATTTACTTTTTCGATTACTTTCGTCAAGACAAATCAATAATTCACAAAAGTTTAGCGCAAAACTAACGAGCGAGATTTTTTTTTAATAGATATTTGTTAAAAGTTAAGCGGATCTTAGCCTCAAACAACACGTCCTAGGCCGTCATTTTCCCAACTGGTAATAAGGTGGGAGTCATGGACGGCCCAGCGTTGAGTTCAGGCCCAACTTCTGTAGCCCAGTTTGCTCTCTCTCTCTCTCTCTCCCTAAATTCTTGCTATGGTATTGTTTTCAGTATTATTTATTTTCGTAATTCTTTTTAATTTTTCGTTATAATTTTTGGGATTAATCATTCGTTCGACGAAATGAATTAGAAAAGTATAACAATATAGACCAAAATTGAAAAAAAATTCAGTTAAGATGACACTAAAAACTAGAAAAGACAATTATTTGGTTTTTTTTTGGTATGTTGTGATTTTTTTTGAAATCTTTTAGCATGTTCAATTGATCTTAAGGCGCAAGCATTTGGAACTGTAATTTTGAGTCTAGTAAATAGTACCAAAAATTAGTCAAAAAGCATGAATATATAAGGGAGACTAATTTTTAGTGTCACATCTAATTTTGAGTCTAGTAAATACTCAAAACTTACATGCCATAACACGCTTCCTCGGAGATCATGGAGAGCGCCGAGGTCGAAGAAATGGTGGAGCCAGGGCCGGCCCAAAGGTTTTGAGTGCCCAAGGGCGCCAAATTAAAAAAAGTGTGCCCCTAATACTTAACAATTTTTACAGCAACGATCAAAATACGAGAAAACCAAACCAATATAAAGTTCTACTAATTATCACATACGAACACAAAATACAAAGTCTTCAAATAGGCAAATACATATTATCTTAACAACGCATGAGTATCACTTGAATACTACTCGTCTTGCATTTCTAGAAGCAAAAGTTCCTCATGACAAATTCCTCACTTGAAATTCACATTTACGGAAACACAACCTAACAGTCTGTGTGACCACCAAGAAAACTTGTTGAGAAAATAAATGAAAATACTTGACTGTGTTTGGTTTGCAATTTTGAGAATTATTTTTGAAATAAAAAAGTTCTATAGATTTGCGTATTTTTCCGTCTTTAGTAAAATTTTTTAACATTTTAACAAACTCTTTTACTTTTTGAATAGAGGTACGCTATGTACATCCAAAAAGTATAAAATAATTAAAAAATTTGACAAAACATCACTAAAGACGAAAAAACACGGATGACAAAACAATCAAAATTTTTGGAGAGATTATTTCTGAATAGAAAACCAAACAAAGTGACGTACTATTCTGAGTCTCAGCAAACTTAGACTTTTAAAAAGATGCATTTTTTCGTAAAAAGAATCAATTTTTTTTTCACAAATCAATAGATATCAATGAGTTCTTTGAAGTTGTGAAAAAATTTAAATCTTTTAACAAAAAAAATACATAGTATTTTTAAAGGACTAGGTTTGCGCGGCGGATATTTATTTAGGGACGAAGGGAGTAGTAATTAGTGAAGGAAAATGTAGAGAGTTGAACAAACAGATAAGATGAGGGGTGAGAGAGAGGGGAGAAAATTGGAAAATATATTCTAGCTAGGAGTTTATGAGGGAAATAAAAATCATTGAGCACTAGCTATACATTGAAAATTTAAAGTCAAAATTAAGCTGTAGCTAAAATTAAGAATTGAAAGAACAATAGGTCGCGGATCAAAAAAAAGAAAAGAACAATAGGTCGTTGGTTATTTTTCAGATGTGAGAGAGAGAGAGAAACTGACTGTGATGGAAAAAAGTGAGAGAGAGTGAGTGAGTGAGTGACTGTAATGGAAAAAAGTCAAAAAACGAGCTTTGATTTTCTTTTTTCGAAAATGGACCAATTAGTTCTCTAATTTACAAAACTGACTGTAATGGAAAAAAGTCAAAAAACGAGCTTTGATTTTCTTTTTTTCGAAAATGGACCAATTAGTTCTCTGATTTACAAAAATGCCACCGAGTTTTTGGGCCTTTATTTGCATGTTGGATGGACATTTTTTTATGGTATTGAGCTAAAAAAGAGTCCTAGTCAAACCCAAATACAAAAAAAAAATTGAAGTGCTCCAAAAATTAGACATTTTTAGGATACCCAAGGCCCAGATCTCTTGAGCTTGGGATTGGGCCGACCCTGGGTGGAGCTGTGTATTTATTACTCATTACATGGCTCGCCTTTTATCAAACTCTTTTATAACCCTGCATGAATGTTCAATCTTGCACTTAAACAACTCTTTTATAACCCTGCACTTACATCGAAACTTTATCGATTAATTTGGGTTTTAGGAGTAATAGTTTAATTCCTGTACTAAACTCGAGTCATTTTAATTTGAAATGCTTAAATTTGTTCTAAATTTTACGAAATTCTTGAATTAACAAACCAAATTTCGGCACGTTACATGAGAACTTATTGTCGTTGTTATTGCGTTTTTCTTTCCCCCCTCTTTTTGGAGAACTTTATTTAACTTTTTAGATTCATCTCAACGGGAGCCGATCCTGACTTTTCAGGGGTTTAAAGTAAAAATTAAAAATAGGGTCTCTTTTATTGGACTATAATAAGAGATAAAAAAGTAGGAGGGGCCCTTACAATTCAGAATTTCTTGGAGGTCTAAAGCGACCGCAACACTTGCTTTAGTTCAAGGCCGGCTCTGCGGGAGAGATAAAAAAAGGGAGCTTTGGATGGAGACGATGCAGAGAGAGAGAATGCCCCATTTGTCTTCCACGTGCTTGACTGCTTTGTTTTGTTTTGTTTTGTTTTTTTCCCTTCTTGTTCCTTTTTTAGTTTCGTTCTTGTCATCGCATGAAAGCCAGAGCTAACGTGGGGCTCAATCAACACAAATGTGATCTGTCAAGAATTCAATTTCGTAACAACAACAAAAAAAAATCAACAGTTAAAGGTATCTCGATTTTTTTTTAAAAAAAATTAAAAAGTAATTATTCGAAAGTCTAATGGTTGTCATTTTGGTGCTAATAGCCATATATTTATTCTTTTTAATCGCAATAAAATTAATAGATGTGGTTATTTGTTTAAATTTATACTCTATTATCTCAAAAAACCCAGCAAATAAGATTATCTCTGTGAAATATGTAATATGTATAATCGCAATAAAATCAACAAATGTGGTTATTTGTCTAAATTCATACTTTGTATTATGCCAACAAAACAAAGAAATAAGGTCACATATGCGAAATATGTGCCATGTATAATCGCAATAAAATTAACAAAGTATGGTTATTTGTCTGATTCTATACTTAGTATAATTTCCAAAAGACCAATGCATAAGGTTATCTATGCAAAATATATACTCATTATCATCGCAATAATAGCAACAGATAGATGTGGTTATCTATCCAAATTCATACTCTATATTATTTTAAAAAGACCAACAAATAAGGTTATCTCTGCCAATTACATGCTCTGTATAATCGTAATAAACCCAACAGTTGTGAATATTTGTCCAAATATAACTCTTTATTGTTCCAAAAGATCAACAGATAAGGTTTTTTTAATAGCAATAAATAAGGTTATTTTTGCGAATTCTAAATTTGTATAATCACAATAAAATCAATCCAAATCTATACACTGTATTATTCCAAAAGACTAACAGATAAGATTATTTATGTAAATTTGTACTCTATACAATCATAATAAACTTAACAGATATGGTTATTTGTTCCAAAAAGAAAAGAAAGTCTAGTCTAATCTTCAGCTTTTCCTTTCCCAACCACTTTGTTGTAAAAAAAAATAGAATACTGAAATGGTAAATAAAGGAGGACAAAAATAATTTAAGTTAAATGTAAATGTTCTACTTTGTTGAAAGTCTGACAAGTCAATTAAAGTGGAGTATGAGAGAGAGGAGTGCATTGTTCATAGCAGAGAGAGAAACAGATCGACAAAGAGGGGCACGCGTCAGGCGCGAGAGAGAGAGGTGCGCATGTGCGAGAAAAATAAGAGAGAGAAGCTACACTTATCATTTCGTGGAACGCGTCAGTCTTTTTTTTCCGTCCGTCCGTCCGTAACAATGAAAGGCGCCGGTGTCTAAGTATTCCCATGTGCTGAATTGGCACTTTCATTAAAGGCAATTTTGTCTTTTTACGGACTTAAGACTCTAAAGTATTTTCATTAATAAACTCTACACATTACAGAAACTTAGGTTGGACTAAATGTGATTTTAGGCACCTACTTTTGGATCTTAGGCTAATTTTCTGATAAGAAAGGGAAAAGTACAAAAAAGAAGCAAGAAACTTGTACTCTCTCCGTCCCTAAATAAATGTCCGGCCTGCAAACCTAGCCCTTTAAATAGATGCATTCTTTTCGTTCAAAAAAATTGGAAAAAAAATACCTTCGGGGCCAAGGTATTTTTTTCAAATTTTTTGAACAAAAAAATGCATATTTTTAAAGACCTAGGTTTGCTGGCAAGACATTTATTTAGAAACGGAGGGAATAAAAATTAAGTTGAAGGAGATCAAAAAAATCTATTCTAGCCGTATATATGCACCAACTCTTGTAGTTTTGTCAACAGACCCAACACATCTTGAATCACTGACGGGCGTAGGTGGGAGGTCAAGAATGATTGTCACCCCCATGTTTGACAAAACTTTGATGGTTATAAGATGCTCGATCAGTTTTTTAAGTGAAGTGGTAGCCTAATGGTAGGAAGACGGCCTCGTAGGCCGCTGTCTATGGCCTCCAAATTTTGGGGGAAAGGGCATTATTAATTCTCAAAGTAAACGTTGTTAGTTTAGCGGTAAGATCTTACTACCCAGTCCAAGCGTTGTGGCTGAGTTTGATGGTTCCCCGTCCAAACACTTTTTTTAAAGAGTTCATTTGTCAAAAAATCTCGGCTTTGTTCGTTTGCTAGTTTTGGGTATTTTAGTTTTGGTAATGGGTAGAGAGAGAAATAGGGTAATAATTAGATATATGGGTAATGAGTAGAGAGAGATAGAGAGAAAAATGAAAGTAATAATTGGAGAAATAGGGTAATAATTGAAGAGAAAAATAGGATAATAATTAAAAAAATAAAATTAAAACAAAGTTAAGTTACAAAACGAACATAGCCGATACCTTTTGTGGCTGCTATGCAGGGCCCAGCCCTAACTTTTCAAAGGTCTAATGCGAAAATTAAAGATTGGAGCCCCTTTTTGCTAGACTATTATAGAGAGAACCAAAATAAAAGGGCCCCTAAAATTTGAAAATCTTTTGAGCGTCTCTTCGGCTTTAGCTCAAGGCCAGCTGAGCTACTATATATATGTATTCATGTATTCTTTTCCCTTCCTCTTGTATCAGCTTAGCAAAAAATAAAACAACTTGGGTCAAATATATAAAACACAGGGACACACCAAAGTCACTAGAACCAAAGCCTGTTCTGTGTGAAATGTGGACTGACCTTTTTATGTGTACAAATTATCCATTACTACTATTGTTTAACAGTTTTAAAAAAAAAGGGAGCCCCACTGGCCCACTTGATGATTTGGCCTCTCCAATACATTGGCAGGTCCTTATGGGAGACATCATGCACTATCATGCATTTGCCATTATACAAGTTTTTCTCATTCGAGTTTTTTAAAATATCTAACCGTCTTTGTAATCGCCGAAGCTGAGACTGAACGCGTACGTATGTTGTTGCCCTCGAGAGACATCAGCATATATTTTCCATTTTCTTAAAGACTGTTTGTCTAAAAATCAACCATTTCGGGCAAGTTTAATTTTCGTACAAGTCTTTGGTAGAAATTACACTCTCATGCATTTGACTACTGATTTTCGTCGAGAAAAAAAATTACTGAAATTAAATAAGTTAATCACATTCGAGTTTTTTTTTTTATAATATCTAACCGTCTCCGTAATCTCCGTAATCGTGAGATCATCAGTATATATTTTCCATTTTCTTAAAGACTGTTTGTCTAAAAATCAAACCATTTTGGGTAAGTTTTCGTAGAAGTCTTTGGTTGTGTTTGATTACTTCACGACATCTACTCAAGCTCACAATAACGCCATTTGAATGTGACTGATTTTTATTGAAAGTGATAAAAAGCTAGCTTCAAAACAAGAATTCGCGGATTGTTTGCGTGGGAGCGCGCATGACTGTAATTAAGAAGTTTATTATGGACAAAGATAGTAGGAGTCGACCGACAATTCCTGGCCCCACCCATAAGAATATATTTACAATATGTTTTCCTACATTTCTGTCGGACTCGAAGAAATATCATCTTACGAAAATTCCTCTTTACTATCTCAAGACTCCACTCTGTACGTTCGGAGGTGTGACCCCTTGCACCATTCGCAAATATTTTTATGGAGCAAATGATGTGTGCGTAATCATGACCGGACATCCATTATAGGTAAACAAAAATAAAAAGCTTCAAAGTGATTAAAAAAAAAAAAAAAAACTTTACAACCACACTTTAATTTGCACACACATTCACTTTCATGTGTCCATTCCACACACATTGTAGGTACTAGAAGGGGTGGCACACTCCCACGCGTGTGGAAAAAAAATAAAAAATAAAAAATTAAATAACTGAACCATTTTGATAGTGGATGGTTAAATAATGTGGGTGGTTACGTAATGTTTGTTTACATTTCTAGCCTTACGGTTATTGAGTGGCAAAGGGTAACAGAGGTGAATCGTGCTCGTCCAAAGTGTATTGGATTAAAACCCGGACCGTCCAGTGCCGAAATGGACGGCTGAGATCAAACGGCTCCATAAATTACCTCCAGCGGCTCCGTGAATAAGCCATATTCTATTGGGAAAATGACGGCCAAGGACGTGTCTTAATAATTAATACCCGTCAAGGACATGTTGAGAACATTTGTTAATCCTGAAAATGTCATTTGCGGTTATTAATTATCAAAACATGTCATGAGCCATCATTTTCCCTACTCTATTAGAATAGATGTGTAAGAAGAAACATGAACGTGTTCTTGAAAAAAAAATTGGATGCCGGGTGGGTACTGCGTGGCCGTGCCCACGTGGTGTCTGAACAGCTCATCCAAGCCATCCAAAAGTGTGTTGGACGAGCGCCAGATTAAAATCCTCTCTCTTCTCTCACCCCACTACTCTCTCTCCTCTTTTTCTCCCATTTTTCTCTCTCTAAATCCGAGCCGTCGAAAACCGAAATGAACGACCTTGATGCGCCACTCGACACCCAAAAATTTATCGAGAAGAGTTGGAAAGCAATACTGGAGAAGACACAGTTGGTTGGTGGATGGCCGAACCCCAAATTCAACTGCCTTGTTAGGAGATGGCCTGATTCCCGATAGGGTGTGGATACATTAATTAGTGCTCCTCCGTTTGAGGGTGGCAAAACCAATGATCATTTTCGGGGCCACAAAGGAGGGATTTTGACGTGATCGATTTTGAGTCTTCCGACAAATAATAGAGGGAGTAGACTTCCGCGCACACAATCTTGGATTTCGAATCGACTGCAGTAAAAAAGAGTATTGCTACAGGTACCGAGGTACCGATCGGTACCGTAGGAAAATCGTACCAACGGCCGCACCAGGCCGTCTCCGGCTACCGGACGGCCAATCCTAGCCGTCCAAAAATTCTAAAAAAAAGAAACAAGGGGGCTACTCGGGAATCAATGGCATCCGATGCGTGTAAGGTGCTCGATCCAAACACTCCATTTTCGTATATATTTGTACACATACATATATATACGAAAATGAAGTGTTTGGATCGAGCACCCTACACCCGTCGGATGCCGTTGATTCCTGCAGAGGCCCCCTCGTTTTTTTTTTAGAATTTTTGAACGGCTCGGGTCGGCCGTCCAGTGGCCGGAGACGGCCCAGCGCTGCCGTCGGTACGATTTCCCTACGTAACCTATAGGATTTCCGAGTAAAAAATTTGATTTAAGTATTTGTGTTCCGCCTTTTTTGAATTTTGTTAGATTTCACAGTTTTTTTGAATTAATTATTCATCTCAATGAAAGAAGTCTAAAACATGAAAATTATATCCGAAAGCCAAAAAGAAATACTACCAAACTTGCATGTCTCCCTCCTAGCTAGGCGCTTCCTCCCCGCTTCACCGGCTCGCCACATTATTCAGCGAGTCAGGACTGTAGTCGATCTCCCCCCTCCCCCGCGAGAGGAGTTTGCGTGTATAAGTGTGTGTGGTTGAGCATTTTCCGTCGACAAAATGGCTAGCAATCTCATTATATATTTTCTCGGTAGAACCTTATCCTATATGAACACATCACATTAGTATTTCAAAGCGAGAAGCGAAATGTGCTTCGGCAGCTTTTTACATGAAGTGTTGGACCAATTACAATTCTTTTTCATTTCCTAAATTTGCATGCTATTCAAAATTGTACTCGCAATACCTTGACTTTGCTGCTTTGCTGTTTTTGTTTTTGTTTGTCTAGGTCAACTTACGCATATCTTAACTAATTTCGGGGTTCTAAATTTATCGACTGGACAAACCCTCCATTAGCCCAAGATTTGAAATGTTTGGGAGGGGGGGGGGGGGGGGGGGGGGGGGGGGGGGGGTGTTTGGTAACCTTTTTGTTTTCAGTTTTGGGTTTTTGTTTTTTACTTTTTTGAAAACTAATGAAGCAAACTTGGTAACAAGTTTCTATTTTTTTGTTTTTCATAAACTTTTTTAGAGTTTTTGTAAACTATGAAAACTACAAAAATGTGTTTTCCCCAGTTTTTTTATTTTTATTTTGAGAAACACAAATATTATTACCAAACATGTTTCTTGTTTTTGTTTTTATGAAAACATAAACCTGTTTCTGCTTCCAGTTTCTTAAAAACCAAAAACTGAAAAGGTTACCAAACGCACCCTTGACTTCTGTGAAATTGGAACATGTGATCTCATGATAAAAAAAAAAAAACACTTATTTACTTTCTCATGCCCCTGGACCAAACCCCTTGATGTGTTCACTCGGTAGTGTACTCATTGTCATTCTCTTTCAGGTATCCAGATAGCTGCCTGAAAATGTTGACCTTTTTAAAACAATAATGTTGCATGCCACAAAAGGTTAAATTAACCAAATAAAGCAATTCAGGCCAGTAACATTTCGAGTTAAAGACGTGTCGAGTGAAACTAAATTAAGGAGATTAGTAGTAATTAGCTTTATTAATTAATTAATTATGGTACTGGAAGTCATAATTAGCCAATCAATCAATGTTGGTAGAATTTGAAATGTTGTAATCTCATCACTAAAATCCTCACTAGATATTAGTAAAGAAAGTGGTGGACAATATAGTGGGGGTTTGCTTGACGTTTGAAGAGTTTACTAAAGTCAAGTAGTAATAAGCTCCAATTGGTACTAGCCTACGAGGAGGAGGTGAGGCACATTAACACAATACTACTATAATTGGGTGTTTTGCTTCTTCTATTACACGCAAACCGAATCAAATTTCATGCAAATTAGACCAGTCAAAGATTAATATTGTTAATTTAGCTAGTCAATTTGTCACGGGGATCCGTGCCACTTTAAATGTTTCCAACGGAAATTCGTGCATTTTCAAACTCAAAAGAAAACATATTTCTACATATTATTATTATTTTGTAATTTCTTACATAATGAGTACTTTAATTTGGTTTAAGAAAACGTACAAAAAAAAATGTAGAAATATAGGTTTTTTTGTTTGAAAATGCATGGATTCCCGTAGGAGACATTTAAAGTGGGACAGAGGGAGTAATAAATGTTTGAATTATAGGAACCATTATACGAAAATTGCTTGCGCGCAGAAAGCATATGCATGAGGATGTAAAAACCTACTCTGAAAGTGCACCATATTCATACAAAACTTCACCTCAAGTGGTCAAGTCTTTGCTTGAGTCAATTATCTCGCCTCATCAATTCATACCTACACATGTATTTGAGCTACATGTGAGGGAGAGTGTCAGACTTTATTCCACATCGCTCACATAAGCCGTCCAAGCTTCATAAGTATAATCTAGAGTCTACTCTACCTATTAATTAGTTTTAGGTGGTAATTAATCCGTCAAGAAATCTATAAATACTAGCAACAATTTGCCATTTTTAGCTAGCTAGATATATAGATTGGAAGAAGTAGTATAAACAAGTAGAGTACTTATCTATGCAATTAATTGTCAAAGCCAATTAAAGTGGTAGTACTAGGTCATGATTACATACATGCAAACCAATCAATTTCTTATGTACAAGTTGAGTGGTAAGAAATGTTCGAATTGTAGGTAGTGATAGGAACCATTATAGAAATTGCTTGCAGAAAGCATGCATGAGGGGGTATAGTATAAAATTACGCTATCCCCATCAAAGTCAGTTTGTTTTATGAAAAAACAAGATTAATTGGACATTACATACTCATCCTTAATGTCAAAGTCTTGGAGTACAGAAATTTCTTCTTGGGAGAAATTTTTGGGTGCCGGGTGGGTACTATGGGGCTGTGCCCACGTGGTGCCCGAGCATCGCATCTGGGCCGTCCAAAAGTGTGTTGAATGGCCCAAATTGAAACTCTCTCTCTCCAAATCCGAGCCGTCTAAAACCGAAATGGACGACCCAGATGCGCTGCGTGGGCACCACGTGGTGCCCGCTCGATACCCAAAAATTTCTCCTTGGAGTAGTACTAAATTCTAGTTTCTAACTTGGTATGACTTTGACAGAATACAGTAGTTAATTAATTGAAATTATTGGGCTTGGAAGTTGGAGTTTAAGTTCTCTTCTTATTTCTAGTTTCTACCATTCCTGTGATCTTTAAATATATGTTTTTCTGACTCATTTAATTGACACTTTGGCTCTTCGTGATCAGTTTAGCTAAAAAGTACAAGTGAGTTTGGCCTCACTCAACACACAACCCCCTTTCAAAGAAACAAAAAAATACTAAAAACAAAACTATCACGGCCGGAAAGATGCAATAAGACGCAATGATTTTTACTATGGGTTCCGATGGCCTTTGTAATAATAGTGTACAGATCACGTGGGGGCCCACTTTTGAGTCGCACGAAAACGGTCTAAGTTGTTCATTAATTTTAGAATAATTTCTCGATTAGCCCTTGTAAAAAACCAGACCGGTCGGATAACGGTAAGTGATTCATCCAATTGTTTGGCTTTTCTTTCGGAACTTAGAATCCTGAATTCAGAATGATAGTTTAGGTAATTGGATGAAGCACTTATGCTTATCTTGTGAAGGGGTGGATTATACTTTTTTTTTTTTGATAATCAAAAAGGGTGGGAGGGGGCGACCAGTGTAGCAACTCCTCTTGGGCGTGATCATAGGGGCTCCCAACCCGCCAATGAAATGTCCGGTTCGAGCCATAGCTACCGTCCGGGAGGACGGGCCGTCACCACAATACCACTTTAGTGCATAGCTGGTGAAAAGTCTCCCCTTTGGTCCACAGACGGGTTTCAAGCACCTGCCGGGACTCGAACCTCCGTCTGTGTTAAGGGGAGTAGTGGCCCTCACCAACTGGGCTACCACCTCGGTGGTAGGGGTGGATGATACTTGATCAAGCTTTCTTTTATTATGCTCCTCAAAAAATATTTTAAGAGTAATGAACGACTCAAATTGTTTGTGTGAAACGGCTCCACGTACAAAGCCATCTATACCGGTACAAAGGCCATCGGTACCTACGGTCGAACTCTTTAATAACTCTAAGACCGATGCTTTCATTTCATTATTTTAGAGCATGTCCAGTATATATTTCAGATTTTATGGAGTATAACAAAATTGTACTTTGCTACCTAATGAGATTTGATAGTGCATTCCAATTGACCCTTCATATTCTAGTTTTATGTTCTGTTTTGTTTTTTGGTGTTTTGGTACCTTAATTGAGTATACTCTAGCACATTATTATTCTAATACAAGTGTCTTTTGGAAGAAGTAGCATTGATATCTCAATGATGCTACTCATTCTTTAAATTTGAAGGGTGAGATATATATTATTTGAGGTATATTTTGTTGTTAGGATGCATAATGTACTACTCTTGAATTTGTTTTTTGATACTTAATGTTTCAGGGTTCTGTTAGAAATGCTCTTATATTAGTTTCAAGATTTTGTAGGGGAAGTGGCCTTGCCGTAATCTCTTCATGTGGAAGTTGTAGATATGAGACCCATATGGATCGAGCGGCTGACGGCGATTTCCATTTTCTTTCTCTTAGATCCGGATTATAGTAGTAAGTTCTTTCTTTGTAAACCAAAAAAATCATTGGGTACAAGATGACAAGATAATATTATCCTTATTCTTTCCTTAAAAAATTGAACGGTACGCGGTAAACGAGTTGCTTAATATTTTTTTATCGGAACATTATTAGAAAGAATATTAATGTAAACAAAGGTATTACTACTACTCCTACTATTTATTAGTTGTACAGAGAAATTGTATTACTATTTGAATTAGATCTTGGTGATCTTGTTAAAGGGTATTAAATGGGAGCACATGCATTGTGGTAATTCAAATGGATGCTTGGTAGAGCCAAAAAAAACAAGTGCGGTAGTGTTAGGTAGAACATATACACGACCATTGACCCTAAAATAAGGTGTCCAGCAATGCAAAGGGAAAAGAAAACAAGAAGGACCACACATTAATTGAAACCATATTAAGGATCGGTAGCATGCTCGGAAGTAAGAGGCTTAATCCTGATCTCATAAGTTTAACTTCCATTGTTAACGAGAAGGCCACTTGAGATTTTTCTGATCGCTAATTTCAGGGCCTAGAAATTATTCGAGGTGCATATTAGATGTAATACTCCGGATTTGGGGGTTTGAGAGCGGTTAGTCCCATATTGTTTGAGAGCTAAAGCCTCAAGTGGTATATTAATACCCGCTTAGGGCTACATAGTACCTTCTTAGGTATACTTTTTCAGGCCAAGTGTTTGGGCCAAAAGGGAGTCCATGATCAACTAGGTCGGGTCGTTACAAATGATATCAGAGCCCCGTTCTAGTCCAAGTGGTGGGTAGGATGCGGTCTGCCACCACAGACACCAGGGGAAGTTGTTGTTCCTATGCAACAAGGACATTGCATCCCTAAGGGGGGAAAGATTGTAATACCCTGGATTTAGGGGTTTGAGAGCAGTTAATTTACCTTACCTTTTCAGGCCAAGTGTTTGGGTAGAAAGGGAGTCTATGGTCAAGGGTTTGAGAGCAGTTAATTTACCTTTTCAGGCCAAGTGTTTGGGTTGAAAGGGAGTCTATGGTCAACCAGGTCGAATCGTTACATAAGATAGTCCAGACATCCGATAAGTTTTCACTATGTATTTTCTTTTGTTTATCTTTTCTTTTTCTCATTGGGGAAGCATATATCCTCTAACAACTTTTTATTGTATATCTCATTTCGTTGTGATGAGACTTTTAATCTATTCAGTCTTGAATCCAAAATCTTCATTGTCTTAAGCTAAAGAACTCAACAATGCATTTCTTGCTTTCATTAAATAATGGCCAAGTCAGAGGTATTATTGAAAATAAAAACAGGAAATAACAAGACAAAAAAAACTCTGGGACATAAGAGAGTTGACTTGTTGCACTTATCCTCCAATGCAATTACGAGACTGACATTTGTAATACAGAACTTGCTAATTGCCAACGAATTAAACAAAAATTACATTACAATTTAATCTGGTATACAGTATTTTGAGACAAAACCCAAATCTATTCTCATCTAGGCTGAGCTTGGATCATCGATTTGCGAAGAGATTAGTGGAACTCAAAAAAAGAAATGACCGGGAAAAGGTAAAAAAAGTAACTATGCTTGAATACCTTTTCCCGATCGTTTTCTTTTCCCTTCACAAACCTATAACCCCAACAGAACCCTAAAAAGAATGATCAAACTTAAGATCACAAAAACAAAAAAGGAAAACTAAGAAGGGCGACTTCTGTTTCTTATCGGAGCTTCGCCCCGACCGATAAAAAAAAAGAAAAGAAAAGAAAAGAGAGAAGGAAAAAAAAAGGAGAGATTATTACTCCTTATTTTCCTTTCCTCTGCTCCATGAAATCCTGTATTCTCTGGAGTGCAACTTCAAGTGTCTTCTCACTCATATTAGCAAAGCAAACCCTAAACCAACCCGGTTCGGAGCAATGGCAAGAAGATCCTGGAGAAATATTCAGTTTCACTTCACTAACAATTTTCCCCCAAATTTCCAATTCATTTTCCCATGTGGGATTTTCCAAGAATGGGCTCAAATTCATCCAGCAAAAAAGCCCTGCATTTCCCTCCAAACACTGGATACCAGCTTTCTTCAGTCCCTCAATGATCATACCATACCTTTTCCTAAGCCTTTCTCTGTTTTCCCTTATGTAATTCTCAGTAAAAGATGTATCAGACAACATTGAGGCCAAAAGCTGTTGTGTTTGGGAGGAAATCAAGGTGAAACTTGACATCCTTCTAGCAGTGGTAACCACTTTATCATTGTATGAATACACAGTCCCCACGCGAAAACCCGGGAGGCCTAGGTCTTTCGAAAGGCTATAAACAATGTGGACCCTCTCCGAATCCTTGTAGTTTCGCGACTCAAGGACTTCCGCGATGCTCACAAATTCCGCGGGGGAGAAAACAGATCCGGAGTAGATCTCGTCGGATACCAAGTGGATGTTTTTCTGGGTGGCAAAGTCTAGGATTTGTTCTAGGACTGACCGTTGGATGGTCGCGCCTAAAGGGTTTGATGGGTTTGTTATGAGCACTCCTCTCACTTTGAT
The DNA here is from genome assembly GCA_020567845.1 of Rhododendron henanense subsp. lingbaoense. Classification (NCBI taxonomy): domain Eukaryota; kingdom Viridiplantae; phylum Streptophyta; class Magnoliopsida; order Ericales; family Ericaceae; genus Rhododendron; species Rhododendron henanense. The sequence continues at coordinate 4,093,322 of CM036318.1, read as the reverse complement.
GTTCATGGATTCTGCCTTTTTGTATGCAGCTTCCAAGGCTTGTGGGGTGATTTGGAAATTGTTGGAACTGTCACAGTGGATCGGTACGATTTTCACGCCGGTCCTCCACCTCAAATCTCTATCAAATCTGCAGGGTAAATAGCATGGTCAGTTAGCATCATCTGTCACATCTGTTTGATATTTTTTTCGTCTTTCCTCGTTTCCACGCGCAAAAGAACAAAAACTTTGGAAAAGACTTGTCGTTTTCACTATCGTTTTCGTTTTTCGTGCGTAACAAGTTTTTGAAAATTCAACAACTTGGAAAGTGGGATTTTCTTGGTGGAATTTTTTCCTGGAATGTGTTCCGATGTTCCGGGAAAACAAAAACAAAAACAGAGAAACTTACCCTGGATAGTAAGGTGTAGGAACTAGCAAGGCATCCCCTGGATCAGCTAGAATGAAGGTGAGGAGCTCATTGGCTGCAGTTGCCCCAGCTGTTAAAACAACTCTATCTGGGTTGAACTTTGCTCTCCCCCCTCTTATTTGTTCCATGAAACTTGCCATTGCCTGAAAAATACAAACAATTGTACTTCGAGTTAGAATTCTCCTTGAAGTTTGTGCAATTTATGCATATATACACTGTTCAAGATTCTCTGTCCCCCAAATCCCTGCATCTTGTTTTCAATGGATTTCCAGTTATAGTATTTGGTGAGAATCTCGAGATATACGCATCTCCAGAAACATTAATGTCACGAGGCGCATATCGAGAATAGGGGACGAGAATTTTGAGAACAGAGGATCTCTTGTGCACGTATATGCACCTTTCTAAAAGATTGCAGGCCATGATAGTCTTGAAACAAAGCATTATCTCTGAAGCCGCCAGAAGATTTATTATTGCCCCAGCTTGCTGATTCTGAATTCTGCTCCAAGTACTCCTCCAGCATGTCAAATGAAACCTGTTACAAGAAATTGCAGAACAAGGTAAGCCGGTTTCCGAATCGGTTTTTAAGAAAACTGTTTTGAGTACAAAAACAATCATGTACAGACTTGGTTGCTCTGATTCTTACTTGATTTTCTGCCAATCCCATCTGAATGACTCCTGATGGATTGCGTAATTCGTCGTACGGGTTTTCGTCGTACGCTTTCCATCCTGCAAAATATGGGGAGTCTTCCCCGTGAGTTTCAGAAACTGCGATTTTCGATAGCTCAACTGCTGGTTGCTCAATCTCTATAGGCATAGTCTTTTAGTGGATGAAGCTACTACGTAATTTGAGAGAGAGAGAGAGAGAGAGAGGAGTGAAGCTTTTTGGTTTTTTGTATTTTTGAAAAGAAGAAAGTTCGAAAGTGTTTGATCTGAAATTTGTTTAAAGAGCTCCCTTATATATAGGGAGAGAAGGGGGCCCTCATCAGCTTGTATGGAGATGACGAAATGCTCATGAAAATGAAAGCAAATGATTGATTAAGATCAAAGCTAATAATTTTTTCATATTTTTTCTGGTGACAACTGTTAGCTTCTGTCATCAACAATCTCCCCACAAGATCCACATCAAAATATGGTGGTTGATGATGGGGGTGGAAGTTTCATCTTCAACTGTGTCTCACTTTTACTTTTTCTAATTTCTTGGTAAAATCTTCATATGTTTTACTTTCACTGTCTTGGTTGTTAAATGTTGACAGTCAACATGATATTCAAGAGCATTTTTCTCTTTAGCTACAACAACGAGAATAAGATTCGGTGCCGATCAAAAACAAAAAACAAAAACGAGAATAAGATTCGGTTTTTTATTGGATAATGGGATGTCAGGGCTAGCTTGCGCGCACTTCGACTATTTCTGAAGCCTCAAAAGTTAACAACCAGGCAAATCATCCGGTGGCTCCAAGATTTGAAATGTTAGGTCTCTGTAGGATTTGAACATGCAGCCTTACTTTCTCATGCCCGCTTAGCCAAACTAGCTCCTTGGGATTAAAACCAATTTCACTCACTGAGTTTGCAGTTGGCAGGTTTGTAGTTAACTGGAGAATGCATATTGCGAAAATCACTCCCGTAGGAGCGTTTTGAATTCTACACAGATCATTCAAATATTTGTATAGATTCTCATTATACTCCAAAAATATATGTACAATTCACAACTAAAATCTAAAAAATTATTGGCTCCCAAACACCCCAACGACCCGGATATCGAACTCTAGTACTGTTGTGGATTGATTTTACTGCCATATGGTGATTGATGTTGTGGGCCACTCGTGCACTAACAAAACCGTCCATGATAACCTGGCCTGGTGGTCTCAAGAGACTTCGGAATTTGCTTCTTTCTAAGGTCTCAGATTCGATTCTCCTTACTAGTAATTCTTGGAGCCAACTCATCCCAAGTGTAAGATAGTGCAACGACTCTGAGAGAGGCTATGTGGATTAGTCCGAGGAGCTTGCAAGCAAGCCCGAGACAAGCTGCATCAAAAAACAAAAATGGTCATAGCTTATGGATCTGAACAACTAAGTGAAGGTCCAAACCAACTGACATTCAAGAATCTGCAGCGGATGAGTTGTGGTAAGAGGTGAAATCCCACCTCGGCTCGTAAGCCACTGCTAGTAAATCAAATCACTACTGAAGTAATTATAACCCTCAAATTCTTCATTCTGAAAACAAAATCATGGTTGAAGAATACTTACTGCTCTGCAAATATCCGAGGACATTGAGAAGATCATCAACGAGTGGTTTAAGTTTCTTGACCCGACACAGATACCAGTTTTATCCGCAAGATTCTGATTTGCAAACAGTACGAAAACAAAACAAAACAAAACAGAAGCTGCAAGTTGGTCTGAGACACCCGGCATTATCAAAAAAAAAGAAGCTGCAACCCCACGGGGTAGCTCAAGTCACAATATGAATGAGCGGTAAACCCAGACGTCATGATCAGTTCGAAACTTGGTAATCTGTCGAGGTCAAGCCACAAGAGAAAAATCCCATGTGAGTCCCCTAGTCCCGGCGAGGACGGTCCACCTGTGAACGGACCGGGGAAGGGAATAGTCAAGGTGCGCGTAAGCTGGTTTGGACACACCGTATCGTCGGAGAAAAGGGGGAAAGAAAAAAAAAACAGAAGCTTCGAAAGATATGCTGGAGCTGGACCTACAATTCTCATTGTTACTTATCCAAAAAAAAAAGATGATTCCCATTGCCGAATTTTCGTTCCAAAACAGAATTTATAACCTTGCTTTGGGGTTTTGAGACCTAATGGTTACTTATAATTTGGCTGAATCATGTTGTAATCATGGGTTAAGAATCTAATGATGAGATATGGATTTGATTGCCATTTCCAATGGAAAGCCATACGGCGCGAGCTTTAACCGGCTTTACACATAATTATACAGTATCATGTGCTAATGCAATTATGTGAAAGGACTTTTCAATTAATGGAAATTACTGTTAAAGCCTTGCCCACATTGATTGAATATGACTTTTAAAACTACTAGAATATGAGTCCGGACAGTCTCTTTATTTATTTCAATTGGTTTTGAGTTAGATAATTTAACGTAAACATTAAATAAATGCTGATACAGGTTTGTCTGGCCATTAGGATTTAGGTAGGCAATGTAGAAATTTATCGGTCACCTTTTAAAAAAACTAAATCCATGTTTGCGATTTTTGCGAGGTGTGCTTTAAGCTGGTTCGAACAATTTGGGATTTAACAAAAAGGTGAATCCAGACTAGGCAAACCCGCATGTAAGACTCGTGGACCGAATGACATAGCACAGGCAGCAGAAGTCGAACATAAAAAAATCTTTGGATTTGGATTTACGATAGTTTTAGTGACAATTCTAAAGGTTTTTTTTTTTTTTTTAAAGTAAAAACATTACGTGCATATAGGAATTTGCTATTTATTTTTGTAACAGTGAATTTTTTGTTTGTTTACCTCCCTCCATTTATTATGTAAAAGTACTAGTGCTAACCCGTGCCTACGGCACTACGCATCCCGGTTGGAAGGGGATGACAGTTGTGTGATTTAGGTGAAAATCATGGGCACTTAACCGGGAAGTGGGAGGATGCACCACAACCCTTGGATCAAACAAATCTGAGCCGTTGCAACAACTTGTCCCCACACCCTTCTGTTTTATAATAGAGATGCTGAATGAAGGATAACTCACAGCGGATCAACAAAAATAAAAAAATAAAAAGGATAACTCAGGAGAAGTTATTTAAGTAAAGATAATCTACATGTATATTGGAGAATCTGTTGCTTGTTTACATGGGAAAGAAACGGGTTAACCAATCTTGGATTGAGCCTAGGATTAATCGAGGTGCACGAAAAATAGCTTGACGGAAACGCTGCCAATCGATCCCTGCCATGCATCCTGCTAAGCGGGTGCAGGGCGCATCCGAACCGTCTAAAAGCGTCTTCAGAGGTCCGGATCAAAAAATGATCTCTTACCTTGAAAGAGTTTCTTTTCAATCCAGACTATTGATTGTAGAAATGAACGATTTGAATGCGCTCGATACGGCGCTTAACAGGAACCGCTAGGCAGCATCCCGGGTTCGAATACCTGAGTATAGGTAAAGGGACATAGTAATTAAATGATAAGGAGGACTATATAAACATATGTTCCATTGACGTGGGGGGCTCAGAGATCATGAAGATCCATGTGCAAGAAACAACCCAACTACCAATAAACATAGATTTTTCATTAGTAGATTTTAGTTGAACCATCTGAAGCCAAAAAATGTGGAACGTGAAAGGAGTGATTTGATTATGATTGATCGAGCGGCGATATCAGCCTCTGTTCCACTGACATATGTATAAGCTATTGGGTAAAATATATATATTTTTCCGATGCCCGAACCTCCTTGCATGCACTTCGCCTAATTTTGGGACTCTAAAATTAACGATTGGTCAAATCTTCCAGTAGCTGCAGTAAGATTTCGAATGTTTGGCCTCCGCGAGATTCGATTCGATCGGCGTTTTTTGGTGGTTGGATTTAGGGGTGTGGATCTGTTGTTTGCTCGTAGGTTTTACTTCAGCTTCTGTTTGCTTCTTTTTTTTGGTTTTCTTCCCCTACGTGGGACTCTCTCTTACTCCTTGTGGGTGGTGTTGTGGTGGGTTTTTTACGTCGTCTTAATGGCTTTTCGAGATCGGAGACGAGTCTCGTCTGTGTGAGATTATGAATGTTCGTTTGTGAGTTTAGGCCTCTTTAATGGTTGTTTTCCTCCCTTTTTGAGGGTGGCTACCCGTTCCCGATGTACTGTTTTCCTATGAATGAAAGTACCTCTTTAAAAAAAAAAACTCATTGGTGTTCTGTTGGGTCGAATATTTGCTTGATATTAAAGATTGTCTATGCTTCGAATTCAACTCAAATTATTGTTATTCTCCGTTTGTGTTCCATACGATTCAACCGATATAACCGGCCCGTTTGTTATATGAGGACCGAGGGACCGTGCTGCGCAGCGTGTTGTGCAGGGCGAATCGCCGCCGCTCCAGTCTCGGTTTGATGATCGGAAACGTTCACTTTGTAGAGCTTATCGAGTAGAACAAGTGTATCAAAAATTAGCTCGATCAGATATCATTAAGTGTATCATCCGAACATTATTATCTTGAAACGAATGGATCCAAAACACTAGATTAAAATCCACTATTTTTTGGTACACTTAATAATTTCAAGATAATAATGTTCGGATAAAGCACTTAATGATATCCGAACAAGCTGATTTTTAATACACTTATTCTACTCGACGAGCTCTACGAAGTGAATGTTTCCGATTATCAAACCGAGATCGGAGCGGCGCGATTCGCCCCACACAGCACGGGGCTGCACAGTACGGTCCCTCAGTCCGTTATATGATTGGGTAGTATATATTTAACTTGATTCATAGGTCAAATTGAATATGTAACTACGCGTAGATAAAGTATACTAACGAATTGCCCGATTTCATAGATTCACGATGTATAGGGGTATATAAGGACTTCCAAGTCTTCTTTAGAAAGTTACTAGTACAAATATGAAAGTATAAATTAATAACTTCTCCCTCCATCCCACTTTGTTACGCCTATTTCCTTTTCGGGACGTCTTAAAAAATTGTCTATATCTCACAATCTATAATATTTTATATATTCAATAAGAATCTTGTTTGATAGATCTCAATTTATTTTATTAAACAAAGTTTTTGAAATCATAAAAAACATTATATATTATGAGATATAGATAATTTTTTGGAACGTCCCAAAAAGGACAATATTTTTTTCCCTCTTCTCTTGTAGGGTATTCTCTCTGAACCTCAAACCATGGGTGGGAATTAAACCATGGAATTAACTAAAAATGACCCCTCATGCCCCTCGAGCATTAGAGGGATGTAAAGTACGATCGATATTACTTCAGTGACCTTAAGTGTACTCCATCGTGACAATATTTAGCGTGACTTTTAAATGGACTAGTTATATATGTTACATGGGGACCATTAGATGTTATTGTCGATGACGTCATATGCGCGCAATTACACATTATATTAGTCACCGTTGCATTGGGGACCGTCAAGATGTTATTATCGATGTCATATGCGCGCAACGACACATTATATTTGTCACCGTTGCATTATCTGTACGTCAATTAAGGACGAGGACATTACTAATAGTGCGTTCTATTATATAAATTACATCTTGGCTTTTTGGGCCTAGTTTGTCCGACTATGTATGTACAACTCCATTCCGCTAACTCAAATAAGTACTTATAAGAACCTTAGCGGAACCGGATATAGTTGATAAAACAAAGACCGCTAGATGAAATAAAGTTAGCTTCATACATGTGTAGTTTTTTTATTTTTCATAACTCAAGTGTTCGGACCAACTTACGTACACCTCGTGCTGAGTCAGATTGGTGGCGATTTAGTTTCGCATACTAGATTTCTACTAAGCAAACTTACGTTCCTCATAATAATTTGCTGGAGTCACCAAAACCAAGTTATGTGTCAAAAGAAAATAACTCAAAGCATAAGGAAAGTGGTGTACTCTTGAAAGAAATATTATTATGCAATTCTCCAAACAGCGGTGCTACGCTCACCGCTCAATATCTTACCATCCGTCTTGACAATTAATGGTTCGGATTTTTAAAAAACTCTTCTATGGAAGGGTTAAACTCGGAATTTTCCCTGAAAACTTTTTGCTGGAAGAGTCTTTTAAAATTCGGACCGTTCAAAATACTTTTGAACGGTGAAATTAAGAGCGATGGAGGGGCGATTAATATTGAACGGTAGGCGTAGACTTTTGGTTCTCTTTTTAAGTAGTGGGGTCACAACATATAAGAAGTACTGGCAATCTAGCATTCACTGAAACAACCAAGAAACTCAGACCTAACAAATAGGAAAGAGACAGGACAATTTGGGGGGTAAATAGGAGAATGACAAGTGGACTTGTTGAAAATTTGAAGGATTTTTTTAGCAACATCACTACTCCTATTTTAACCTAATAATTTTGTTTGGGATCAAACATGATCAAACATATAAGAACAGGATTAAGAGTTAACAGCTCACTCTGTCGAATTCTTCCAAGTAACATTCCAATTGCTGTGCATTTAGAGAGCAAGTTTAAAAAACCAATATAAGTTTCTAACTACTTCCTAGGCAATTTCTAATCACGTACGGGAGTGGATTGACCATCGGTTTTAGGTTTGCTGCTAGCAATTTCGCCGTTCCAGTGGCGCAAATTCGAGTCTAGAAAACAACTCTAAAACAAAAGGGATTAGGGTTCACGTCATACTTGTTGCCGCTGCTTTAATCTTATTAGCTCGTTTTTTTTGGTATAAATTCTATACTCTTTTGTAATTTTTCCTTAATAGTGATTTCGCAACTGGCATTCTTCTCTGTCTTAGGAATATATAGGAAAGTATGATATAATTGTTTCCTTCTCTTTAGTTTTTACGTACATACAACAAAGACCGTCAAGAGGCATTTGGTTTAACGGCGTTAGGGGTGCACTTAGACATCAGCAGAAAAAAGGTCAGGAGTTTAACTCCTCTTTTAATGTGCTAATCTAACTTACTAACACTGCTAACTTTCGCCGGTAAAAAAAAAAGGACAAAAAACAAAAACAAAGACCATTAGGTGCGACATTAAGGAAAGTCAAAAAAGGGTGATTCTTTGTTGGTAACAAGGAAAAGTCAAAAGGGTAACTCATTATTTCTAGTCTGTTTTCTGGGTTTGGTCGGGGGGACTGACTTTTGGTTACTTTGGTTTTCGATTTGTTTTTCCTTGTGGCTGCCACCTTGCCAACTGGTTATGTTCTCTCTGCAGGGTGGGGTGTAATTAATGAGTCTACTGACATATGAATGTGGAGTGGTTGCGTGTAAGTTTAGTTGCGATGCTTTCTCTTCGTTATAATGTCGTCTAGCTAGTTTTCAATCCTTTTAATCTTTGTATAATTGTACCTATTCCGAAGATTAATAAGATCCTCTTTTTCATTGGTCAATAAGTTTATGTGCACGTAGCTCCCTAAACAAAGTTGAAGGAAAAAAACAAGGATTAGCGGAGCGGACGAAGGCTAGGGTAAACACCCGAAAAATTCGTAAACTAACACAACATCTCATAATTGAACACTAAAAAATTTGTGTATTTGAAGTACAAAACTTTGTAACAATACCACAAAAATTCTTAACTTTGAGCTGTCTTTTTGAGCTTGCGCTGTTTTTTTTACCACAAAATTCACAAACAACATAAAAATTCGTAAACACCACAAAAATTCGAAAAAATAAACCTTGAAAAAATTCATATCTCAAGCCTCACAAATTTCATAGAATGAGCCACAAAATTCGTAAGTGTACCGTACACCCAGAAATAAAACGAGTCACAAAAATTTATAAAATGAGCCACCAAAATTTGTAAAAGGGTGTATACTGAATACTTTTTCGGATGGAATATACTCCACTTATTTTATTGGGACCCAAGATTTGGTTCGATTTGTTCATTACTTGGGAATCATATTTGTCCTTTTTTTTTTCCTTTTCTTTTTGAAAAGAATCGTACTTCCTTAATGATCGGATGTAGTACGACTCTAAGTAAGATTAGGTTGGTGTTTAGTGATAAAGCATGTCTTTGGACTTTCAGCAACATTTCAGTACTAAGTACTATTTTAACCTAATAATTTTGCTAGGGATCAAACATGAGAACAGGATTAATATTCCTTAATTATAACAGCTCACGTTGTCGAAATATTCCTGGTGAAGCTAGCTAGCTCACACTGTAATTGTTGTGCATCTGGACAGCAAGTCAAAGAATCAATCCAAGTCCTTGTAATTTTTCTTAAGATTTTGGCATGGATCGATATAGATGTCTAGACACAGATGCGTCCTGAATCTTCCGATGCAGGTGAGTTCCACACGATACACGTGAGATCCATGCACATCGAACAACTATATATGGATCTGTCCGAAGTATTTTCCTTTTACTAATATGGGTGGTTTGCTATATTGATACGATCTTCCTTTAGAGTTAGTTGTTAGGATTCGTATGATCAAGGAGAGAGTGTCTTCGTAACCCTCCACAAATCGCTCTCTAACGAGAGGTACGTGCGCTGAACCGCCTTTGTTTCTACACACTAGTTTGATTAACTTTGCACTTTGTTGTTAAAGTTACCTTCCCATTGCCATTTCTTTGAAGTAATTTTTCTATTTTTTGGTCTTCGCCAACGATACCAAAAAATCGTTCCATGCAGCGAAAGTCAGCCGACGTTGCGGTTAAGAAGAGTGATAATTAGAATTACAGTTGACGAAACTTATAGAATTAAGAGAGAATTAAAGATCCAAAGTGAATAAGATGCATGTGATATTAAAAAACCATACACGACTGCATCAAATTAAAATTGTTCTTACATAAACGTACATAACAAAGCAGAACGACAAGAAATAATGCATGAAGCCAACCCAAGTTTACCGGAGACAAAACTTGCATGGTTTTGTGGTTGGTCTTTAATTACTACTAGTTGGCAGTATTAATTTTGTTCTTAGTCATTAGATCTACTATCACTTAATTAAGATTAATTATAGGTTGATCTTAATCACACTTAAGCTTTCTACTACTGTAATTACCATCATTTTGATGAGGTAATAGAGTAGTATTATTTACAAACAATGTAGGGAGAGATTTTTCAGTGCCGAGCGGGTATATCCCACGTGGTACCCGTTCGGTGCATCCGAGCCGTCCGATATACTTTTGGATGGCTCGGATTGAAATTCTCTCTCTCCTCTCACCCCAACACTTTCTCTCTCCTTTTCTCTTTCCAAATCTGAGCCGTTCAAAAATGAAATGGACGGCTCGGATGCGCGAGCGGGCACCACGTGGTACCCGCTCGGCACTGAAATTTTTTCCCAATGTAGGAGAGAGAAACGACAGACCGGTACTCCCGGAGTACCCGTAAATAAAAGATTACGACCACGCAATGAAGGTCATCTCTTGTTTTACAATCACCTAATAAAAGTGAATAATAATGTCTGTGCCGCATAATTTGTCGCTACTTAAATGGTACCACATAAGTATCGTCACGTGACACTCCAGAAACGCTGAATAATTACTGTTTGATATTCTCTGGTGTATCACTACATGTCTACATGGTTTCTTTTTTATATCATTTTTAATGATATTAAAATCCTTTTTTTGCTGGTAAAAAAAACTACTAAAACATTGTACCCTTTTAAAGAGACCAAGAATCTCTTCAAGAAAATTCACGACCTACAAAAAGAAGCCACGTGTTCAATGTTGATATTCCAATAATAAGATAACCATATTAATAAAGGGGATAATTTATTTATTTATTTATATTTTTCGAGTAGGTTAGATGTTAACACTGACTCTGACTCAAGTTAAAGTATGCACATGATGTACTTAAAAGATTTCATGCTTTAACAATTAATTATTTATTTTCCTTCTATTAATGTTCTTTCTTTTTTCTCTGGGATTATTTAAAACACATTCCACACGCAAATCCATTTATGTACGATTGGCATATTTTCATAAATATTCAAACCGCGTTACTGAGTTTATTTTTTTATGTGATATACGTGTGATGCAAACTTTTTGGATATATATATATATTTCCCAATAGTTCATGCCGGTGATTATGTCTTTGAAATTCTGTATGTTTGTTTCGATCTTTTCCACATATATATCCAGAATTTGATTGTGACATTTTTTACGAGGAATTTTTGGGTGCCGGTAGGGTACCACACACGTGGTACTCGTCAGCGATTCAGACCGTCCAAACGGTTCGAATTTTAGAGAGAGAATGGTGGGATGAGAGGAGAGAGAGGGAATAAATCTGAGCCGTTGGATCACTGCTTGGACGGTCTTGACCGCCTACGGGTACCGCCACGTGGTGCCCGGCCGCTCGACACCCGAAATTTTTTCGGGAAAATGACGGCCCAGGCCGTGTTTTGATAATTAATACCCGCCAAGGACATGCTGAGAACATTTGTTAATGCTGAAAATATCCTTGGCGGGTATTAGTTATCGAAACACGTCATTGGCCGTCATTTTTCCAATTTTTTCGCTCCACTAGGTGGACTAATCCGTTGATACCGCGATAATCCGAACCCATTCATCATTAGTTTTTTTTTTTTTTTGAAAGGCAAAAAAATTAGTTTGGCTCGCTCTATTATTTGTGTAATGAATTCTGATCAATTCGGAAATTTGTTAGTTCCACAATTTCTGTTTCATCATATTTTTTTGAAAGAAAATTAGTACTGACCTATTTCTTTAATTTACATTGGCAGACAAGATCCAGCACATTATATATCTTACGTATTCGTCAAGAAATTGCACCAAGCAATACCACATGCATATCAGAAGGGGATTCCAATCACGCTTTGAGTCCGAAGCTTAGGTCCAACCGCGTATCCTGGTAGTTAAAGAGTACCTTTAACCCCACCAACCAAATCTAGGAGACTCGAACATAAACATTATTGAAAAAAACCAAGCGCTTATCCATCGAACGAACCTAGTAGTATTAATTCCAATTCATAAGTTAAATTTACTACTCATAAATCAGAAAAAGAGCAAATTAATAACCACGATTGAAGACGGGAGCGACGACAAGGTCATTTCTGTCCGCCGCCCTTCTCACCAAGCCGTACGTGGATGTTACCGGTATCAAGTTCTAGCGGTACCAATTAATTAATCAAGGGTGCTCATGAGCCCATGCATGGTTGGTCTCGGACTGGATCCGCCGTGTGTATTTTGAGTCCGAAGCTTAGGTCCAACCTCGTATCCTGGTAGCTAGAGAGTAGCTTTAACCCCACCAACCAAATCTAGAGACTCGAACATAAACATTATTGAAAAAAACCAAGCGCTTATCCATTGAACGAACCAAGTAGTATTAATTCCAATTCATACTCAGCGTCCATTTTTTTTTTTTTTCCTGATAAAATTTACAACTCATAAATCAGAAGAAAAAAAAAAAAAAAAGAGCAAATTAACCAATCAAGTGTGGACGTTACAACAAGGTCATTTCTGTCCGCCGCCCTTCTCACCGAGCCGTAAGTGGATGTTACCGGTATCAAGTTCTAGCAGTACCAATTAATTAATCAAGGGTGCTCATGAGCCCATGGTTGGTCATTGACAAGAACTTTGGTGAGATGGACCATCGACTGCGCTCTAGAAGAATCATCATGATCTCCATATAACCATCAGACCATAAAATTGTCATCCTTAGTCAGTGCATCTATTTTGTATGCAATAGTTTTGTTATCTAGTCTAGCTTCTTGTTATACTATAGTTCCTCACAATAAGTACATCCGGATAATATGTTCGCGCAAACAAATCGTCCGCGGATCCCGACCATTCAAAACACAATCTAACGGCTGAGGAAAGAAGTCCGCACTTTACACAAAATCCGGGATCTCGGACGGGATCCGCCGTGTGTTTGTATATATCCCAATAGGGCATGCCGGTGATTAAAACATCTTGGAAAATTAGAACGCGCAAATGAAGTCATTGTGGAAGAAAGTCCTACATATTAAGGGTAGCTAGTCCAACATAAAGTACACAAACAGTGCCATCATGATCATTATTTAGTTTGTTTTTTGCTCTTTTTAATGCTCGTAAGCATGAAATGTGACCCACAAACGACATCCACACGTTCAAATGCCATTAAAAATCTATTGATTGGGCAGCTAGGACTGAAAACGAGACCAGTGCCGGCTCACATATTCTGAAGGCACGAAGTGAATTTTCAATATTGGGCCCCTTGCGTATTCAAGAATTCTTATTAAAAAAAATGACAAAAGTACAAAAAAAATTTAAAAAAAATCTAACTAAAAGGATTCAATTATAACAATATAAACGTAGAAAGATATGATTGCTTTATGGCTGCAACATGATTGTGGTTTCACGGCGTTCAGGGGCAGGAGTTCTGGTTTGGGGTTGTTTAGGACCAACGCTTGGGTCTCGGGTAGCTTTGAAGAATAAGTAATTTTAGTTTTCATCTGCCCTTGTCCTTTTAATCTTTGTAATTTTTGAATTCGGAGATTAATAAAATTCTTTTGCTTATTAAAGAAAAGAAGAAGATATGATTGCAAGAGTTTTTGAAGAAAATAAGATAGTTTGCTTTTAAATATGATTTGTGTGAAAAAATAACAAACAGTAATAGCTCGCTCAAATTTTTCAATTTTTAACTTTTGGGATAAGTTTTTTTAATCAAATGTAAGAGCTAGCATATCTCTTCTATAGTCTTGTTTGTTGTGTTTGTTGGCTGAAAATTTTCAATAAAAGTAATTGAGTAATGTGATTTTCATAATATTACAAATAAAGCAATAAATGAAAGAGGAGGGGCCTAAGAAGTGAAAAAATGAATTTGGAGTGCATGGGAGTCGAACCACAGCATTACGTTATCACCGAACCAAGTACCTAGTTTGCATTTTTATTTGAAAACTTTCTAATGTTTATCTGTAAGTTACATTGCAATGGGCCCTCAACTTTGGATCAAAATTTGGGGGCCGTAAGCGGTCGCTTCTTCCGCTTCCCTTATGAGCCGGCTCTCAACGAGACGAATCAAGTTAATTATGAGATTTTTTTTTCTTGACTCGTTAAAAGTCAGGTTCAACTAAAGCATGTCTCAAGCTTGAACTAAGTCAAGCCCAAATAATCAAAGCTCGAGCTCATCTATTATTTGTGAATTTTAGTTCGAGTCGAAGTTTTCTAGAGTTGAGCAAAATTTCTTCAACTCGAGTTGAAAAGGCCAAATGAAGTAGAAATATGAATTTGAGTCGAGCTAAGGTATACTCAAACTTAGCTCAAATGAATCTAGAAGTTTAGCTCGAGCTCATTCATTAGGTCAAATGACTCGAGCTTTTTAGCTAGCTCAAGCAGTTGTGAACACTTCCGTGTTCGCTTATCGCCCCCCTACTACTACTTTATCTTGCACAAGAGTGGTTTGGCGTAGAAAACTTATAGCGGGGGTTCAAGGATGGATCCAACTGAAGCAAGTGAGAGTGATTGCTTCCCTTCACGATTTGAAACACGCTTTTATTATACTGGCGACCGTCAAACTAAATAGGCCCGTCATCCTAGATTGAATTTCCGGCTCCGTCCAATGAGGATTTATATCATGTACGAGGAGAGAGCATCGTCGTCGGAGGTATTAAAAAAAAAAAACCCTTTCTGGTTTGTCAATTGGCAGTTTAATTTTTTTCCGCCAACTTGTGTCGGTTCTCCTTGCCTCCATATTAGTACTCAAGGTAGGGTAATATTCCAAGAATTTGCCTTACATATAATGCCAGGAATTGCCTTTTTCCAAAGAGTTTTTTCCACCACTTCTATGATTTGTAAGTAGATTTCAGTGGTTTCCATTATTGCTTTTTATAATCTTTGCATTCACAATGAGATCACTGTCGGCTGCACTCCCTTGAGTTTTTTTAAGTAAGAACTTCATGATAATAAGGATAAAATACAAGAAACAGACTTCCGACAACTGAACGAAGCCATAGGGAGACGGTGAGAACAACTTAACAAACACATACCGGAGTAAAACCACTTTAGCACCTGCAAAAAAAACTACTACTCCATTATGGAACAACATTTATACAGAAACAAATTACTAGCGTAGCACACGATGCTGTGGTGCTCGAACACATGAGGATCACTGCAACTATCCTCAATGGCATGCATTCGTTTGCACTACGTACGTACTAAAGTTGTGATCCAACTTCTTCCACACATCCTAATGGATAAGAACACGTCAAATCCTTTGATGCCACTAGAAAATAGACCAAAGTATTTTTTTTTTCCCTTCTATAAATAAATATATCATTGCCCTTTCTCCTACTTGGATTTATTGAGTTAAATATTTTCTATTATGTCCATACTAATTCCAGCCATATGCCAACCATGCAACTGACTAGTATATGCTACCATATATAGCTGACATTGGGACTCACGACAAAGTGTATATTTTAAATTGAGAATTCCAAATACATAGTACTTAATTACTTAGACTTGATATTACAAGGGAAGATGAAGACAAGCTAACAAAAACTCGTTCAGGGTCGGTTTGGTTAATAAACAAACCAAGCTTGGATACTTCCTAAAGCTTGTTAATTTTGAATAAGCTAAAACTCGGCTCTTTCAGTTTATGATGACTAAAAAATTCAAGTTATTCGAGATCGACTGAATTAAAAGCTCATTTGAGATCGACTCGCCAGATAAACGAGTCAAGCTTGAACGCATTTTTGAACATCCTATTGAAGGCTAATAAGTTTTCAAGCCAAGCTCGAACACTCCATATATTGCTTTGGCTCATTTGGTTCGTCTGTCAGCTCTAGTCATTGACAAGGGAACATGGCCGACTCCGGGCTAAGGCCCATGAGACGCAAGCCTTAAGCCCCCCAAAACGTCCAAAAATTAGGATCTCCACTTGTTTTTAGTACCTAGTATATATGTGTTGCTATAGGGCCAATTTTTTAACCCGTGAATATATTTTACATAAAGCCCAATGGCCTAGTCAAAAATGGATCTGAGGAAAAAACAAGCAAGAATAAAATTGAATTCACAGGACCTCAGGATCGCTAATCTCTAAGAAAATTATTCAATGTGGTGAGTGCATCATTAATATGGATGCATCTTTTCTTCATAAACGATAATTCCCATTGCAAACAGACCCAATGAAGTGACGAAGAAGGATTACACATTAGGATATTAAGGGCCTCATCTTCAAAGATCGTCTTAGGCCTCCGAAATCTCGAAGCTAGCCCTGCAAGGGAATAAGAGAGAATCCAGATAGAGAATGTGATCCCGCGCTAAATAGTTGTTTGCACTTTGCACTTGTTTAGGGGCTTTTTTTGCTTCATGGATCATGCAAGTGTGACAATTTTGAAGTCCATGGTATGATTTTTAGCAGGGAATGTACTCCAGCAGATGATTTTTGGTATTTGTTTGAACCACAGTCAAAAATAAGTTTGCATTGCTTGTCCCAAGCTGTGCCTTGAGATAAAAATGAACTCGTGGGAATCTTTGATGCCATAAAGGAATTCTAGATCAGAACAATGATCCTTGTGAAGTGAAGGACTTACTGCATAAACCATAGGGAAAATGACGGCCCAGGACGTGTTTTGATAATTAATACCTACCAAGGACATGCTGAGAACATTTGTTAATGAACAAAATGTCCTTAACTAGTATTAATTATCAAAACACGTCTTTGGCCGTCATTTTCCCTAAACCATATTTATGTTGTACCCATGAAGGTTCTAAATACAATACTGGTTAGAATACCAATTTTTCTACTCGTACGGTACATACCGATACTCGTGAGATACCGTATACCGTTTCGAATTTATTGCCATTAATGCTATTTCCCACATTAAAGAATTTAGTATAACAAATAGAATTATTGATAAGAAAAAGAAAAAATGTAGCCCAGTATTGACAACTACCATAAGATACTATCAAGTATTGAAAAATAAATTCAAAAGTAGTCTGGTACTGTTCGGTATTGGCAGTAGTGGTACTAACTGACATCGACCAGTATTTGGTCTATACCGATACGTACCGGTTGGTATGGGATTCAAAACCTTGGTTATTTTGTTCACAAACATGTAGTTTAAGTCCTCCTTGTGCTGCTGGCAAAGGACCAAACAGAGTAAAAGACCTTGAAAACACACAACAAAAAGTCTAGAAATACACCTTTAAAACACAACTCTGAACATAATTGTCTTCGGAACGGCAGAACCTTTAGATGTATGTGAATCCATATGCATCTAGCGATTCCGAACACAATCCGGACTTGTGTTTTAAAGGTGTGTTTGTAGCATTGCTCAAAACACAGTGTCATTGGCATGTACAACAGCCAAACCAAAATGGGCTTTTCCAGCTCTACAGTTGTATCACATCATTATATCCCTTATTACTAAGTATTCTTTTTGCCCCTATTTTCCCACCTTCAACTCTTCCAAAATGGACAAAAGGGAGTATCCCAACAAATCCTAATAACTATCACCTGAAAATCCTATTTGAAAATGGAATCAATCAGCAAAAGGAAAATCAATATTCATCATCTCCATCATTGTCATAATAGCTATAATCCTCTACTTCCTCCTCATTTCTAGAATACCATTCGTCCATAAACAGTTCTTCGCCGTCCATCTCTTCCACATCTCCATTCTCTTCTTCCTGCTCATCGCCATCACAATCGGTATATGCTCCATTTCGTTCCTTGCTGAACTGTTGTTGGACATCAATGTCACTAGCATGCGGTGATTCAATGCGAGTTCTTTTGGTATCATGAACGGGCTGCAAATGGTATTTACATAAGCATATCGCGGATGGCATGGAAGAGTCTAATCATCTTTCCAACATATGAAGAAAACTACACAGAACAACACCACACCCCTCTGTCGAAGGAACAGGGATTTCAGCAAATTTATATTTGTTGTTTTAAAAGTATTAATATTAGGGATACTTGGATTAAGTAAAATATCCTAGCATTATCGGGTTTCCTGGTTAGGATTGATTCAGTATTTTTATTTAAAAGTATTAATATTAGGGATACTTTATTGTTCTTCTGTATTGTCCCTCAAAATGATTTGAGCTTGGTTTAGCAACACCAATTTAAACGTGCCCCCAGTCATGTCACCAAGCTCGAGGGAAGCTCTTTTATTACCATGGTGAACCAAAAAAATACAATTCTTGAACAAAATTGTTCAATTGCAGCCATTGTGGCTCAAATTTAAATTAGAAAAAACAAGCTTCAGCCAAATCTCGGTATTAATAAGAGAAAATCCATATCTCATTACTAGCTGGTGAATCCAAACTCGTGGGTGACAACTGGTTATGAGAAGATCAGTAATTGATTGGTTACGTCAAGATTGGTAGGCGACTATGCTAATGTCAAGGTTGGTATTACAAAAATTTCAGAACTCATATTGAACATGTTTAATGCGTAGATTGCTTTACTATCTATATTAAAAAGATAGTAATAAAGAAGCACGTTTGGACAGGAGATACCTGATCATCGAAGAGTTTATCGTGTACATCATAGTTGATCTTCGAACTCAATCCCTGTGGAAAATAACAATTTACTGAAATAGACAATGAACTACTTAAAGAGGAAGGGAGAAAAGTGAATGAAGTCTGACGATACCAATTACCATAAGGAATAGGAAAGGGGCAGTCAAGAAATTAGGTAACAATTCGAAGAGAAAGACATGCCAGCATATATGATAAAATCAAGTTTCATGTATCACAACACAAACAACTGAAAACAGACTTGCAAGTACTTATTTTAGGTCTTAGTTTTCCCATACCATACCTTCTTTGTTAGCATTTGGCGGGTTTGCTTCTGCAGCTGTTTGAGCAGGATTGCCATTTTCTGAAGCTTGTTTTTTCCGTCGTTCCTGATTCACAAACCAAAACTCTAAGATTGAAGTTCAATAGTAAAAGGAAATAGATTAAGCAGATGCAGGTGGCCACCTAAAGCCTCTTCGATGTTGAGTACAAAAGTGTCGAATTGGGATACCTCTTTCTTATCAGCTGCAGAATCGGACATCATGGTGTCTACGATTTCCTACTACTGTGTTAACAGGGGATATAAAGCAAGGGTGTGTGCTTCTACTTTTGAGATAAGCTCTAAAATTAGGAGGGTCTAAATAAAAATAGGACTAAAACTAAATAAGCAAAATCATAATTCATCAACCTTTGAAATATGCATAAAAGTGTAAATCGAGTTGAAGTTCAAGAAAATTTACGAAGATAGCAATACCAGTAGTCAAATATACAAATGGAGGGAGAAATCTTGATGCCTTTACTTAAAAATTATAAAAAACAATATGTTTGTGAAACGGGTGTAGCCGAGAAGAAAAGTTGATGTCTGGCAAGACTAGAAATGATAGGATCGACTTCTTGTTAACACGAATTATAATATTTACATGTGTTCTGTATTTACACTTCTATAAAATATTCCTAAAAGCTTCCCGTGCCGGTCTCAAAAGAGGAGCACCTATGATCCTCCGCTCCCCCGCATCCATCACCTTCACTCCCGTCCTGCTCCTATCCATGATTCTTGTAACTAAGAGACACCTAGGTCAGTTAAGGATTTTGACAGCACACATGAGGGTAATTTTAGGGAACAAGGAAGACTGCAATTAATATGGGTTAAGATGGAGGAGAATTTTGCTAATCAGTTAGGCTAGCAACAGAAGGCTGTAACTTTATCCAGGCCACAAACTCTAACATGGATTGTCTAGCACTCTAGCTTGTGCCGTGCTTCCATTTTCCCAGAGAATTAGAATAATCACATTACCTCAAGAGACCCAACACAGCGATACTTTTACTAATACTTATCTGACCCAAAAACACTAGATCCTATTGGTAGAACAGGAAAAGACAGCAACAAACTTGCTCCTGCATGTTTGATTTTTGCTCTACTTTTTTTTTTTTCTGTTTAACCAGATTTTTCAAGTATTCCTCACTCTTTCCTTAGGGGGAAAAAAAAGAGAAAAACAAAACGCTAAAATAAATGTTCATGTTAAAGTTATCCAATCAAATATCTACTTGAAGATAGAGTGGAAGGTGGTGGTCTGCATTTGACTTTACTATTTTTTGATCGGATAATTATTTGCCAATTTCACTTTTTCACATGAACTAATGGAAATGAAGTTGGGGTTACAATAGAATAAGAGAAAAAGAAAGAATTCATTTTCTATTTGACAGAAAAGGATGGCATGCAAGTATGCAACAATGTAATTAGGAAAGGGGCGAGCTATTTGCAACCACAAATTTCCTGAACGTAGCCTGTTTTAAACATGGTGAACAGTGCACGTGCAGTTTAAAACAGGCTACGTTTAGGAAATTTGTGGTTGCAAATATCAAGCCCCTTAGGAAATGGTCTGTAACTCTTGCTTGGACTCACAGACTGTGAGTCTCTCATTTCCCTCATTTGTGATTTAACCCAAAAATATGCCCCTAAATTGGGAAAGGGTACAACAAACTGAACAAAGAGTCTTGAAAAAGCTTCAGTTGGTGGAGGCTGAAGAGTAATATGCAGGAAAGGCTAATTTGATTCTTTCATCCCACAAGCAAGTAGATAAGATAGGTACGTTCCAACCTCTAGCCTCTTTGTAATTATATCTACTTTATGTCTTCAAATTCTTAATCATCATTGTGTTGTTCTCACAATTTTTTCACAAAGCAAAACAATCTTGTGATTGTGATTGTTCTTATGTATTACCCTAATGGGTTCTAATAATTAACTATTGGGTGATAAGTGGAAGTCAGTCTTAATTAGAACAAGTGACGGTGCTTACTCCTGCTCACATTATGTCTTTACCCATCTAAACTGTAGACTCTATAAGCAGCAATTTGGGATATTATTGTTTTGAAACATAAAACCTAGTCACGATTTTGGATGGTTACCCCTACTTTGTGACAATGTAATCTACTGCGTATTGCTCTACAGACGTCCTTTAGATCCCTAGTGGGCATTCAGTTTATGGGCTTAAATATGTGTCAAGGAATCTAATAAGTGGTGGATTTTCAGTTTCGAGTAACACGAAGAAAACTAATTGTTCAGAGATCTTTGCAAAGAGCTGGATTGAAGGTGTGTTAATACGAGACTCGGAGCTTTTACATATCACGCCCAATAAGACCCACCATATACATAAAATGTGGGTCGCCAATAGTACCACAAAGAAGTACAATTGAAAAAAGGAGGATATTTACCTCCCTTGATTTTGCTACAGCAGCAAGTTCTTGAGCACTGTGCATTTCATCAGAAGCCCCACTAAGGTCCTTAAAAGCAGCTGCTGCTGATTCAATGGAACATCAAACCAAAGTATGATTGGTAATCGATAAAGAAACTACACATCTTTCTAAACTACTAGAGGTGAATTGATGTGCAAAGTTGATACACAAACTATCATTACCTGTTTTCAATAAAAGGAAGTTTGCCCCTCGACCTTTTGGGAGAACATGTCAAAATACTTTGTGAAGCTTAACTATGCAAGCATATGTCAATGTAATTGAGTTGCATACCTCATCGTCATCAATATCCGAAAGTCTGTCTGGTTCATCAGCAATACTATTTGTATCATTAGACTTCTGAAATATATCAGCATCATCACCAATTGTGGCCTGATCTTCTACAGAAGCTGCAGAAACAGAGTATTTTCAGAAGCACAAGAAAATTATCCACATTAAATGAAAGACTTGACCTAGACAAGACATTTCTTTATTCATAGTAAAGCACTTACAAGCACAAGCAGACTCTGTGAAGTAAGCTGTCTCAGCTCAAATCATGTATAGATTGCAAGAGTTCGTGTAAACCTCTACTCATTCTTAGTAGGTCACCTTGCTACTTGCCAACATAAAAAGAACAAATATATTTAGCCATTCATACTGGCCACTTCACTGATATGCTCGTCACTGCTTTCGTGTCGGTGAGGCTTCAAGATACAACTTGAATATCTGTAACCTTCTCAGAAGATGCTTCGGGTAATCTCTCCCTTTCTGCAATCTGGAAAGCAGGAGGGTCTGCTCCTCCATGGATGCCGCCAGAGAGTTCGATGAACTACGAACACCAACCAAAGTGTGAAGGCAAAACAGAAAGGTGGGTCATGGAAAAGGAGATATTGTTAGAAAAGCTCAGCCCATAAAATCTCCTTAAAACCCAGGTGTTAAGAAGAGGAAAGCTAAGACCTTACATAACCAGCATAGAGAGGGCTTGTCCAGGCGATGTGGAACACAATCCAACACACCCCCTGACCCACAAAGCGTGGTAACCGGATAACAATCAACGGTTCACCAACGAAAGGCCCAAACCAGAGCTCTGATACCATGTTAGAAAAGCTCAGCCCATAAAGTCTCCTTAAAACCCAGGTGTTAAGGAGAGGAAAGCTAAGACCTTATATAACCAGCATAGAGAGGGCTTGTCCAGGCGATGTGGGACACAATCCAACAGATATAAAAAAGAGAGAGGAGTTACTTCTTGACAACAACTTTCGCACAGTCCAGCAAAATGAGGCTTTTGGTCTTTGTGTTGACATAGCACTTCCATTGTCTCAGAATTTCGAGAATTAGCATCTGACAGTTGGCTTACATGATCCTCCTTTTTTAGCTCATCAGCATTCTTAATGAGCTCTTCAATCTAGTAAAGATGTGAATTCTAATCAACAATGAATCACCAACGAGACAATAATTCAAAAACTAGGAGTTACTGACTTGAGTCAATCACATTGCCCCTACGAGCTAAGCCTACAAACTTAACGAGTTCCAATAATGTGTTTGAACTTGCCTTATTTATCATTTGAGTCATTCTCAAACAATCTTTTTAAGGAGCCAAACACAGCTCAAGTAGCTTGTTCGTTTTCCAGTCATATACATGTGTGTTTTTTTCCCATGGAAACTTGTTTGTAAATTTATATTATGGAATTGGGATCCTTGCATACTCAAGTTCAAAAAAGATATTACATAAAATTAAACAAATACTTTGATTGGTAAACTAACTACTCCGAGTATTAACAATTCTACAACCATGTCCGAGGATCAAAATTACACTCCAGTCTCTTGGTTAAACTAGCATGGAAACGGAAACCTTTCATACGAAATTCAGAAATATTTGCTAAATGCTTCAGATATCAAATATAGAGTAATTGATAGGGAAGTTACTGTTAAGCTCCCAGAATCTGTATTCTCAAATTCTATCAGCCGTTTTGTCAATGTTGCTTCACATACATGAACAGCTTTCACCTGGCAGAATACGGAACTGTTTTCCAAAAAAAGTGCAAAACCTAGCTGGCTTGTATTGTGGGTGTGCCAGGACCAAATGACAGTCCAAACTTGCCGTGAAGGCCTGATTGCCTGGATCTAACTTCTATTCAATGATTGTGTTAGGCCTAAAGGGTAAGGCCCGGAGATGGTTCGTTGTTTGCCTTTGCTGGATAAGGACTTGGAATTTCCTAACTGATGCTAGAAAATGGAAAGAAAGATAAACGAAGCTAAATTTGAATCAAACGTACTCCATTAACGGTTTAACGAAGTTTGGGTGCAAGGATTACAATAAGAAGCTTTAAACTACTTTGCAGTGAGTACAAGCATTGTTTCTAAAACAGAGGAATGAAAAGGTAGTTGCATAAGCCATGGGCTCTTGAGGTCGTGGACTTGGGAAGCCTGAGCAGCTTCTAAAACCTCCAATGAACGCGTGCCAACTGTCCTTTCCTTGTTCCTTACTCCAAGGTTTCGGCTGGCACCTTTGCATGAGGCCTAAAACAAACCTTTTCAGGCCTAAATCTTGTCACAAGGAAGATCTTGGGGGCTCCCAAGACTAAAAACCGAGATCTTTCTGCAAATCGGCAGACTCCTCAGCTACTTTTCTTCTTTTGAGGCCCTTTGATTGGTTCCTTGAGGGAGCAGCTTTGATACAAAAGGAATTTTCGGGACTTGGTCCATCCTTTCTTATGCATGAAGCTGAACAAGGCCAAGGTAAGCTGCTTGTGAGCTGCTTCCCCTTAGCCAGCCTTTGATTGAAGGCCGACCTTGAAACTTGTGGCGTGGGACCCATTCCTCCTCTAGCAAGCTTCCTCTCAAGCCTTATACCACCACTTTTTCTAGAGGCTTCTTCATGATTCTACACAAAAGGGTATTGGGCCCGGGGCCCCGAAACGCCGGGCCTTGAAGATGCATAGGACCCGTCATGAACCCTTCGTAAGCCCAACCTATGTAGAGCCCAGGCCTCTTGACTTGCCCCTGGCCTTTTAAGAACAGGCCCACTATGATGCTGGCGGTTCAAAAGCAGGCCTTTAACTGATTTGGACCTACTGAGACAAGTGGCCAAAACAGGGACGAGATGCACTACTTCTAGGCCTAAACGACCTTTGTTGAGTTTTATTGCAAAGGTTCAGGCCTTGTCATACTTCCCTAAATATTGGCCATGAATCTGGGCCATGCTCTACATAAAGAACGGGCAAATCATCGCTTTGGGCTTGAGCGAGCGCCTCTTTTAATTTCACCACTGACTTTTAGCACCACTGTCAGCGTTTAAAGTCATTTCTTTATTTCGGCCAAAATTGGGTATAAACAGGAACGCATCAAGCAAATTAGTAGACATGGGTCCATGAAAATTATCAGGATATCAAATAGAAGCAACATGAAAAATTCTGTCACGTTTGAAAGAAAATAATGGCAGGAACTTAAGAAAAGAAGTAATCAGTTATGATCATTTTGTATATAACTGATAATTCCTTGAACTATTATTGTGAAAATAAGTTTCAATAGAAATCACTGTTTCCCATTATTTCATAAGAGGATAAACCAAATAGAGGTTGTCTGTTTGTAAGAGATATGTTGATAAAAAATCAGATTGCCACTCCATACATTCAGTCAGAGAATCAATGCAATGTGTTCCCACCTAGGCTTTTGGAAAGGGTCAGTGCTATACATGTTGCTTAACAAGCTAGGTATGACAGCTATCGGTGCACCAGCTTGAGTGTGTGATTCTAAAGCTGGTAGCTTCAGTGGTACAAATGGATGAAAGGCCCAAGTTATTAGCATCAAATGCGTTTCTGTTGCCATCAGAAGTATATCACGTCATGGTACTTCTGAAAGTTAATTCATTCTGAGCAATAGTAGGAAAATAGGAGCTAACCTTTGTCTCTTTTCGGGGGATCAGTAACAAAAGAAACTGTATTAGGGATTGCGCCAAGGGGGCACAACTACAATCAAGCCTCCAAGGTGTTGACTGTAAAGTCAACCCAGAGAAGGCTCTAAAATCTGTACTTGTATCAGAAGACATAACTAGGAAGCAAAAAATGGGAACTTGAAAATTGGGACCCAAACCAGCAATAGAGTGGAGATGGCACATTGAAGGCTCTAAAATGCCAAGATTGTGATCTCAGAAGTCAAAACTAATAGGATGGCAGAGGGTACTAGAAAGTTGGTCCCTAATTCACACACCTCGAATCCTATAAACAAGGCAGTAATAAGCATGAAGATACAGTCTCCTTTGTAAAACAGACAGAGAGTATTAATAGCATCCCGTACTACAAGCCATTCAAGCGCTTATTTAGAAGCACTCAAGGATATCTTTTAAGGGACTTCCCTATTCCAATTTGAGGCTGCAGAATCTTTAGAAAGTAAAAGGAAGATAATGACATCAGACACCTTACAAGGAACAATTGGGAGGATGGAAAACAGACAAGTTTAACAATAGAAAACTAAGAAGCTTGGTTTATGGTGCTCAATAGTGCCAATTTTTGAAGAGGCAAAATATGCCCGAAACTTCGTAGCAGTCAAACATAATGGCCTAATGGGAAAAAAAAACAAGCTAAGCTACACCTACGATGACCAACTTTAAACATTTGAACCCATGTGAGAGAGCTGAGATATACACTGCTGCGCGGCATAGCCCGCTGGGTTTTCTGCCTGTCTGGAAATGGAATAGAATGGTAACAAGCAATCATTAAGTGCTCAAAGGATTCATAATTACCCAATAAGCAATGTACAGACCGAATAGGATCATCTACTTCATAAACTAAGAAGAATGCCAAACCGGTTTTGCATCCAGTCTCGCTTCATGCTGGCTATTATGAGTAAAGCAGTTTTACTAACCGTCATATTTTCTCCAACTAATGCTGCATGCAAATTATGTTGTGTTACTGAGCAAAAGCACTAAAATACTTGCATGATTAGAGAAAAGGCTGCATCAAGTCTTAATGAAAGTTATGACCTCTGTAACTCAAAGAAGGTTATAAGCTAGCTAATAAATTAGGTATACAATCACTACAGCCTGGAAACACCTTTAATAGGCACTTAGACAGAATATCAGGCTTCAGGTTAGTGGACAAAAACAAGGAGCTCCATAACACTGGTCCTGGGCACTACTGAGCATGCAATCAACAATAGATACCCACGGCAAATGAACACAAGGCAAAGTATAATAAACACAGCAAAGGACAATTGACAGGGACAATGCTCCACAACAAAAAGAACACGAAACTTCCTCAGATCGTTCTATTGCAACTTCCTCCATTTGCCAAAAGGATGAAACCAACATATCTGGAACATCTAAATTTTCTAGATCCACTCAAAAGAATTCTACCAACTCATGGCTTATTGAAAGCACGCCATGCAACACCCCTCCACAGATCAATGTTCTTGTCCACTTCAACACCCCTCCACAGATCATTGATAGTCTGCGTCTGTGGATGATAGATGACAATGCTTGATCCGTTTTCGATGGAAATGTGAGCTGGATGGGTTGTAGTTGCGTGGATGCCTGTGCTTCCACCGTTCTTGATTGAAACGAGCCTTCGATATCTGAGTTGATTTCTATCTCCATCCTTTGAAGTGATGTTGGGACTATTGGGATGAGTTTGAATCTGGGTTCTGTGTGTTAGACGTTGTTTACTTCGTTTGCATCTGTATTGAGTAGGTACCATTTAAATAGCAAACGAAGAACTGAAATAAGGACTAAAGCTATCATACATGCCACGATAATAGAAGTTGTTAAGTGGGTTCCGATAAATAATATTAATCGAGCCATTGGTTTAAAAAGTTAAATTGAGAAGAGGTATGAAATTATAAGTGTTGAATCAGTCTTGTTGTTCTGGGCTATTTGTTTGTTGTAATGGTTTAATCTGAGCCTTTGATTTATTTGTGTATGATGTCAGCAAGTAGATCCTACGGCTGTCATGAATGGTGGAACATAATAAGACAAAGGATTGAATAGTAGTTTATTTAATTACGAGAATGCCACTGGAAGAGAAAGAATGGTTTAGATGAGGACCACGTGTCCTTGTCAGTGAGGAGAGAGAAGAGATCTAACGGCTTATATGAATGGTGGAACCAAGGAGTAAAATGGCTCTCAAACTTCTCCAAAACGTATAAGTGGAACGGTGGAACATTTGTCATATAGTGAAAATATACGGTATAAATACATATATACGATCCTTTAAGTAAACCTCTTTAGCTCTTTTGGTCCCTTTTGGCTCCTGTGGGCCCGCACGTATATAATATTACCGTGCGGGCTGGCGCTTTTTCCGTACCCTTTAATTTGAATTGTGGGCCCCACATGTGTACGTATGTCGGGTTAGTGTGACACGTGGTGCATTGAGGGGCTTGCCCTGGGCCTTATATGTTGCATAATGATTACTGTGGACCCCACTCCACATTTAGCACTTTCCTGGAGACTGTTCATACAATTCAAACAGTTTTCCCTCTATTCTTTATAAAGTAGTTACTTAATTGTTAAGGATTGCAGAAACATGTTTAGAGTTGGGCAAAAACGTTCTTCTGTGATATTTCCCTCTTATAAGGGAAATTACAAAACGTATAAGACGTTTGGTAATAAACGATATTCAGGTTTAAAAAACTGGGGTGTGAGACGTCTTCGAAATTATGGGGTATCCAGTTCTGGTAAACGTAATTTCCCAAGTAGAGCTATTAAGGACGAGGTACTTAGACCAAAAGATGGTGTGGTTAATGGTAGTGATTACAGTGATTATTTTAATTTGCCAAGTCTTGGTCAAGGTGTTGATTCCAGACATACAAATCGTGTAAAAGTATGGTCTATGAATCTGGATGGTCGCTTTCACATTCGGAATATTGATCAAACAATGGGGGAGGATCAGAACCCTGTGGTTGAAAATATTGAAGGATACGTTGGTATCTTTGTTATTTTAGATCGTATGCCTGTACCGACTGGTGTTCCAAGCTTCTCCGATGTCTTCGGTGAATTACCAAATAGTGATGGTTCGAGATTGGATCAACATATTCGTGTTGATCAACTAAGCAGATTTAAAGTTCTAGTCAGGGAGCGGAAGTATGTTAATGAGAATGTTTCTGGCACCATGTTTACTCTGAAGCGGTTCTTGAAGTTCAATGGTCGTAATCGTATTGTGACCTCTTTCAAAGATATGGGTGTTAATACCAGTGGACGTTATGGAAATATTAGGGATAATGCTATATTTATGTTTGTGGTGTGGGATTCATCTGCTGCTTCTGTTTTGCGATATAGCATAAACAGTCGTATTGTCTATTTCCATTGAATGTATTGTTATTAATAAAGGTTTTCAGGGTTTATATATTTGCATTTGGATATATATATATATAAAAATAAAGAGGAAACAGAAAATAGAACATTTGTCTTGGAATTGCTTTAATTAAAAGGGCATTGGGAACTTATAATAACATTGGAACATTTGTCTTGGAATTGCTTTAATTAAAAGGGCATTGGGAACTTATAATAACATTGGAATGACTCATATTATTAATGATATTGGCACCGCAGGTGAGATTACAAATATAAAACAACGGTAATTAAACTTTGGGCTTTTCTTCGGGCTGTGCCGATGTTGAGGCCTTCATTGCTTGTGCTACTGCTGAGCCCACTATGTTTGCAAGTTCATTGGGCTCTAAACTATTGTGTTTGAAGTGTTGGAGCCCACTTCAGATATTGATGGGCCTGGATCTTGGGCCGGACTGAATATGGGCTGAATTGGAGTGGGCTCAATTGGGTAACTTACTAACGAACGGGCCTGTTGGAATGTTAGGCCTGGTAATAGCAGTGGCCTGTGTCTTCCAGATGTGTCGATTGTGCTTCTAGTCCTGCATAGCTTTGGTTGTTTGGGTGCATATGCTACGTGAGAACAGTCCACGTCTTCCTCGTTGAACTTCTTAGACTTAATCTTGAAAGACGGTGGTCGGAATTCGATTTCCTCTGGGTTCTTTGATGTGCATAGCTTCACGTATGCCTTGATCTTGCCAACAAAAGTACATGTGGGGCCCACAATTCAAATTAAAGGGTACGGAAAAAGCACCGGCCCGCACGGTAATATTATATACGTGCAGGCCCCAGAGAGCGGAAAAAGCAGAAAGAGGAGAGAGAAGGAAGTCCACTACTATATATTGCATACCGTTCCACCATTTGACTAAGCCAAGTTTGAGAGCCATTTTACTCTTCGGTTCCACCATTCATAACAGCCGTTAGATCACTTCTCTCTCTAAGATGCCAAGGCCACGTGGCTTCAATCTACACGTTAAAAACTATTTCCTCACTTGGCCCCAATGTAACATATCTATCACAGAGGCCCTTGAGCAAATTAAAAATACCACTGGAGCGGTTAACAAGAAATTCATTCGAGTCACAAGAGAATATCACGAGGATGGAGAACCGCATCTCCACGCACTGGTTCAATACGAAGGGAGGTTCCAACTCACGAATCATCGCCATTTCAACCTCCAATCCCAAATACCGTTCAAGGGAATACCAATGCCACATTGAATCCGCTAAATCAAGTTCTGCTGTCAAGTCCTATATCGAGAAAGGGGGAGAATACGAGGATTGGGGAGAATTCCAAATCGATGGACAATCTGCTAGAGGAAGTCAGACCTCAGCTGCTGACGTTTACGCAGAAGCCCTAAATGCAGGTAATAAGCAGGAAGCACTCCAAATTATTAAGGAAAAAGACCCCAAATCATACGTTCTTCAATTTCATAATATTAATGCCAATTTAGACAAAATATTCCAAGTTCCAATACCACCATATGTAAACCCTTATAGCCCAGAGTCTTTCAATCAGGTACCGGAGCAGATGTTGGACTGGGCTCGCAACAACATCATGAATGACGCTGCGCGTCCAGACAGGCCCATAAGTATAATAATAGAAGGCCCAAGTAGAATAGGTAAAACGAAGTGGGCCAGATCATTAAGCCCACATAACTATTTATCTGGTCATTTAGATTTAAATTCAAAAGTGTATTCAAACGATGCGTATTATAACGTCATTGATGACATCGCACCGCACTATCTGTTTCTAAAGCACTGGAAACACTTTATTGGGGCCCAGCGAGACTGGCAAACCAATTGCAAATACGGAAAACCAATTCAAATTAAAGGCGGGATCCCAACAATTGTGCTCTGCAATCCTGACGTCCAATCAAGCTTTAGTGTCTCAAAGACGAGAACAATGGTCTTAAAATATGGACAAGTCTCAATTCCATATTCATGGTTCTCGATGAGAAACCCCTCTATACCCAGGCTCAAGAACCCACCGTCACAGAAACCGCTACACAGAGCATCCAAAACCAGGAGGAGACGAATTGACTGCCAATGTGGATGCACAATCTACTTCACATTAGAGTGTGCAAACCATGGATTCACGCACAGAGGAACCACTTACTGTCCTTCAAGCAACTACTAGCGCCTACTACTGGGAGCTGAAAAATCCCCTCTGGTTCAAAGTCACCAGACTCATAACCGTCCCAGATGCCCAGATGCACCAACGGTGCAATCTACAAATCAGGTTCAACTACAACCTGAGGAAAGCGTTGGGTCTTCACCAGTGTTATCTCAACTTCCTGGTTTTGGACGCTCTGTGTAGCGGTTTCTGTGACGGTGGGTTCTTGAGCCTGGGTATAGAGGGGTTTCTCATCGAGAACCATGAATATGGAATTGAGACTTGTCCATATTTTAAGACCATTGTTCTCGTCTTTGTTGAGGTAGACACTAAAGCTTGATTGAACGTCAGGATTGCAGAGCACGATTGTTGGGATCCCGCCTTTAATTTGAATTGGTTTTCCGTATTTGCAATTGGTTTGTCAGTCTCGCTGGGCCCCAATAAAGTGTTTCCAGTGCTTTAGAAACAGATAGTGCGGTGCGATGTCATCAATGACGTTATAATACGCATCGTTTGAATACACTTTTGAATTTAAATCTAAATGACCAGATAAATAGTTATGTGGGCCTAATGATCTGGCCCACTTCGTTTTACCTATTTTACTTGGGCCTTCTATTATTATACTTATGGGCCTGTCTGGACGCGCAGCGTCATTCATGATGTTGTTGCGAGCCCAGTCCAACATCTGCTCCGGTACCTGATTGAAAGACTATGGGCTATAAGGGCTTACATATGGTGGTATTGGAACTTGGAATATTTTGTCTAAAATTGGCATTAATATTATGAAATTAAAGAACGTATGATTTGGGGTCTTTTTCCTTAATAATTTGGAGTGCTTCCTGCTTATTACCTGCATTTAGGGCTTCTGCGTAAACGTCAGCAGCTGAGGTCTGACTTCCTCTAGCAGATTGTCCGTCGATCTGGAATTCTCCCCAATCCTCGTATTCTCCCCCTTTCTCGATATAGGACTTGACAGCAGAACTTGATTTAGCGGATTCAATGTGGCATTGGTATTCCCTTGAACGGTATTGGGATTGGAGGTTGAAATGGCGATGATTCGTGAGTTGGAACCTCCCTTCGTATTGAACCAGTGCGTGGAGATGCGGTTCTCCATCCTCGTGATATTCTCTTGTGACTCGAATGAATTTCTTGTTAACCGCTCCAGTGGTATTTTTAATTTGCTCAAGGGCCTCTGTGATAGATATGTTACATTGGGGCCAAGTGAGGAAATAGTTTTTAACGTGTAGATTGAAGCCACGTGGCCTTGGCATCTTAGAGAGAGAAGTGATCTAACGGCTGTTATGAATGGTGGAACCGAAGAGTAAAATGGCTCTCAAACTTGGCTTAGTCAAATGGTGGAACGGTATGCAATATATAGTAGTGGACTTCCTTCTCTCTCCTCTTTCTGCTTTTTCCGCTCCCTGGGGCCCGCACGTATATAATATTACCGTGCGGGCCGGCGCTTTTTCCGTACCCTTTAATTTGAATTGTGGGCCCCACATGTACTTCGTAAAGTACTTTTGTTGGCAAGACGATGTGTCTTCCGAATATGCCGTACCCTTTAATTTGAATTGTGGGCCCCACATGTACTTCGTAAAGTACTTTTGTTGGCAAGACGATGTGTCTTCCGAATATGCCGTACCCTTTAATTTGAATACATGCAGAATCAATCTACTAGAGGAACCACAACACACATAAGATCTAAGCATATTTACAGAGCAAGACAAGGAAGGGATTGAGGGACAGGGTGAATGACAATCGGCCTCGTCCCTCCCAGACCCAGGCCAATTAGTAGTGCCTACGTCATCTGGCTTCTAGGCTCCCAAGGCATGAAAATCGACCTCTAGAACTACTGGGATGTGGCAACCGCGGTTGGCCACCCGGTTACGGGCTATCTTATCACTAGGCAACCGGGATCGGCCCCCTCCAAAAGCAAATAACGGCAAACAACCCCTCCATCTCTCTCTCTCTGGGGAACTCAGTGTGACCGAGAGGAGTGACACCCCCACGGGCATCACTATTATGGAGGAAGAAGCCGTTGCCGAGATGGGTGATCCCCCCGCGGGTGTCACTGCCAGAGCGGTAGGCCGTGGCCGAGAGAGGCGGTGCCGTTAACGGTGATGCCACGGGCGGCGGGCAGTGTGGCCGCGGTCGGTATGGTTACAGAGAGAGAGACCCGAAATTAGGGCATGAAAAGAAATCAACTGAATTGAGTGAGAAGGGGTTCTCAGCCATGGGTATCTCGGCCAATGAGGTATCTCGTCCATTTGGGTTACGCAAATAGCTCTCAACCTTTCCCTCCAAAAGCAAATAACGGCTAACAACACACACTCCTCTATGAAAGTCGCCCAACATCTCCCTCATTCTCCTCATCTCTCTCCCCCTCTATTAGTCCACTAACATCACTCTCCTCTCTCTCTCTACTGAATATGACGAGCAGGGAGAGAGAGCTAAGGCGAGAAGGGAGAAAGCAATGGCTAATCTTCAACAAGTAATAGAAGAAGGTCATACCTCTATCAAACTTAGAAAAGACGGTTTCATGTTTACTACTTCTGTCTTCCTTGCTTGGCTAGGTGCTGCAGTTTCCACAACTTGAGAGCTCATTTGAACGGGAAGAAGCACCGCAAGATGATAGCTCCTGCAAACCTAACCCTTGATAAACCCAACCCTTGGCCCTTCAGAGACTGAAGAATCTTCTTCCACTTCCACGCCCCTCTTCCTTTGAATGATCAAGAACCATCTAAAAAAACAAAAAACGAACCCTACTGAAGAACTTATGGTTCCAGGTGTCCTGATTAAAGATTTGGTTCGTGATTTAAGGATCGAGCTGATAGGTTATGGATTCATTGACGTGAAGTACAAGCAGATTTGCCTGAACTACAAGCAAGCCGATGACAGCGTCCATCGTATTTTGATGGAGTGGACTGGGCTGAATGATGACCTCAAGATGCCATGTGTCACCATAGGTGTCTCAAAACCCCATGTTGCGGTTGTGACTTTTCCTTTCTCCTATGGCTTAGGTGCACCCATGGCCAATCCTGATAACATATTAGATCCTCTGAGGACACTCCTATCTTCAATTACACATGACGAGCGTAACGGAGTTGTGAAAGCCGCACACAAGAAATTGAAGAAACTTGGAATAAAAGAGAATCCCATCTGCGGCATTTGTGAACACCCATTACTCCCAGACAGGGATGTGGGAGTTTTAGTGAATACCGTCTCCGAGCAGCTTGTGTGCTCCAACCTTTTCTAACATGTACTTTCTAACTCTAAAACTACGCTTTGTTTGTTTTGGGGTCTTAAAATCTTTGTCCACAGTCTTATTTTATCTATCTATCTCAACTCATTACTCTCAAAAACCTTCTTCAAAATCCAAACCGAATAGGGGTTGTTTAACTCGAATTTGCTTCAAAAACTTAAGTCTTTCTTCATTTCAATAATTCAATGTGTTAAAATAATATGGGTCTTTTTGTTGTAGAGGTTCCACGTCTTTCAGGTGTCATGTATCATCCTATGGATTTTGGAATGCGAGATAAAGATTCAGGATTGCATGGAAATACCTATGTTACACGGACACGGGTACGCGAATCGGATTTGGGTACATATCTAAGGGTCAGACACGTCAAAGCTAAAAAAAGAGGATTCGGGGATATGTATCCGAATTTGGATACGGGTGCGGGGATCCGCTGAATATTTATATATGTATAAAAATATTTATATTTTCTATATAAATATACGAAAATTATCTCATAAAAAATATATTTTCTTTGCAAAAAAAAAGTAATTTCCTCAAATTATAGGGTTAAATTGTATTATTCTTACAATTTAGGGGCCATAATGTATTATTATTAAAGTAGAAGGGTTATACTGTAATTATAGTTTATTTTTTATACTAATACGGTTTCTAACCTAAAATCCCCAAATCTGATCTTCTTCTTCGGCTGATGCTGCTGCCGCCGCAGCGCTCTCTCTCTCTCTCTCTCTCTCTCTCTCTCTCTCTCTCTCTCTCTCTCTCTCTCTCTCTCTCTCTCTCTCTCTCATACGATGAAGACCAAGACGACGTCGGTACCCCTCTCTCCCTCTCTCTCTCTCTTCTTCTTCCTCCTCCTCCTCTTCTTCTTCCGACGTCGGTAGGGATTGATACAGCTGCTGCTACCACCGGCGACGACGACGACGCTCCTTCTCCGACGAGGCGACGACCACGAAGACGATCTTCTCCGTCTTTGTGACTCTCAGATCGACAGGTTCTCCCTCTCTCCTCTCTCTCCCCTTCTTCTTCTTCTGGCTAACGTGTCCAGATTTTTTGGGCGAATCCGGTAAGGGATCCCGTACCCGTGTCCGTGTCGTGTCGTGTCGACACGGGTACGTCGGCCAAAATCACGGATCCGTGTAACACAGGGAAATACATAACCCTTTTGAAAGTAGAGGTGTATGTTGCCCCGTGTGTACGGGTTCCGGAAGAAGAGGGGAGGGGAAAGTGAACCTAACTGTATTATCCAAGGTTTGCTTTCACCACAAAATCTACACCTATTTTCTTTTGATTCTTAATCTCTTTCAAGACTTTATGTTCCGTTGTGTTTCAGGTGACTAGCGACAAGATGAAAATCGCAAATGGATACAAATATTGGTTAAAAGCTCCGGAATCGCTCGACAACAGAGCAATTGGCTTGCACATATTGGAAGAGCCAGTGGAGGATTGGGTGAAGAAGATTATTTTGAGGTGGATCCCATTTTATCGTGCCCTTGAAGTTTGAAGATTTAAGACCGGGCACTCAATCTCAAACGCAATTCTCAAGGGCATAATAAAATGGGATCCACCTCAAAATAATCTTCTTCACCCAATCCTCCATTGGCTCTAACAATATGTGAAGCCGATTGCGCTGTTGTCGAGCGATTCCGGAGCTTTTAACCAATATTTGTATCCATTTGCGATTTTCATCTTGTCGCTAGTCACCTGAAACACAATGGAACATAAAGTCTTGAGAGAGAGATTAAGAATCAAAAGAAAATAGGTGTAGATTTTGTGGTGAAAGCAAACCTCGGATAATACAGTCGGGTTCACTTTTCCCTCCCCTCTTCTTCCGGAACTCGTACACACGGGGCAACATACACCTCTACTTTCAAAAGGGTTATGTATTTCCATGCAATCTTGAATCTTTATCTCGCATTCCAAAATCCATAGGAGATACATGACACCTGAAAGACGTGGAACCTCTGCAACAAAAAGACCCATATTCTTTTACCACATTGAATTACTGAAATGAAGAAAGACTTAAGTTTTTGAAGCAAATTCGAGTTAAACAACCCCTATTCGGTTTGGATTTTGAAGAAGGTTTTTGAGAGTAATGAGTTGAGATAGATAGATAAAATAAGACCGTGGACAAAGATTTTAAGACCCCAAAACAAAGTAGTTTTAGAGTTAGAAAGTACATGTTGGAAAAGGCTGGAGCACACAAGCTGCTCGGAGATGGTATTCACTACAACTCTCACATCCCTGTCTGAGAGTAATGGGTGTTCACAAATGCCACAGATGAGATTCTCTTTTATTCCAAGTTTCTTCAATTTCTTGTGTGCGGCTTTCACAACTCCTATAGGCTCGTCATGTGTAATTGAAGATAGGAGTGTCCTCAGACGATCTAATATGTTATCAGGGATTGGCCATGGGTGCACCTAAGCCATAGGAGAAAGGAAAAGTCACAATCGCAACATGGGGTTTTGAGACACCTTGAGTGACACCTAGCATCTTGAGGTCATCATTCAGCCCAGTCCATTCCATCAAAATACGATGGACGCTGCCATCGGCCTGCTTGTAGTTCAGACGAATCTGCTTGTACTTCACGCCAATGAATCCATAACCCATCAGCTCGGTCCTTAAATCACGAACCGAATCTTTAATCAGGACACCTGGAACCATAAGTTCTTCAGCAGGGTTCGTTTTTTGTTTTTTTTAGATGGTTCTTGATCATTCAAAGGAAGAGAGGCGCGGAAATGGAAGAAGATTCTTCCGTCCCTGAAGAGCCAAGGGTTGGGTTTACCAAGGGTTAGGTTTGCAGAAGCTATCATTTTGCGATGCTTCTACCCGTTCAAAAAAGCTCTAAAGTCATGGAAACTGTAGCACCTAGCCAAGCAAGGAAGGCAGAAGTAGATAAACATGAAACCATTTTTTCTAAGTTTGATAGAGGTATGACCTTCTATTACTTGTTGAAGATTAGCCATTGCTTTCTCCCTTCTCGCCTTAGCTCTCTCCCAGCTCGTCATATTCAGTAGAGAGAGAAAGGAGAGTGATGTTAGCGAAGTGATGTTAGCGAACTAATAGAGGGGAAGAGAGAGGAGGAGGAAGGAGATGTTAGGCGACTTTTATAGAGGGATGTGTGTTGTTAGCCGTTATTTGCTTTTGGAGGAAAAGGTTGAGAGTTATTTGCGTAACCCAAAGGGACGAGATACCCATGGCTGAGAACCCTCTGGGCCGAGAACCCCTTCGCATTCAATTCAATTGATTTCTTTTCATGCCCTAATTTCAGGTCTCTCTGTGTAACCACACTGCCCGAGGTCCCGCAGCCCGTGGCATCACCGTTAACGGCACCGCCTCTCTCGGCCACCGCCTCTCTCGGCCACAACCTACCACTCTGGCAATGACGCCCGCGGGGGGATCACCCATCTCGGCAACGGCTTCTTCCTCCCCAGTAGTGACGCCCATAAGGGTGTCACTCCTCTCGGTCACGCCAAGATCCCCAAAGAGAGAGGGGGGGTTGTTTGCCGTTATTTGCTTTTGGAGGGGGCCGACCCTGGTTGCCTAGTGATGAGATAACCCGTAACGGGGCATGCCGTAACCGGGTGGCCAACCGCGGTTGCCACATCCCGGCAGTCTAGAAGTCGATTGTCATGCCTTGGGAGCCTAGAAGCCAGATGACATAGGCACCACTAGTTGGCCTGGGTCTGGGAGGGACGAGGCCAATTGTCATTCACCCTGTCTCTCAATCCCTTCCCAGTCTCGCTCTTCGTAAATATGTTTAGATCTTATGTGCGTTGTGGTTCCTCTAGTAGATTGATTTTGCATGTATTCAAAGACTAGGACTGTCCTAAATCTAAGAGGTCTGTTAATCGTAAGTCACAACCCATCTGTTATGGGGCCCGCGCCAATCAACCCTGCAAGCTTCTGTGACAGCTCGCAGCGAAGTGTCCCGCTGCCGGATCTCAGACTCCTCCGAAATATTTGCGTCTCCGCGCACAAAGGTCAGAAAGGAGTCCAAGTTTCGCTACCAATACAAGCAAAATTCTGGGGTGTACCGCCTAAAGTTATCCCTGTCAGGGATAGATAGATGCCTGAGCTGCTCCAAGACGTCAGCGGTGTGCGTCCACGCGAAGCGGAGCTGAGAATCAACAAAAGAGGGCATCGGCGTAGCAGCCCCTGGAACCCCCTGGTCAAACCCCAACTACCTAGTAAAGCGGTCTGGGCGGTAGAGGGTCACGCTGCAAACCTCGTTGTAGATGCACGGAAGCCATCCCTGGTCGGCAATAAGGGTGGCATTGATAACAGAATCACCCCCGCTCGCGGCTGAGACAGAAGTGTGGACTGAAAGAAGGCATTGGCTTATGCCAACCACCCCAGGAGAAGTTGTAGGGGCGCGCGGTAAAGTTCGCCGCAATATCACAAGCCTCATACCAGGAGGCGTGGCGTCACTGCTGGTCCCATACCACCACTCCACGCGGGACCGTTGAGCTGACGCCGGGAAGCTCCGCGGAACTAGAGCGATGGTAGGAAAGTGCTCATAGAAGTATGTGAGCAAGAAGCTGGTGTGGACCATAGAAAGATGGTCACACCTCCCAAGGGACCTGGCAAGGTCAGTGTGAACCAGGTCCAGTTGGCGGTGCAAAGACCCCAAGAATAGGGGAGCCAATGCAATAGGCTCCCCGCGCGCCAAGAGCACGGCAAGCGGGAAGACTGCTGGAGAAGGGCTGTCAGATGGATAATCAGGGAGAACAAAGTAGGAGAGGAAGAAGGCAAAGAAGCCCGCCATGTAAAGCCACTGCTGGTAGTAGGGGCCCTCGATGAAGTCCCGCGCTTCCCCAGGAATCACCGACTTCACGGGCTGGAGATCCTTGAAGAAAAAGTGGATCCAGCTTGGCCAGGAAGTCTTCTTGGCATTCGCCGCGGAGTCCTTGCGGGCACCTTGAGCGGTGAACCGATGACCAAATTGAGCCAATTTGCCCAGCCTCCTCAATTCCGCGACGTTCTACAAGTCGACGAAGGAAAGGTTGTCCGGGTTGAGGGGACTGACCCCGCGGAGAGAGAGGCGAGTGAGGATAGCCACGTCCTCCAAAGAAAGGCCACTTTCCCCCAAGCCCATATGAAGGAGCGAGTATCAATGCTCCAACGCGAGAACGCGTGCTCCAAATTCTTGTGGCTCACCCCGTGCCGCGGGATATTCAAATTACGCGATACGGCATCGAGGGTGCTAGTGGCGAGGAGAATCTACTTCTGGCCGGGTTTGTTGACGACCTCATCGACCCACTCTGGCCAGTCTCTGGCCAGTCAGAGGGAGTAGAAGATTGGGCTCCGAAGCGGCATTCAGAGTGAGGGAAATCTCCGCGTTCTATATGGGGACGGAGGACGAAGGATGGATTGACGAGTTCTGCTTGCCCCAAGTCGACGGGACTCATGAAGAATATGGGGTTGGCTAGGGGTGCCCCCTCAGCGGGGTAAGCCTCCGCAAGGGCCCAGAATGGGTCCCCAACGGTCTGGAGATAGGGGGCCCTCCGCCACTGTTCTGCGCCTGGGACGAGCTCTTCAATGACCAGATTACGCGCCATGAATATTTGTTGTAGAAAGGGAAGTGGTTTCTGGAGAACGAAAGAGAAAGAGAGAGACGGGGAGCTATTGATTGCAGAGAGAGAGAGAGCGAGAGAGCTTTTTGATTGCGGAAGGAGAGAGAGTTGAACGGTAGGTGAGTCGATCACCACCATGCCGTACCCAAGGTTTCAGAAGTCAACACTTTCAACAAATCACCACCAATCATCCTCCAACAATATTTCCACGGGTTCCAAATCAGGATTGCCCAGAATCCAAAATCACAATCTCTCACATTATCCATTTTCCATTAAACCTACTTTCATGTCTAATATGTTAAATCCGCACATCGCAACCAACCTCGGGAACCAATTTGTCCAATCTATCAGTACAACAACATTTCACAAGTTTAACATTATCACGATACAAGCTAACATGCTAATAATGTTTAATCGAGCGATAAAATTTATTTCGCTATAGAACTAATCACGCCATAAAAATAATCATGCGATACAACTAATATTGCCATAAAAATAATCATGCGATAAAATTAATCTCGCGAGAAAAATAAATTAAGCGGTTCCTTTATTTTCTCTTTTCTTTATCAAAACTAAAGTCTACGTTTATTCTTAATCGTCGCGGAGTATTGTCAGTACTAAAATAATTCATGATCGCAATAAAAACTAGGATTTAACCAAAACTAATTAACTTGGGGTTTATAGTATTAGCCTTTAATACTCAAGGGTTAGATTTATAAGCTAACAAACTCGAGGGACCAAACTGTAATTAATCCAAAGAAACTTAAAATTTCCAGCTGCTATGGAAATCGGCATAACCGGGGAGTTTCTACCGGATTTCGACGGGCCACGTCGGGTTCAAAAACAACCACATCGATTACTAATATTAACAAATACACACGATAATATACGTAGGGAGGCGAGTTTCGAACTCCCTCTCGTTCCGCGAGACGATTTACGGAGAGGTTCGGTGACGGGTCGGAGCGGAGCGGCGGCGGAGCTCGGTTGGTGGTGATAGTGTACGGCAATGGAGGACCCGGTTGATGCTCTCCGGTGGTGATGAGAGGCGGCGGAGCTCGGCTGTTTTTGCGGCTGCTTTCCGGACTGTTTTTCAGCTAGTACCGGAGCTTGGACGAGCAGATTTTTCCGGGCTGTTTCGGAGAGAAAACGAAGCTGTGTTTCGGAGGTCAAAACTCAAACGGGACTAGAATTTGGAGCACATACGTGAGCTTTTGTGGGTAGTGGAATGGACGACAAGATCGGAGGTATTGGGGTGAAGAGAATGGCAAAGAATCTTCTTCTTCTTGGTTCTAACCCTCTCTCTCTGTTTCTCTTGTTTGCCGAGAAAATGAAAATGGACAAGGGAGAAGAAATGGGTTTTGCTTTTGTAGGCCGAGATGGTGCCGGGCACCACGTGTCCCGTGCCCACCCGGCACTGAAAAATTTCTCGGTCAATACACTGCTTCGTACTCTCTTTTCCGAGAAATTTTTCAGTGCCGGGTGGGCACGGGACACGTGGTGCCCGGCACCATCTCGGCCGTCCAATGAAGTTTTGGACGGCCCAGATCTGTTCGGCTGTCGAGGGGTATTTTAGTCATTTCACACTTAAAAACAGCCGAACAGATCTGGGCCGTCCAAAACTTCAATGGACGGCCGAGATGGTGCACGGGCACCACGTGTCCCGTGCCCACCCGGCACTGAAAAATTTCTCGTATTGACCAATGGGTAAGGAAAATGGCAGCAGGCTAGGATAGGTGAGTTGTCAAGTTTTGGGAGGAGGACGAGGAACCCTTTTTTTTTTTCTTTTTTTTTTCCTTCTTTACTACCCTCAGCCGAATATTGAGATTAAGGGTGGGTCTGGGTTGGAAAAATAATCCGGTGCAATACATGCACACACTAGGAAAATTACTCACCGAGTACACGCGCGCACACAATCAATTACGGGATGAAAAATTTTTGTGTGACGACAAAAAAAAAATTTCATATAACTAACAAACAAAAATTATATTTGTAAATAAAAATTATTACTCAAAAAACTCGGACTGTTACAATGCTCTGCTGTAAAAAATGAGGCTGAACTATTTCTTACAACTTGGAATTTGTTAAAAAGTCTTTCCTTTTAAATTGTCAAAAAAGAAGACATGTTTCACTTTCTAGAACAGGATAGACACTACAAAGCTAAATACATTACTCGTTTGAAGACAGACTAGTCAATCCCAAAGCTAATTCTCGTTTCAAAACTTGATGGCAATAATGTATTCTCAATAATCAAAAATTAAAAAGGGAAAACAGATCAACATATCAAACAAAATGTGCAAAACCCACAAGTAACATGTCATGTAATGCTTTTTTTTTTTTGAACGTGTGTCATGTAATGCTTGATCTTTAAGTTTTAACCCAAAAAAAGAAAACAAAATGTGCAACTCTCGTTGGCCAACCTTAAACTTTTGTTGCCATACATGTCCATGTTAGAAGAAAATATTGAGTTCTCCACTTCAATTCCGTATCATGTCATCACTTTTTCCACTTTCTCCTACCCCACACATTCAACTTCCAAAAATGAGAGATTTAATTTAAGGTAAGTACTCAAATGGCGCTCAGAGCATCCCCAATGGGGGATGGAAACCAGTTGCTATACATAAAATACGCAAAAAACAAAAACAAAAAAAACCCCTCCAATGGGGATGTAAAATGGAACAATACGCAAAAAAAAAAAAAAAAAAACCCCTCCAATGGGGATGTAAAATGGAACAAATCTAGTTGTAAATAATAGAGATGGATATTTCCATCCCCATTTAACTACAACTATAATTGACAGCACATCACCCCAATTGATTGTACCAAAAATTTGGACAGCCAGAGTTACCTGATTTCGTCAGAAAGTCGCCGGAATCTGCAAGAACATGCCGGAATCCGCAAGAACACGCCGGAAGGTCGTCGGAAACAGATTTCAGAGAGGGGTTGGATCGTCGTCGCCATACGAAACCCTCGTTGTCGTATGAGTTCGGTCCCTGGCTGCGCCTTCCGAAACCCTGTCGCCGTCCAAAACTGATTTCAGAGAAAGCTCTGGTTCAGGGCGGTGTGGTTCTCATCAGAAAGAGAGAGAGAGGGGCGGGGGGTTCTGGTTCAGAGAGAGGGGGGGGGGGTCTGGGTGTCTCTTCTGTTCTGTTCGGAGAGAGAGAGAGAGAGAGTAAAGTTGGGTTGTATCTTCTGTTTTGATTCGACCGTTGGGTTTTTTTTTTATTATTATGAGGATCCGACCGTTGGCTCAGCCAACAGATCACAAAAAATAGCAACGGTAATTTTTTTTTCCTACCTATAAATGTGTGTTTTGAATAGGATTTTACACAACAAAAATTTTCTCACTTCTTCACAAACACCCTCCAAAAAAAAAAGTGTATCAATTATGGCAGAGGGAAGTCGTAGTGCGAGAGGAAAATCGCTCAACTCCGATCAAGATGAAGCAATTTGTAATGCTTACTTGTGCGTTAGTCAAGACCCAATTATCGGTACCAACCAAGCACAATCTAAATTATGGGATCGGGTTGCAAAAAATATACCGAATTCACTCTAAATTCGGAATAAATTTTTTTTAAGTCCTCAATTACCGGATACCAAAATTATTTTTCAACGGAAGTAGTACTTGAATTAGGGTTAAGAAAGTTGGGGAAAATTAAGGAGGAGAGAAAGTTAGTTAATTATTCATCCCTTTTTTACATCTCACAATTGGAGAGGGGTGGGTTCTATTTTACAT
Source organism: Rhododendron henanense subsp. lingbaoense (assembly GCA_020567845.1). Taxonomy (NCBI): domain Eukaryota; kingdom Viridiplantae; phylum Streptophyta; class Magnoliopsida; order Ericales; family Ericaceae; genus Rhododendron; species Rhododendron henanense. The sequence continues at coordinate 4,050,156 of CM036318.1, read as the reverse complement.
CCAACTAGTAACTTTTAACCACTTTTTTCATCTAAAATAACTATCCATCCGGTTCCAAAATGCATCCCCGTTGGGGATGCTCTCAGAAGTTAAAAGATGAATGGAAAAATAGAAGGAAAGTTAGAACAGTAGCACAAATAAATGAATTTCACCTATGTTTCCTCTATCTGTCAATAAACTTTATGCTATTTGTGTGTAGTTGAACAGACCGGGCTAAGCAATCTTGACAAGCAAGTAGGAAAGTCTTTTAACAGGGCATGGCATCAACACATTACATTGTGTATTCGTGAGAATTTACATCTCCTAATCAACGCCAAGTAGGCACCAACCTAGTGTGAATGGAAAGTACACTTCTGATTATACATATAAATACATCCAAATCTGGAAGCCTCTACCACAAAATCTATGACAAAAATAATACCAATTGGGCAATTGGCTATAGGGCCAATATGCTTTTAGAAACACTAAAAGCCAAGAAACATGATTAGGAAAAACTTTCAACTTGTTAGCAATGTTTTGGTAAATGGATATAATGACGTAACCTAAAGAAATTGTTCAACACTTTGTAGAAAACAATTTGTTTGCATTTCCAGATCCTTCTTTTATACAGGAATGAAAACGAAGAGAGAGTTCCTTTTAAGTAAATGATTTTAAGTTACTCTCGATTGACGCGTTCTATGCATAAACAGACGATACTCCCTTGTCACCAAAAACCAGGTACATAATATTAGAAGTACTCAATGTTTCAATGAAACAATGGAACCACCACCCAATAATGCTTAGGAATTATATCAAACAGTTAGTGTACATGACTTCCCACCAATGGGACAACCCTTTGCGTTTGTTATCCTGGCAATAAATCAAAGGAGGATCAAGGCTAAATGCCAAAACGCCAAAACCCACAACAAAAACAAATTTCCAGATTTAATTTTGCCTTTTATCAGGGTAACCATATTCAATCCTCATAGGAGCAATATATCAAACACTATGTGCAGAACGCCAACTAAAGTTGCGTAATTCTATCGAACATTTGGTGTGCATTATGCTATCATTAATTACAAAGCCCGGATAAAATGCAGATGTATATGTATACGTATTTAGATAGAGGTGGAGGTCGGACAATGGATTAAGTTGGACTTACCAGGCAATTCATTCCAGCGGTTGAAACTCTGGCGGTATGGAGAGGTACAGAGGCCAGGGGAGTTTGAATTGGCAAAATCTTGGCAGAGACTTTGGTGGTTGGAGATGGGGTGGGTTTCCATTTGGAGCAGTGGGTAGTTGTGATGGTATAGTTGGGAGAATAGGGAAGGAATCGATGCGTCTATTTTTTTGGGAGTAGAAGTAGGAAGGGTGCGTCTGTTTTGGGGAGTAGAAGTAGGAAGCGTAATTTGGGAAATGAAAAAGTCGACAAACATGAGAGGCTTTTATAAGGAAGTATAGATAGATAGATAGATAGATTATATAAGAAATTGATATTCGCACTCCCTTTTTTGATGAAGGCGCCCACTTTCAATGTGAAATTACTAGTAACTTCATGAATAAAGTGGAACGCCATCAATAAAAAATGGAGCACGAATATCAATTTTCATTATATATTCACAAGACAAATAGGAAAATGATAATGCCAAAACCATTTTTGTTGGTGCCAAAACTCAAGTGCATAAAAGTCTTGTACATTGCAAATGGTACAAGCTTTTTGTGCACTAGAGTTTTGGCACAACAAAAATGGTTTTGGTATTATCATTTCCCGACAAATAAATTAATGTGTCCTTACTCTCTTCACTTTATTTTCAATGGACATAAAATGGATATGATATACGTATAGACCTAGTAGCTAGCACTGTCAGAGTTTGAATAAGAAATTATCCAGTTCAAAAAACAGAAATTTATACAATTTTCACTAGCAATTTTAACTAAATATTATTGTACACTGAGGTTTCAGGAGGTCCAGCTCTACAGTTGTATCACATCATTATATCTCTTATCACTAAGCACTCTTTTTGCCCCTATTTTCCCACCTTCTTCAACTCTTCCAAAATGGACAAAAGGGAGTATCCCAACAAATCCTAATAACTATCACCTGAAAATCCTATTTGAAAATGGAATCAATCAGCAAAAGGAAAATCAATATTCATCATCTCCATCATTGTCATAATAGCTATAATCCTCTACTACCTCCTCATTTCTAGAATACCATTCGTCCGTATACGGTTCTTTGCCGCCCATCTCTTCCACATCTCCATTATCTTCTTCCTGCTCATCGCCATCATAATTGGTATATGCTCCATTTCGTTCCTTGCTGAACTGTTGTTGGACGTCAATGTCACTGGCATGCGGTGATTCAATGCGAGTTCTTTTGGTATCATGAACGGGCTGCAAATGGTATTTACATAAGCATATCGCGGATGGCATGGAAGAGTCTAATCATCTTTCCAACATATGAAGAAAACTACACAGAACAACACCACACCCCTCTGCGAAGGAACAGGGATTTCAGCAAATTTATATTTGTTGTTTTAAAAGTATTAATATTAGGGATACTTGGATTAAGTAAAATATCCTAGTATTATCGGGTTTCCTGGTTAGGAGTGATTCAGTTTTTTTCTTTACTACCCATCTCTTTATTGTTCTTCTGTATTTTCCCTCAAAATGATTTGAGCTTGGTTTAGCAACACCAATTTAAACGAGTCACCAAGCTTACTAGCTGGTGAATCCAAACTCGTGGGTGACACTGGTTATGAGAAGATCGGTAATTGATTGGTTACAGCAAGATTGGTAGGCGACTATGACAATGTCAAGGTTGGTATTACAAAAATTTCAGAACTCATATTGAACATGTTTAATGCATAGATTGCTTTACTATCTATTAAAAAGATAGTAATAAAGAAGCAAGTTTGGACAGGAGATACCTGATCATCAAAGAGTTTATCGAGTACATCATAGTTGATCTTCGAACTCAATCCCTGTGGAAAATAACAATTTACTGAAATAGATAATGAATTGCTTAAAGAGGAAGGGAGAAAAGTGAATGAAGTCTGACGATACCAATTACCATAAAGGAATAGGAAAGGGGCAGTCAAGAAATTAGGTAACGATTTGAAGAGAAAGACATGCCAGCATATATGATAAAAACAAGTTTCACGTATCACTACACAAACAACTGAAACCAGACTTGCAAGTACTTATTTTAGGTCTTAGTTTTCCCATACCATACCTTCTTTGTTAGCATTTGGCGGGTTGCTTCTGCAGCTGTTTGAGCAGGATTGCCATTTTCTGAAGCTCGTTTTTGCCGTCGTTCCTGATTCACAAACCAAAACTCTAAGATTGAAGTTCAATAGTAAAAGGAAATAGATTAAGCAGATGAAGGTAGCCACCTAAAGCCTCTTCAATGTTGAGTAGAAAAGTGTCGAATTGGGATACCTTTTTCTTATCAGCTGCAGAATCGGACATCATGGTGTCTACGATTTCCTACTACTGCGTTAACAGGGGATATAAAGCAAGGGTTTGTGCTTCTACTTTTGAGATAAGCTCTAAAATTAGGAGGGTCTAAATAAAATAGGACTAAAACTAAATATGCAGAATCATAATTCATCAACCTTTGAAATATGCATAAAAGTGTAAATCGAGTTGAAGTTCAAGAAAATTTACAAAGATAGCAATACCAGTAGTCAAATATACAAATGGAGGGAGAAATCTTGATGCCTTTACTTAAAAATTATAAAAAACAATATGTTTGTGAAACGGGTGTAGCCGAGAAGAAAAGTTGATGTCTGGCAAGACTAGAAACTAAAGGATCGACTTCTTGTTAACACGAATTATAATATTTACTTGTGTTCGGTATTTACACATCTATAAAATATTCCTAAAAGCTTCCCGTGCCGGTCTCAAAAGAGGAGCACATATGATCCTCCGCTCCCCCGCATCTGTCACCTTCGCTCCCGTCCCGCTCCTACCCCATGATTCTTGTAACTAAGAGACACCTAGGTCAGTTAAGGATTTTGACAGCACACATGAGGGTAATTTTAGGGAACAAGGAAGACTGCAATTAATATGGGTTAAGATGGAGGAGAATTTTGCTAATCAGTTAGGCTAGCAACAGAAGGCTGTAACTTTATCCAGGCCACAAATTCTAACATGGATTGTCTAGCTTGTGCCGTGCTTCCATTTTCCCAGAGAATTAGAATAATCACATTACCTCAAGAGACCCAACACAGCAATACTTTTACTAATACTTAACTGACCCAAAAACACTAGATCCTATTGGTAGAACAGGAAAAGACAGCAACAAACTTGCTCCTGCATGTTTGATTTTTGCTCATAATTTTTTTTTTTTCTGTTTAACCAGATTTTTCAAGTATTCCTCACTCTTTCCTTGGGGGAAAAAAAATAGAGAAAAACAAAACGCTAAAATAAATGTTAATGTTAAAGTTATCCAATCAAATATGTACTTGAAGATAGAGTGGAAGGTGGTGGTTTGCATTTGACTTTACTATTTTTTGATCGGATAATTATTTGCCAATTTCACTTTTTCACATGAACTAATGGAAATGGAGTTGGGGTTACAGTAGAATAAGAGAAAAAGAAAGAATTCATTTTCTATTTGACAGAAAAGGATGGCATGCAATTATGCAACAATGTAATTAGGAAATGGTCTGTAACTCTTGCTTGGACTCACAGACTGTGAGTCTCTCATTTCCCTCATTTGTGATTTAACCCAAAAATATGCCCCTAATTTGGGAAAGGGTACAATAAAGAGTCTTGAAGAAATCTTCGGTTGGTGGAGGCTGAAGAGTAATATGCAGGAAAGACAAATTTGATTATTTCTTCCCACAAGCAAGTAGATAAGATAGGTACGTTCCAACCTCTAGCCTCTTTGTAATTATATCTGCTTTATGTCTAGCAGTCACCAGTTCTCTTCAATATTTATCTTCAAATTCTTAATCATCATTGTGTTGTTCTCACAATTTTTTCACAAAGCAAAATAATCTTTTGAGTGTGATTGTTCTTATGTATTACCCTCATAGGTTCTAATTATTAACTATGGGGTGATAAGTGGAAGTCAGTCTTAATACAAGTGACGGTGCTTACTCCTGCTCACATAATGTCTTTACCCATCCAAACTGGAGACTCTATATGCAGCAATTTGGGATATTGTTGTTTTGAAACATAAAACCTAGTCGCGATTTTGGATGGTTACCCCTACTTTGTGACAATGTAATCTAGTGCGTATTGCACTTCAGACATCCTTTAGATCCCTAGTGGGCATTCAGTTTGTGGGCTTAAATATGTGTCAAGGAATCTAATCAGCGGTGGATTTTCAGTTTTGAGTAACACAAAGAAAACTAATTGTTTAGAGATCTTTGCAGAGAGCTGGATTGAAGGTATGTTAATACGAGACTCGGAGCTTTTACATATCACGCCCCATAAGACCCACTATATACATAAAACGTAGGTCGCCAATAGTACCACAAAGAAGTAAGATTGAAAAAAGGAGGATTTTTACCTCCCTTGATTTTGCTACAGCAGCATTAGCGGCAGCAGCAAGTTCTTGAGCACTGCGCATTTCATCAGAAGCCCCACTAAGGTCCTTAAAAGCAGCTGCTGCTGCTGCTTCCTTTGCTGCTTGTTCCTAGGAAACTACGCAGATCAGTAAAATCGGTGACAAATGCAGTCTACAATCAAACATATATATTGCGAATGTCTTGTAAAGCTATCCAAATTACTGGAGACATCTACCACCTGAAGATATTCTTTGTTCATTTCTTCCCAAATAATCTTCTTATAGTAACACTCCTCCTCATTGTTTAGGTAGCCTTCCACCTATGAGACAAAGAAACAAAAGGCAAGAATTATGAAAAGATGGAAGAATTCATCAATGGAACATCAAACCAAAGTATGATTGGTAAATGGTAATCGATAAAGAAACTACACATTTTTCTAAACTGCTAGAGGTGAATTGATGTGCAAAGTTGATACACAAACTATCATTACCTGTTTTCAATAAAAGGAAGTTTGCCCCATGGCCTTTTGGGAGAACATGTCAAAATACTTTGTGAAGCTTAACTATGCAAGCATATGTCAATATAATTGAGTTGCATACCTCATCATCATCAATATCCGAAAGTCTGTCTGGTTCATCAGCAATACTATTTGTATCGTTAGACTTCTGAAATATATCAGCATCATCACCAATTGTGGCCTGATCTTCTACAGAAGCTGCAGAAACAGAGTATTTTCAGAAGCACAAGAAAATTCTCCACATTAAATGAAAGACTTGACCTAGACAAGACATTTCTTTATTCCATAGTAAAGCACTTACAAGCACAAGCAGACTCTGTGAAGTTAGCTGTCTCAGCTTCAGTCGCATTTTGGTTGGCTTTAGTGGAATGTTCCAATTCCTAGACAAATGATACACCACATGGAAGACAGAATAAGCAATGATTGCTGACAATAAGCAATGATTTTATGTTTTCCTAACCTACACTGAATTTCTCTTCACGAACGAAATCCAAGTGCAGCAGCTCTTTAACTTTTTTTGTGTTTGTGTTTTGCCTGTTGAAACATCTAAATAGTGTTGTAATGTGAAATGTATTTCCCAAATCCCAATTCGTATGAAAGCATGATTGCTAACCACGTTGTCTTGTTAGAAGACGTGACAAGAAATCATGTTTTCTTAAGACTTTGAATTCAACAGGAAAATAAAAGGTGTGGTTGCTAACCTCAACTAGAAAAACATTTTAACAACCATGTCTCAAGTTTCAAATAAAGTTCTGGAAATAAGTTTAAAGGTCGCTTAGTTGTTCGAAAGTGTCAAAAATGTATAAAAGATAAAGACTCCAGTATAGCCAATTCAAGCACATCTTTTACAAGTCCGTAAAGAAGTATTATGGTTCTTAGTAGTAGTGTTGTTCAAACCCTTGTGTCTGCTCCACTGTAGCCACCATCTTAGTAATAGGCCTAAGACAAACAGTTGCAGAGAAAAAAGACTTTTGATATGAGCAAAGTTAATATTAGGGAAAAAAAGAAAAATGGACCGGAAGCCAACACATCAATTGATGTAGAAGCTAACTGCAGCTCAAATCATGTATAGATTGCAAGAGTTCGTGTAAACCTCTACTAATTCTTAGTAGGTCACCTCGCTACTTGCCAACATAAAAAGAACAAATAGATTTAACCATTCATACTGACCACTTCACTGATATGCTCGTCACTGCTTTCTTGTCGATGAGGCTTCAAGATAAAACTTGAATCTGTAACCTTCTCAGAAGATACTTCGGCTAATCTCTCCCTTTCTGCAATCTGGAAAGCAGGAGGGTCTGCTCCTCCATGGATGCCGCCAGAGAGTTCGATGAACTACGAACACCAACCAAAGTGTGAAGGCAAAACAGAAAGGTGGGTCATGGAAAAGGAGATATAAAAAAGAGAGAGGAGTTACTTCTTGACAACAACTTTCGCACAGTCCAGCAAAATGAGGCTTTCGGTCTTTGTGTTGACATAGCACTTCCATTGTCTCAGAATTTCGGGAATTAGCATCTGACAGTTTGCTTAAATGATCCTCCTTTTTTAGCTCATCAGCATTCTTAATGAGCTCTTCAATCTAGTACAGATGTGAATTCTAATCAACAATAAATCACCAACGAGACAATAATTAAAAAACTAGGAGTTACTGACTTGAGTCAATTACACTGCCCCTACGAGCTAAGCCTACAAACTTAACGAGTTCCAATAATGTGTTTGAACTTGCCTTGTATATCATTTGAGTCATTCTCAAACAATCTTTCAAAGAGCCAAACACAAGTTGAGCTCAAGTAGCTTATTCGTTTTACAGTTATATACATGTGTTTTTTTTTCATGGAATCTTGTTTGTAAATTTATATTATGGAATTGGGATCCTTGCATACTCAAGTTCAAAAAAGATATTACCTAAAATTAAACAAATACTTTTGATTGGTAAACTAACTACTCCGAGTATTAACAATTCTACAACCATGTCCGAGGATCAAAATTACATTCCAGTCTCTTGGTTAAACTAGCATGGAAACGGAAACCTTTCATACGAAATTCAGAAATATTTGCGAAATGCGTCAGATATCAGATGGAAAAAGCTATGGGTACATATGAGCTTGTACATACCATGTACATATGGGTTTTGTGGGGCCCACCTCAGGTCCCACAAAGATGTTTCGAACCGCCCGTTATTTTTAAAACATTTTTTCAACGCCCCACAAATTCAGAAAAAATCCTTACCAATATCGGGTTGAGCTGATTTTTTACAGGGCTCCATAAAAAAATGTTTTAAAAATAATGGGCAGTTCAAAACATCTTTGTGAGACCCGAGGTGGGCTCCAGAAAACTCATATGTACATGGTATGTACATTGCTTATGGTACACATAGCAGTACTCAAATCAAATATAGAGTAATTGATAGGGAAGTTACTGTTAAGCTCCCAGAATCTGTATTCTCAAACTCTATCAGCCGTTTTGTCAATGTTGCTTCACATACATGAACAGCTTTCACCTGGCAGAATAAGGAACGCATCAAGCAAATTAGTAGACATGGGTCCATGAAAATTATCAGGATATCAAATAGAAGCAACATGAAAAATCTTGTTACGTTTGATAGAAAATAATGGCAGGAACTTAAGAAAAGAAGTAATCAGTTTTGATCATTTTGTATATAACTGATAATTCCTTGAACTATTATTGTGAAAATAAGTTTCAATAGATACCACTGTTTCCCATTATTTCATAAGAGGATAAACCATATAGAGGTTGTCTGTTTGTAAGAGAGATGTTGATAAAAAAACAGATTGCCACTCCATACATTCAATCAGAGAATCAATGCAATGTGTTCCCACCTGGGATTTTGGAAAGAGTCAGTGCTATATGTGTTGCTTAACAAACTAGGTATGACAGCTATCGGTGCACCAGCTTGAGTGTGTATTCGTTCCAAAGCTGGTAGCTTCAGTTGTACAAATGGATGAAAGGCCCAAGTTATTACTATCAAATGCGTTTCTGTTGCCATTAGAAGTATATCACGTTATGGTACTTCTGTAAGTTAATTCATTGTGAGCAATAGTAGGAAAATAGGAGCTAACATATGTCCTTTCTACCAACAATCCTAACCAAAGCCGTAAAGCCTCTCTCTCTTTTTGGGGGAATTAGTAACAAAATAAACTGCATTAGGGATTGTGCCAAGGGGCACAATTACAATCAAGCCTCCAAGGTGTTGACTGTAAAGTCAACCCAGAGAAGGCTCTAAAATCTGTACTTGTATCAGAAGACACAACTATTAAGCAAAAAATGGGAACTTGGAAATTGGGACCCAAACCAGCATAGAGTCAAGATGGCACATTGAAGGCTCTAAAATGCCAAGATTGTAATCTCAGAAGTCAAAACTAATAGGATGGCTGAGGGTACTAGAAAGTTGGTCCCTAATTCACACGCCTCAAATCCTATAAACAAGGCAGTAATAAGCATGAAGATACAGTCTCCTTTGCAAAACAGACAGAGAGTATTAAGAGCATCCCATACTATAAGCCATTCAAGCGCTTATTCAGAAGCACTCAAAGGATATCTTTTAAGGGTCTTCCCTATTCCAATTTGAGGCCGCAGAGTCTTGGAAAGTAAAAGGAATATCATGATATCACACACCTTACAGGGAACAATTGAGAGGACGGAAAACAGACCAGTTTAACAATAGAAAACTAAGAAGCTTGGTTTATGGTGCTCAGTAGTACCATTTTTTCAAGAAGCCAAATATGCCCGGAATTTCTTAGCAGTCGAACATAATGGCCTAATGGGAAACAAAAACAGGCTAAGCTACACCTACAATGTCCAATTTTGAACATTTGAACCCATGTGAGAGAGCTGAGATATACACTGCTGCACCGCATAGTCCGCTGGGTTTTCTGCCTGTCTGGAAATGAAATAGAATGGTAACAAGCAATCATTAAGTGCTCAAAGGATTCATTAACTACCCAATAAGCAATGTACAGACCAAATAGGATCATCTACTTCATAAAATAAGAAGAATGCCAAACCTGCATCCAGTCTCGCTTCATGCTGGCTATTATGTGTAAAGCAGTGCTATTAACCTTCCTATTTTCTCCCACTAATGCTGCATGCAAATTATGTTGTGTTATTGAGCAAAAGCACTAAAATACTTGCATGATTAGAGAAAAGGCTGCATCAAGTCTTAATAAAAATTATGAACTCTGTAACTCAAAGAAGGTTATAAGCTAGATAATAAATCAGGTATACAATCACTACAGCCTGGAAACGCCTTTAATAGGCACATTGTCAGAATATCATGCTTCGGGTTAGTGGACAGAAACAAGGAGCCCCGTAACACTGGTCCTGGGCGCTATTGAGCATGCAATCAACAATAGATCCCCACCGCACATGAACACATGACAAAGTATAATAAACGCAGCAAAGCACAATTGACAGGGATAAGGATCCATAGCAAAAAGAACATGAAACATCCTCAGACTCAGACCGTTCTATTGCAATTTCCTCCATTCGCCAAAAAGATGAAACCGGCATATCTGGAACATCTAAATTTTCTAGATCTACTCAAAAGAATTCTACCAACAAGTCATGGCTTATTGAAAGCACGCCATGTAGCACCCCTCCACAAATCAATGTTCTTGTCCACTTAAACTTCAATCGAGCAATATCCATGTTGGTAAAGGGCAAACAACTTCAGCTTCTCATGACTGATTGCTTTTCTCAAAGATGTATCAAGCTAACTAGGAACTCTTGCTTTTGCTATCTGCTAACCCGCTTTGATTTCTTTCTCTTTTGAATTCAATTAATAACTCCAAATAGTGGCTGGGTAATTTTCAAAAGTTAATGATTTTAAAGTGCGCTAATTGCTCCCTTAAAGAATTGAATTTGCCAAAATGGCCAAACAAATGGGTGAGGGAGTATGATTTTACATTGCAATGAAAAACATATTCAAGCACATTACCAATAAACAAGGGTCAGACTTGTTGCCTTAATTGAACAACTAGACAGAAATTTCCAACTTGTCAGCATTTAGCACACAGAGACGAAAAGTATAACCAACAATAAGGTAAGAGGGTAAACAGGCTTTTACCATTTGTATAACGACCAATAAAAAGGCTGGGATCGACTGCCTTTTGAACAATAGGATGCTCTTGGAGACTTAACAATTGGCAAAGCTGTAGAAAGACAGCACCAAGTACATACCTAAAGATTTTAAAGAACAGCACCAATAAATCACGCGGGTAAATAGAGGAACCAAAGTCAAGACTTGGACATTGGAATCAACATGTAAGATGAAATAGGTGCTTTCTTACACATTTATACCCAAACAAATGGAGAAATCAATAAGTAGAAAAGGCTTTTGTTTTTCCCTGCAAAACAATAGGAAAAAGTTCCATTACTTTTTAAGCAATCGCTTCATGAAAAAAGTGGAAGTAAATTGTTCTATTTTTTATGAGTGCTTTATGAAATATTAATAGGTATTCAATCATCCCACAGAAAAAAGTGGAAGACATTTCGATGTAAGCAAGCAGAAGAATAAAAAATTAGATGACACATATCTTGAAATGTTACTATAAGAAAGCAACAAGTTTAGTACTACCAATCCTTAATCTTGGTCCACATCCTTCGATTCTAAAGCTCCACACAGAGCCCAGAACACTCAAATTGTTCTAGCTGTTTCAGCAATTTTTCATAGCTCTAAGAGACTTTCTTATTGATTTTCAGAAACAACCTAATAGCTATGTTCCCAATCATCAAACATCCTCTACCTCTCCAAATTTAAATATTCCTTGGGAACATAAAAACTCCATAAACATTCAATCCTCACCCTGGAGTAATTTCTCGTAAATCATAGAGCTCGCAGTAGTGTCTATAAACATACTATGGTCAGTAAGTGTGGTAGCTATTCTTAACCTGGACTTGAACATTTGTCTCAATCTTGGCTCTTCAGAGCTGGAATCATCAGATTCTTACATAATTAACAGACCTTCTAGATTTAGAAAGCCCTACTCTTTGAAATTGAATACACGCAGAATCCATCTACTAGAGAAACCACAACGCACATAAGATCTAATCCTATGTCTGTACCGTGTGTACCTTCACAACACCGCCAGTTCGCAGGTTGAAAACTCGGCGATGCCTTTACATGAATACATGAAGTGGTTCCCAAGAATGACAATTTGCAAACATTATGGCATCAAAACTAACATGTACTCGACCAGCTAACAGAATGTAAAACGTGCAAAAGCTCTTCTAGCTTAGGTTTGCCACTAAGTCAAAGAGAACTACCAAGCGATCTACAGACTACTACAGATAACAAACTCATTTAAATTCCAGTCAAAGATTTTACACGTAAACATTTTAGTTTAAACAGCAAATAAAGCTAAAAAGAAATAGCTAAAATGACATACTAATTAATACACTGGCGGTACTGTCTTGACAGTCAATATCAATTCCAGCTTTGACCAAGGTGAAACAACTCACCGGCAAGCAATATAAAGGCAAGCTGCTGCAACTTGGTCGGTTCTCCGCCCCTTGGTAAAACTACGCTCAACAGCTATCTACAGTATTCAGACAATAAAACTTCGTTGTCCTAAAAAATTAACAGAAGAAGTAATTAATTTTTAGAAGCAGACCTTATAGAATGCATCAGCTAGGTTGGTAGCACCAACATCCTCTATACCTAGTGATACTGCTAATTCATGGATTTTTTGCTTCCCTGCATCATATTAACACGTAATTTCAGACAATGAATAATGACTTGCTCCTGTTATGCTATACAGAATACCCACTAGTACAAGAACAAGCTATATGGCAAATGTTCAAAGAGCTTCTTCAGACCTTTGTCTATGGTCCTTCTAAATGACTCTGAGTAATCAGATTGAAAACTCTTGACATAACTACCTGCTAATCGGCTCTGCACATAGAACAAAATCATTAGTAGCATAAAAAAAAAAAAGGTGTAAAGAAAGTGATAGCAAAGCAAGAGATTTCAGAACTTCACTGCATGACAGTTAGTTACTACTGTCTATTGTATTGTATATAACATTATAGCAGGTGCAAATTATACAACCTACGCTCAGAGGGAAGTTTAAAAAGCAACTTAATTAACAAGATGACAATATGCAAATAATCTTGCCAACGGAAGATGTTCACCTTTACCTTGAGAGGTGCAAAGCTGTGTTAGTGACTTAGTGTGTTTTTCTTCTTTCCTAAGAGTAACAAATTCATCACTCGTCAGTGTGTTTTCTTTTCTTTTCTTTTGATTTTTTCCAAAACAGAAACCTTCATATGCAATTTCCCACTTGGAAATAGCTGTCACATAATTTCAACAATATCGAACTTAATAAAAATGTGAACGTATGATTGCTCATGCCTCGTATAGACATATTTGGATACACTGCACATAAAGATATAAAGGGAAAGCTAATATTCGTACAGCACTTTAACCATCTTGGCCACATAAATAATATCTACCCACAAGCCTCTCCGCATATCACTTAGCAACATAACCATACCAAGTATTCTTAGTTTAAGAAGATAAAAATGTATAACAGCATAATTTTTGCTCAACTTTAAATGACCACAAATAGGGAGGAAAAACGAATTGCTGACCCAAATTCTAAATTGGGTTATATATTATGGACACTTCTCAGAATAGGGATTGATACATCTATAAACACCCACATGGATGATTAACTAAATCACGATAACATGAAACTTCTGTTTCGAGACAAATTCATGTACCTTGTTTATTTTTTGGTTCAATCAACTACATAAACAACATATATCCAAAAAAAAATTGCAAATTATCTCATTCACTGCAAAAACATCTTGAGCACAAGTTGTGTTGCCTACGACCATACTACAGCAAACCCATGCGTAAAGTCATAATTTTAAAAATGTCTAACAGCATAATTTTTGCTCAACTTTAAATGACCACAAATAGGGAGGAAAAACGAATTGCTGACCCAAATTCTAAATTGGGTTATATATCATGGACACTTCTCAGAATAGGGATTGATACATCTATAAACACGCACATGGATGATTAACTAAATCACGATAACATGAAACTTTTGTTTCAAGACAAATTCATGTACCTTGTTTATTTTTTGGTTCAATCAACTACATAAACAACATATATCCAAAAAAAAATTGCAAATTATCTCATTCACTGCAAAAACATCTTGAGCACAAGTTGTGTTGCCTATGACCATACTATAGCAAACCCATGCGTAAAGTCATAATTTTTCTCAAACAATTGCATCATAAACAAGCTTACTAAATCTAATAAGTGAACAGGCAGCCCTAGACAGAGCTGAAGTGGAAAAACAGGATTCATGGAGCCGACCCCAATTGATTGGGACACAAGGCTCGGTTTGGTTTGGTTTAATTAACATCATAAACAAACCTCTCCTCCAGCGCCCTTGACAAAAGTAGGCTCCTCAGTGAACTCGTCGTGTTGAAGCACTTTTCCACAATTAGAACAAGATCTGGAAACAAACAATTAGTTAGTTTCAAGGCCTCAACAACCAGCTAAACCAAACAATACAAGATTGTACTATGGATAGACTAAAAATCAAAAATTGAGAAGGTAAATTGACGACAACAGAGAGGAGTAGAGATGGTTACATCATGGCGGTTTCATAATCACGGTGTGTGGGGTGATCCCCCTCGCAGTGAGGGCACCAACCCATGCCGTCGTTGACTTTTCAGAGGATTGGCTCCCTGCACGGCGTCGGAAGGGACCGGAGACAGCGGAGGAGAGAGAGAGAGAGAGTGGGGGTGGGGGAAGACGAGTGATGCACTGATGCGAATAGCCGTCGTACGGGGAGGAAAGAGAGAAAACCTGGGGCGCATATATGTAAAATAACTGAAAATCGTGCCTAGGAAACACGCTCTGAGGATAAGCCTGGCCGCGAACTTTGTAGTCATGGGCGCAAGAATTGGTGATCTGGCCGCCAACTATTGTATGATGACCGCAAAGTTTTGTAAAGGCGTGCCGAAGGAACGCGATTTTATTAACTGGTAAGCGTGCCTAGCAAACACGCTCTGGAGATTATCCTGGCCGCAACCTTTGTACTCATGGACGCGAACTTTTGTAACCTGGCTGCAAACTATTGAATGTTGGCCGCAAACTTTTGCAAAGGCGTGCCTACAAAACACGCTTTTATTGTGGGGCAGCTACAATTGATCGTCTCACTTCTTTAATTGTGGGGCTGCAGACATTTGCAAAGCTCGTGATCGAATCGATTTTATTATGAAATTTAAATTTATCAAGAATTAGATTAGTGAGTTATTAATTTTTTACAGACATACTCTATTAATTTTTGAACCACAGGGCTGAATCCGTACATAGTCGAAACCACGGGGTGAAAGTGAACTTTACCAAACCCGAAACTTGCTCAGACTCAGTCCTTATATTGCAATTTGTGGCAATTTGTGCCATACGCCAAAAACATGAAAACTGGCATATCAGGAAGATCATAATTTTCTAGGTCTACTCAAAAGAATTCTACCAACAAGTCATGGCTTCTTGAGAGCACACCATGCAGCACCCATCCACAACTCAATGTTCTTGCACCTTGAATCGAGCAATATCCATGCTGGTAAAGGACAAAAAGCTTCAGCTTCTCATCACTGATTGCCTTTTCTCTCTCGAAGATGTATCAAGCTGACTAGGAACTCTTGCTTTTGCTATCTAGTACTAACCACTGCAGGGGCGGACCCATCATAGGGCACGTGGAGTATATTATATATGCTAATATGTGCAATAAGTGGCAGTTTGGTGCAATGGTAAGCAACCTTCTAAAAGGAATACTCGGCGAGAGTTCGATTCCCCGCACTCTGTGGGTTTTTTCCATTCTTTTTTCAAAATCCACTATAACTGTTCACAACGGTTTCCCCCATCCACTCTCTTTCACAACCAAAGTTTCCCCCACTCCCCAACGTCTCCAATCCTTTGTGTAGTACTCAATATGTACCCGTACATTATATTTGTACATTTTTTGTCCCCGAAACTTGTACTTGTAGAGTTAATAATAGGAAAATAGATGATGAACATGTGATAATTTTGTTTTAACACATATAATCGAGGTGCACAAATTTGCCCAAATAGCTTGTTATTAAAATGCATATATACTTTTAAATTATTACATTATCATGAATGCTAAAATTATTTTGGTGTGAATGTGTTTAACTGTAACTCACATATTAAGGCGTTACAAAAAAAAATTGGTGCCCCCACTATGTCAAATTCCTAGGTCCGTCACTGCTAACCAGCTTTGATTTCTCTCTTCGTGCAATTCCAAGC
Source organism: Rhododendron henanense subsp. lingbaoense (assembly GCA_020567845.1). NCBI lineage: Eukaryota > Viridiplantae > Streptophyta > Magnoliopsida > Ericales > Ericaceae > Rhododendron > Rhododendron henanense. Next base: position 4,033,826 of record CM036318.1, on the reverse strand, counting down.
AGTGGCACGTTACCAATAAACAAATTGAAACACAACTGGACAAGGAAACTGAGAAACTCGTGTTTGTATAGTGCGGATTTGAGTTGCATCAACTTTGCAGGTACAAGATGCAAAGTCCATGTGATCCTACACAAAGAACTGGGTATCAAAATATGGATTGATATTTGGATTATTTCATAGATCGAAATCGTTTGCAGAGGTTATGGAGAAGATCAACTGTGATTAAAATCATACTAATCAGATAAGAATCGATATCTCATTGGGAAGTAAAATTAAGATTTTACCTTTATAATTAAGGGTCAGGATATACTGAAACAAATCCCAGAAAAACTAGCGAGTTTTAAAGTCGTGGACTTCACTAGCACCCCTAGATTCCACTAACATCATACTTGTATACCCCTAGATTCTCTAAAATCTTGGTAACACTTGAACTTATATTTTCAACAAAATAATTTTCAAAATACCAACTTTGCCTTCATTTTCTCTTCTCTTTTTGCAATCACCGTGCTCATTTTCTCTACCTACACATATTTCCAAACATAACGAAAACAAACCCTAAAGCCAAAACACATCTCTCTCCATTCATACATCCAGTGCATGTCCTTGCCTTCAGGCACGGCTCGAACGATTAATACATGCAAATAAATTATGGACTCGCATGCAATATATCAACCCCTGCCCAACGAATCCAATTATGCGGAAAACAATAACCCAAACATATTCATTAACCTGTTTAATTTGAATTAAATAAAATACTACCAAACAACTTTGCAATCCCTATTTACCCAAAAAAAACTTTGCAATCCCTAGTGATTGTGCCGGTGCCTAAAGGCACAACGCAACATGTTCGTAACAAATGAACCCGTGCCTGCATTTATTAAAAAACATTAACCTAATATAAAAATTACTTGCACTATTAACAATAACTATCGATCAAACATAACACTTGAGTTTTCAACATTTGAAATTTACGAATTGTAACCACACTTATTCCTAGAATATGTGTAATGAACAGAAACAATAGTGAGTTTTTTTTTTTTTAATTGAATCGATTCGTCATTCAATAGTTTGCAAAGATTACACATAATTGTATAGTCTGTATTAATTAAAGAATATACACACGAAACTAAAAACTACTCTTTCCGTCCCTAAATAAGTTCTCACCACAAACCTAGGCCAGAAAATACAAGGAAACTGAAAGTTCAACAATCGTGAGATTGAGATCACGTCTAAATTTCCATACTAAACTGAAAGAACAATGTGAAATTGAAATACTGAAACAAGGAAATTGAAAGAGTGAAATTGAAATATTGAAACAAGGAAACTGAATGAGCGAAATTGAAATACTGAAAGTCCGATGAGATGAGAGACCACAGCCCATGAGATCTCATCACCATCCTCCTCCCTAATCGTCTCCGCCCTCATCGATCCTCCTCCTCCTCCTTCTTCCACTGCTCAACCCTAGCACGAATGACATTGTTGTGGTAGAAATCAACAAGGTACTCCCTTGCTAGTTGAGGAATCTTTGCAATTTTTGTTGTTTAATCTGTACGCGTTATTACTAGTTATGGGAATCCTAATACTAAGATCTCATAAGATTCCTCCCTAATCCTCCCCGCCGGTATCCTGTCATCATGCAAGTGTCATCATGTCTCTCATTGACGATTTCGAACAGATATCGTGTCATCATGCAAGTGCTGATGACCATCAATAGGGACATTGGTGTAGCCAGAAAATTAAGTCGGTGGGAGCACATTAAATCTAGTCTTAGAATTTTCTATCTTTATTTTTCTTTTGATAATTGGATGTTCGATCAACTTGTTCACACATCAACTAATACTTATTTTGAGGTCATGAAACCAACGATAGGACAAACCCTCTAGTGGCCCCAAAGGTTTACATGTCCTATCTTTTACTCACATTAAACAACAATTATATAAAAGAAATAGAGTTAAAGCGTAAAATTTGATACAATGCCTATATAGATAACGGGTCTTTATTTAAAAAACAAATTAGTTAAAAGAACTTTTTTGAAAACTTGACAAAGATATAAAAGGGAAAATACGTATATAATTTTTTGATACAAATGTCATGAACCATTATAAGTTAGGGGTCAAAGTGAAATTATTGAAAAGTGCAGTAGAGGTCATGCCCATGTTGGTCCTACATTGGATCCACCGCTGAATAGGGAGGAAAAGCGAACCGCTAACTCGAAAATAAATTGGGTTATATATCACGGACACTTCTAAGACAGAGGATCGATGCATCTATAATCCTTCAAAATTTTCACCTTTAATCAAGGCAGGATACCTAAACCACTACTATAACATGAAACTATTGTTTCCAGACATATCCACGTATCTTGTTTATTTTTTCTTCCAATTAACCATATAAACCATTTATAATACAGAACTTGCAAATTATCTCATTCACTGTACAAAAATCTTCAGTACAAGTTGTGGTGCCCTTTTTTTATAACTCGATAGATGTATGAACCAGTTTACGCGCACCACGACTCCTCCTGTAGGAACCAATTCTATCGTCCACTTGTAGGGTCCAAAGCTAAAAACATTTGATTAAAGTAATCTAAAAGAACTATTTATTTCAAAATACCTCTTAATGACAAACTTATCCTCCTACAAAATATGGTAGAAGAGAGCCGAGGACTATATAATAGCAGAGGCTTTCTGGTTGATAAGTCAACAGATGTCCTCCCGCGGCAGACTAAAGAGGTTTCGATTCCTTTTATATCCATCACTTTCTGACTTACCTGCTCAAACGAGAGTTTAAGTTTCGGAACTAGTGCCTGCCCATGAAATCACTTCTTTGGCCGCTTGAAAGCTTGGTCTAAAAATTAGCCCTCGATTTGAAGTCCACAAACCATTTAACGAATCTGAAGAGAGAATATTTGATGTATGTTGCATCTCGTACACCCACACTCGAATTTACCATGAAAATTTACCTAGAAGTAATTTATTTTACGAATGCAATCTTCCCCTTTAGGCTCCAATCGACTAAAAAGCTACCGAGTATTTTTTTTATACTATTTACAAAAACTAAAAATTGAAATAGAAAATAATCAATAGAAATGTGAGGGGGTTTCTTGGCGTAATAATGTTTTTGGTTTTTTTTTTTTCATTATTAAAATTTGGTTTGTCTTTGTTAGTTTTGCGTTAAATTTTTGCGTGAATTATTTGTTGTTATCGATAAGGGCAATCAGAAAAATGGAAAATCTAAATCAAACCTAAAAATAATAGAATAAAGAAAAAACTAATTCAAAATTTGTCTATTTCTTTGGTAAACTTTTTAAAAGTTTCAATCCTAATTTTTGACTTTATGGATTTCTCTCCTCGAGAAGAGTTAACAACGCAAAAAAAAAAAAATTGACAAAAAAACTTAGGGATAGTTTTCAATAAGTAAAAAATAAATTAAAAATGATAAAAAAAATTGCATCAGGTCTGTCTCAATTTTTTATAATTATTATATACTCGATTAAATAACAAATAACATTATTTGGTCTTCGTCTCCCCCTCGCACAATGACGTCAAGACCTGGGGAATCATCATCGTCTCCCATGGCTTCCTCTCCGCCGCCGCCGCCGTCGTCCTCTCTCTCTCCTCCTCAGATTCCAATGAAGCTCCACGAAATCAACAGACTCAAGCTCCTGAACTCCCTCCAAGAACACCTCTCTCTCTCCTCTCGCCCTCACCAAGGTTTCGTCTTCCTCCAGGTAAGCAACAGAAATCTGTCTGCCGCTGCGAATCGCTTAATTTCTTCGCAATCTGATTCTCTGTTGTTGTTGTTGTTGTTTTTGTTTTTGATTCACCGATCGAATCCGATCTTAGGGCGGCGAAGAGCAAACTCGCCATTGCACGGATCACACTGAGCTCTTCAGGTACTTCATCATATAGGCATGCGGTCATGTTGACGTTTATCTACATTGCTAGCCTCAATTGCGAATAACTACTACGTCTATGTGCATGTAAATTGTTACAGAAGGTTATTTTTTTTGTCGTCCTGCTATTTTTTTTGGTGAAATTCTCTATGTTTTTTGGTGCCTCTTAGGCGCAAACCACATGCTACTTTGATATATATGTACCAACATATTTTGTGAATGTATGTTAGCTACTTGCGAGGATAGAGGAAGACACAAAATTGTGTGTGTGAGTAACTGCCATCTATCTTAAGGAGAGTACCTTTTGGTGTGGACAACTTTTTGAAGCTAGCTCACATTAAACCCTTTCACAATTGCAATGGCCCCCAAAAAAACCGAATAGTACATTTGCTTTGCATTTGCAGCAATAACTGATTGGACAAAGTAGTAAAACACCAGGGCCACACTACCCCATCCACACTGCAATGTAACCATCTCTGACTATGTACCACTTCCACAAAAGCAAATAAAGCACAGGTTGCACCAGGTACTTTATGTCCTCTACCAAATTCAAGTTTTACTACTCCGTACTAAATTAAGACCCACTTGCAAAATCCACTTTTACCCACCGAATTTCACTGTCTTTTTTCTCCATGTTGAGTTTTTTTTTTTAGTATAATGCATCAGTTTTTGAAGTTTAAGAGTTACTCCGTAAGTGATAAAAAAAAACTTTTGGGTGCAAATATTTGATTAGTCAAAGTGAGAGAAAACTTATGAAGCAGTTTGATGATGTGGTAGAAATAATTAATAAGTCTTTCTTTTGTGTTCTTTTTTTGGTTATCATGCATCAGTTTGTCCGTCAAAATCAATGTTAATTTCAAATTTTGGGTCTGAGTTAAAAAGTTAACATACATGCTCTGGGATGAATTCAATCAGTTTACTAATTCTTTTCTCCCTTCTACTTTTTCCAGTTGTCAAGTATTCCTTTAATTCAACCAGTTTAAGAGTTAAAAAGAAGTATCGCACAACTGCACTATAGAAGGTTTTTTTGAGCCAGCCTTTGTGTGCGTGTGCATTTTTCTATTCCTAAGGTTTAGAAACAGAAAAGAAAACACAATTACGCGCTTTACAATACTTCACTGGAGGCCGGGGCACACGTAGTTGAATTTTAACAAAGTTTATCAAATAACAAATGGGAAGCATTTGTGCATATTTTGATCGAATTTTGCCATTTTCTGCCAAAATTTGAGTTGCACACACATCGCGTGTGCCCCGGCCTCTAGTTAGATTTTATGCACGCAGCCTAAAAATGATTGATAAGTTGAAATTCTAGAGAACTTTTTCCATACGCATGGGGAGTTTAATTAAAAAAAATTCATCCGAGGGACGTGCAGGGGCCGATCCCATAGAATTCTTCTAAATTAACTTGAAAAACTAGTATAATATGTATAAATATTTGGAGTTGTGTAGGGGCCTGATCATGGTCACCCATGCCAGCCCCTTGTGTCCTCCGCTGTTTGCATTTTAAGACAAACTAATACTAGAAAACATAAGATTGATCACTGATGGCAAATAATGGATGAAGGAGATGAGAGAAGCAAACTCTCCGGGCTCTGATCTTTATTTCTTGGTCCGCTCTAAAAATGACCAATTCAGGAGTATATACACTGATATCCAAACGCTGATGCTTCACTGCATTACGAATACGCTGGGAAACAAAATGGCAGCTGAATTTCATTGCGTGCTGCATGTTTGAGTATAGTCCCACATTCCACGATGGCTGCTGCATCTAGGTCTGTCACGTGTACCAACCTTTTTGGGTATTATCTTCGTGCAGCCTTGATACAGCATCATGAAGTTTGGGCTATTTTAATTTTGATTTGGGATGGAATGGGCCCGCTCTAATACCATGTGGAAACTTTATATCCAACCCAAAACCATTTGGCAATGGTTGGAGAGGTCTCTCAGGTTAGTGATATTTCATTACATACCCAAGCAATGTGGGACTATTCTCCAATGGTCTGATGCATATGATGAAATATGGAAGCAATTTCCAAGATGCTGCTTCTTTCCAAAGAGCTGGAAAATTGTGTATAGATGATCATATTATACTTGACTTACTGCATTATTCATTATTATCAGATGCTTTAATTCTTTGTTCTGTGGAAGTAAAATTTCAAAAAAAAAATCCATTCCTCATGAAACTAGCTGTAATCAATTGGTTCTTGGACATTATTGCCTGGCTTTGGTAATAAGTAGGAGATTTAATTACTGGTTTACGTGGTTTATAGGCAGGAGAGTTACTTCGCTTACTTGTTTGGAGTGAGAGAGCCTGGTTTCTATGGAGCTATTGTAAGTTGACTTTCCTTTTCTTCTTTTTTTTTGTTTATAAGTGATTTTCTCTTTTCTCTATGTGTGTGTGGGTGGGGAGAGTGGGGGTGGGCACTGTTCCCCTTTTCATGATTCTTAAAAGATCTTTTTGCATCAGTATCCTGTCTGTATTGACTAAACTATCCCCGATGTTTAGAATGTACCATTATCTGTATACTACATCTTTATATCACTACCAGTGATTACTTATCAAAAAAAAAAAAAAGTATATTACTACCAGTGATGGTGCTTTAAATGGGATTCATGAGGAAATTTGTAGATGTCAAAAGTCTACGGAGGATTGGATTTTGTGCTTGCCTTTTGGTTGCTACATCTTATATGATAATCTGACATATAACAAATTTTTGATTCTCATGGTTCATGAAGGATGTAGCAACTGGGGATTCGATTCTCTTTGCTCCCAGGTTATCTGAAGATTATGCTGTTTGGTTGGGAGAAATAAAGCCATTATCATTCTTTAAGGTGAATCTGCTGCGATAGTTCATGCATCTGACGTGTCAATATTCCAGGTATTGGAGTTAGCTGATATGATATCTCGCTTTTGCAGGAAAGGTACATGGTTACCTTTGTCTTCTACACTGACGAGATTCCAAAAGTTTTGCATGATCGCTTCCAGGGTTCAGGAAGACCTTTGTTATTTCTCTTGCATGGGCTCAATACTGATAGCAATAAATTCTCAAAGCCAGCAGATTTTGAGGTTCTTACATCCATTCTGTTCTCTTGTCTTGAATTATCTGTTGAGGTGTGAAAATTTTGTATCATTTTTCCAATCCATTTTTTGCTCTTCAAACTGTGATACTATTTATACCTAAATCATTCTCTAGTTTCAATGAGACGTGTTACCTTAGCAATTAGTAGACATGGATTTTTGGTTTTGTCATTTGTGTCTATATCCCCTTATAGGCATTAACGAACCTATCATGACAGTGGCAGTTTCCTGTTTCTTGTGGCACACGATTGGGCCTTGGTCAGTTTAGAGTGTGCCATGTTTGGGTTCATTGAGGTGTAAGAAGCCCTTCATGTCCTGCAGGAGGTGCCACTTCCCATATACCATTTGGCATGCAGTAGAAAGCTTCCATATCTCATAATCTTCGTTAGTCTTCACCTTTATTATTGAAAGGGGTTGTTGTGAGACCTTCCAATTGTTAGTAATGCATGCTTCTGTTTGGAGAAGTGTACTAGCTTGAATCACATGGGCGATGGATCTATAGCCACTAAGAAGTTGGGCTTGCACTAAATGGTTTGGGTTGTAGTTGCAAGTTGCAACAAGAGAAGGAATTATGGTGGTCTTCAATTCAGGAAATTCACTATGCTTTCTTGAAGTCAAGAAGCTCCTTGCCGAACTTTCGGAATAAATGTTTCAAAATACTACTCCCTAGAAAGTAGAAAGTCAAAGATGTAGAAAGCTCTATCAGAATTTTATTGCAATTATGACTCAAGTTTCTAGCAGTCAGGTCAACTGTTCGTTATGGCAAGTACGTCTCCCTAGATCATCACAGTGACACACCGACACGTATACCTCTCCAATGTCTCCATATATCTGTAAATGTATGCGTGTATCAATGTACGTCTTTGTATCATCTGTACAACTGCAAGTGCTGGACTTTATGTACAAGGGTTATGTGTGTGGGGCTGTGGCAACCTTTTCAAGCATAAAAGCTTACATTCAAAACATAGATCTATCAGTGGGTAATACTTTTGATGTGGGTAATGTCGCAATTCATCACTACAGTCTGCAATGACCATTGTATCATACATAAGATTCTCGCAGTGGTTTGTCATTAAAGCTCTCTGTTTCATCATGGATTTCAACTATGTTTTCTCCAATGATCTAGAGTCTTAAGTCTCTGTATTTTTGTCTGGTAATGCCACTTCTTGAAGTTTCAAATTGCTCACTTAAGAGGAATGTCCTGAAAATAATTTATTTGCATATTTCCGAATGCAATTCGCCTGACTTGCGTGTTTGCCTATCTAGGGGATTGAGAAGTTTAAGACGGATATGAGTATCTTGCATCCTATTATAACTGAGTGCCGTGTTCTCAAATCGGATATGGAGCTTGCTCTAATCCAGTTTGCCAATGACATAAGCTCTGAAGCTCATGTTGAGGTGGGCATTCTTCAACTTTTCTAGCTTTAAGTAATCTCGTAAGATTTTTTTGTGATATCCTCCACTTTATTTAAGCTGGCATCCAATTGTTGGAAGCCTTTTGGTGCTTATTTTTTACCTTATTTTTTTGGTTGGTATTTATGTTGCAAGTTACTTTGTGTTTATTGATTTTTTCGCGTGTAATTTACGTTATGTTCGTCCCTGGTTGCTTGGATACATGCATGAAGTATACTCTCAATGTGCATATTATTAGTAGCATCAATGTGTGCAAGCAACAATTACTATGGAGATAAAAAGTGTCAAGTAATAACATCAGAAGACATTCAAATGTAGTTAGGAGATGATGGTTAATCATAGACCTATTGTTATCGTGGAGAATAGTAGGAACTAGGAAGATTAGAATACATTCAAGCATATTTACTGTTCATACCTTTTGACATCCCAGATTTTACGATTGGTTACTGAAATGAAAAGACTCCCTAAGAAACTAAAATCTAACATCTGAATGCTGTCATTTTATTCTTTCCATTTTTCTCATTTTGAAATGTTTGTGGCATTCATGTTTGTAGATCCTACAATGGCAGCAATTTAAGTACTTATGCAATGAACCAAGGGCACCAGTATGTGCTACAGGATAATTACCAGAAAAGAGCTATGTGAGATGCGGATAAAAAATATGAGTGCAGCCATGCAGGCAATTACAAAAAAGCCCTAAAAATAGGATAAGACTACGGACTCTGTCCATATGCTCACAATGCCTTGCGGTAACCTGTAACCAACTTGCTCAACGCTCAATATCAAGCATAACCCAATCTACTCCAAAAGTAGAGGTTAGAAGACTGCAAAGGTGATGACCGTTCCAGCCATCTGTTCTCTTGCCGCAACCTCCTTAGGCGGGCCCCCTCCAGCTGGCAACCCACATCCCTCCAGCCAACCCATCATTTTCAAAACATGCGTACTAATCATGTTTTTGCTTCTGTTTTTGTCACGGTTTTTGTAACAATAAGTAATGAAAGCACTTCACTGTTTTTGTAGACAGAAGAATTAAGAAGTAACAACCATATTAATCAACTGAATGTGGATTGTCCAGTCTTGTTTCGCTACTCGTGTATTTCTTTATTTTTGTGATTTTTTGTATATCAGCAGTATACCCTTTTGTTATTCTGTATCCCGAACGGTTATGTGCTTCCTTTTGTTTTTGCTTTTTTATATGAAGTTAGCATAATGCACTTGTGATATTGTTCAATTGCAATTGTTTCCTTTGAGCAGGTTATGAGGAAAACAAGAGTGGGCATGAAGGAGTATCAGTTGGAAAGCATGTTCTTACACCATACCTATATGTATGGTGGATGTAGGCATTGCTCGTACACATGCATTTGTGCTACTGGTGACCATGGGTAGATCTTATTGTTCTCCTCTTTCTCATGTTTTCTTTTCCTTTTGCTGCCATCTAGTATTGCATTCAGTTTTTTTCATTTCTAAAAATACATTGACGATTTATTACTTACTAGAGGAGTACAGAGTCGCTTTTTTTTTTTTTGGGGGGGGGGGGGAACCCTGACTGGCGTAGCCGCGTAGGTATAAGTAAACTTTTAACTGTAGTAATTCTTCCTGTAATTTTGAATGGTAAAAGTTGACAGCTGGTAATCTTTCATGCAACAGCTCTGTTCTTCACTATGGGCATGCAGCAGCTCCAAATGACAGGGTATGGTCAATTTACTGCTTCATTCCCTGATGTTTCTCATTTTCTTTGGTTGAATTTATGAAAAAGGAACCACGGTTGATCTAGATTTATACTAATCTCGTGTCTTGCACGCTAACAGTGGCCTTCATTTATGACTTGTGAGTTCTTTCAAAAAGGGTGTTAGACTGGCGAGTATGCGTGCTGGTTGGTTTGTGCACGATTGTCTATATGTAAATGTATATCTATAACGAGGACATCTTGGGCTGTGGAAGTACATTTCATGTGTTTTCGTGGTGATGGAGATATTGTGGGTGTGGACTGTGGAAGTAAATTTCATGTATATATGTAAATGTATATCTATACTATGAGTATGCACGATGTTTGATGCGCCACATTTGGATGTCCAACTTCAAAGGCTGATCGCTGCCTTCATAGTTGGCATATTGATTTGCTCATTCTTCGTGATTTGGGGTAGAAGACTAGTCATAGCAAATATAAATGAGCAAACTGTTTGAAATGGGAAAACGACTCTGCACGGTGTTTGATGCGCCACATTCGGATGTCCAACTTCAAAGGCTTATTGCTGCCTTCATTGTTGGCATATTGATTTGCTCATTCTTTGTGATTTGGGGTAGAAGACTGGTCATGGCAAATATAAATGAGTTGATTGTGTATGGGAACTCTTAAAACCCTATTTTAAAAGAATTGAACGGCTCCGATCATTAGCATGAAACTCCAATTAGTTTTGTGTCAAAATTTGTGCGAGGCGAACCGACCCCTTTATATAATTAAATTTTGTCCTGGACATTTTTTTAATTGAAAAAAAGAGAGTTTAGACCAACTCTCTTGTAGTGTTCAAATGAAAGCCATTGTGAGATTATTGTTATGATCCAAACCGTTCATTGCATAAAAAGAGATCTTTATATTGTGTGTCTAAAATATGAAGTTGTTTGAATACTGGTAGGTGGTGCCTAACCAAATTTCCTTAGTGTAAAAAAAGAAAGGCTTGAAATTCGGGGTGGGGGTGGCACCTAACCCAACCCCCGACCACCTTGTCCCCGCCCCTGGTTTGAACAATGTGCCACCCTTCCCTACCACCCCAAAGTAAGAAAGTGCAAACTAAGAATTTTTTTCTTCTTGTTTTTATCATGCTGTTGATGAGAAACTTAGAATTGTAATCTTCCTGCAGCAAAGTTTCACAGTTTCTTGAACATAATTTCGGAGTTCAGGTTGATTGAGAGACATTACCTGACGTCAAGAATGTTTTGTAGCCTTCTCAATCATCTTTATCTGTGTTCGTGCAGACGTTGGAGGATGGAGATATGGCATTGCTAGACATGGGAGCTGAATATCATTTCTATGGATCTGATATAACTTGCTCCTTCCCAGTGAGTAACTGTGTTTTCCACTTATCAACATGTCTTAAACTCAAGTATAAACTGATATATTGTGTTAGTTTACTGTTTACGTATGTGTGTTTACTTCGTGCAAATGAACTTTTGATGTCGTGCTATAATCTTTGCCTGTATGGTGGAATGACTTGTCTTTGCCATATTGAGTGAGCAAGGATTAGTATACAGCATACCCATAGAGTGTCCTGAGATGATGATGATGATGGTAGTGGGTGCAATAAAAAGTTAGTTGAATTTAAATGCACCATTTGCAGGAAGCTTTGAAGTTTGGGTTATCTTCTGTTTTGGGTTAATCTTCATGGTTTTACACTATCATTCGCAAATGGGGTGCATGTGTATAGAAATCCCTGGTTCAACTTTAGGTTCTGCATTAGATGGCAGTCGAATGTTCAGGTAACTGAACATTTGAACGGAAGCTTTGCAAGTGCAGGGGAGGGAGAAACCCAATAATCTGTTTCCTTCTTTAGTGATTCTAAATGCTGTATACGCACTAATGATTGGCTATACTATGAAGGGCAATTAAAGGTAACCAAAGAACAGGCAGCATTTGGAGCCAATATCCATATTGCTTGATAGTATCTTATATGCATATTAGGAAAGCCCTCATTGGTTGCAGACTTAAGTACTGAACTCAATAACTCATGCTGTAGATGATGCACATCTTACTTTGATAAAATGAAGGTGAAAAATCTAAGTTGGAATGCCAAACTTCGGAAGCTCGGAAAACATTAATCTGTGGCATGGCTGGAAGAATTGTGACACATCTATCTTGCTTCTGAAGCTTGAACCAAATGAACAAGTTAAACACGGTCGAGGAAATTAAGATGTTTGAGGGTGCTTCCTTTGGAGCGTCAAATTTCTCCTGCAATAAAGGAAGAATAGTTATGGATTTGTCTTCCTTTGCAAGTTTCATTTATGTTCCCCTTCCCCATTATACTTTCGTTCCATTTTGTCTGCCATTTTAAAGTCCTTTAGCCTCTAGATTGTTTGCAGGTCATTACTGAAATCATGCAGCAAGACTCTAGTATATATGGTCTCTCAGTTGGATACTAAGCTATTTTTTATTGGTTGGATCAAGTTAAGATCATATAGGATCTTCTTTATAATGCATCCAATTGTTCATGCAGGTGAATGGCAAATTTACAAGTGATCAATGCCTTGTATATAATGTAAGTGCTCTACTCCTAAATGGCAATGATCAGTTTAGTTAGTTGGACAATGGTTGTGTAAGAACTCAACTGAACTATGGCTACATGTTCCTCATCAGGAACTGCATGTATTTATATGCCAGCCTTTCGATTTAACTGTTAATCTTCAGTTATCTGAACCTTAATGTTCTGTATTTTGTAGGCTGTCGTAGGTGCTCACGATGCTGTCATATCTTCTATCAGACCTGGAGTAAGCTGGGTGGATATGCACAAGTAAGACTCAATAGGGCAACTGTTTCAGTTGAAATATTGTCTATTTCATGCTGTTCAGTAATGTTTTATTGGAAATTTGCAACTTTCAAGGGAGCCTCTTAGATTTTTGTAGTAATGGAAAGTAATTGATTGTTCTGATGAGTTATATAGCAATTAGATACCTACCTACCTGATTCCTTACCTGGAATCATTGTTCCGAACTCTAGGTATGGGAACCAGACCATTGTGGCAAGCAAGGCAATGACAGCTGTGGTATACCAGATGGAAAAGAGGCTGGATTAAGTAGACGATGCTCCAATATATGGAGTCTCATTGTTCTGTGTAAAAAATGATGTAACTAGGTTGTGAAAGTGTTCCTGCGGGTTTCAGAAAGAGTCGTCACTTTCGCATAATTCATAATTGCCACACACATATGCCGATTTGCAATATTGAATTCTGATTGGTAACAATGGCATGTTACATAGACAATTCATGTTCGATTAACATAACTATTTACACTACACTGCAATTCAGTACCTTTATTGTGATGGTCTCCTTATTATTTCAGATTAGCGGAGAAATTTATTCTGGAGTCACTGAAGAATCGGGGCATCCTTTTCGGGTATTTCTTTTATCTTTGTTTTGAGGAGTATACTTTCTTTATGTTGATGATGTCAGAAAAATCAGTTGAAAAATTACTCATGCCAGTTTGGGGATGTTGTTCCAGTGAGGTTGATGACATGATGGTTGAGCGATTGGGTGCTGTTTTCATGCCCCATGGCCTCGGTCACTTCTTGGGAATCGATACCCATGATCCTGGGGGCTACTTGAAGGTCATTGTGATGAAATAGTAGTTATCTCTTCTGCATTTATTATTTAGAGTTTGCCTTCTGTTCATATTAGCACCAGCGTAACTGTAATGCAATTTCAAATATTGCTTGATACTCAGGGAGCGAAGAGACCCTTGGAATCGGGGTTAAGTGCTTTACGTACAAGTAGAGAACTCCAGGAGGGAATGGTATGCTATGAACTTTCTGCTAGAGGAACTTGCTACTGCTATTGGCCTAATTATTTTGACTTGTTCTAACCACACGCTTTTCTGTGTTAAGTTACCAATTGTCCAAAAAGTTTAAGCTGTTAGGAAATGAGCCAACAATGTATCTAACATCCTCCCTCACGAGCAGCCCCGTCTTGCATGTGAAGATGTAAACATCCAGCCATAGAACGAAAATAGAATGCAAAGGGAAGAAGCATAATGCAAATGGAGAGAATTTAACCCAAGAACTCTCAGAAACCAGAGCTCTGAAATCATGTTAAGTTACCAGTTGTCCCAAAAGCTTAAGTTGTTAAGAAATGGACCCAACAATGTATATCAAGCTATCTAACATTCAGCATACATTGATTTTCCATGCACTGGTGGGAATTTTTTTTTTACATGTGTACTACTTGTGTACCAAGATAATAAGTGCAAGTTTCATTGCTTACGATTGCCATATTTCGCTTATTGTTTTTATTTTCCAAAATTGATTGTTTTGCCCAGAGTATGTCTTTGGCTCATGAATGATGCTGATATATTCTCTTTTGGGTAAACCCATGAAATGTCTCCAGTGGAGGGTTCTAAAGGAAAAGTTTATAGCAATTATGAGTTAAAAGAGAAAATAGTTTAGGTGGCTTGTTCGCATACAATGAAGATCAGTAGATGGGACGGTAGCGTATGATGGGATTGTGGTTGATGGAAAATGCTAGGGTGAGGAAGAGCTAAATTGACATGGGTTAGAAATATTACGAATTTGTTTGAATTTTATTGATTGCAGGTCAACCTGCTTTATTGGTACACAAGGCTTGGTGTGGTTGGTTTCGTTTGGTATAAATATTTGTGAATTTTGGGACGCTACAATAATTCGAGATATTTTACTTTAAGCAAACACCAGTTCTTAATTTCTTTTTGGATTGACAAGGTGTAGGTGCTATAGTGTATAACATTGTATTTAATAGCATAGATGGGACTCCATCAGGGATCTCTATTGGCATTTGGAAAAATGTTATTTATGTTCATTGGTACTACTTTGTTTAAGGTTCATATATGGTATTGTTCACTTCGAGGAGTAATTCTTCAGTGCAGTGGGTGGCATGCCACACAACGCAAGATTAATAGGGGACTCTTAGGACTAATAGACAACTCTTAGGACTATCACTCTGAGTCCTCAAACGTTAAAGTTGCATAACCAAAGTATGATGCCTACAAAAAGTACTGGGTTATTGACTTATTGTCACTATTGGACAAAAACTGTCTTGTGCTGTGGTTTATAGATCTTTCTCTCTTCTGTGTTCAAATGAAAAAACAACACATTGAAAACGCGGAAAATTCAATGAGGTGGGTTGTTTTAACTGCAGGTGATTACTGTGGAGCCTGGATGCTACTTTATCGATGCTTTGCTGAATCCTGCCATGCAAAGTTCAAGCACTTCAAAGTTTTTGAATTGTGAAGAAATAGTCCGATTTAAGGGTTTTGGTGGAGTCCGAATTGAAAGTGATGTGGTATGACATCTACTCTATTCAACATATAAATCAGATACATTATACATTTGTGGACTTCTTTTCTCCTTCTCCTTGAAGATGCACTGGGGATGATTGTGATCGTCCCATTTCATATTGGTTTAATTGCATTCGTTCTGGTCTGCTAGAGACACCCCAGCAGCTTATTGGTTTAATTGCATTCGTTCTGGTCTGCTAGAGACACCCCAGCGGCTTATGTTGCATTGGCAAAGTCAAGAGACTCGAGTTGAAACCTCTTGCAATTACATTTCCCAAAAATTCCAAAATAGAAAGTACATCCCTTCAAACATCTGAATTGTTTCGGCATTCTCATCTACAAAGATGGTTTGAAGTACATTCTGATATCCTTGCATTGTTTACATTGTTCTTCTGGTGTTGCCCTAGTAGTCATGAGTCCCCACCCATACCGGATCAATTCAAATTAGTTAGCGTGATCGTATTTTCACATTTCATGTAGTTTTTATATGTTGATTGCAGTGATTCATTGGTTTTTCTAGTCTAGATATTCAGTCGGTTTTCGGTTTTGATATTGTGTAGCATATTACCGCGAATGGTTGTGTGAACATGACAAAGGTTCCACGGGAGACATGGGAGATTGAGGCTGTGATGGCAGGGCAGTCATGGCCACTCAAGAACGAACAACCATGCTCGGAAAACGGTGTAGAGGGCTAAGTTGTCAATTCCATGTGCTAGATCACAATTCAGGTAGAGGATCTACCCAAACAAATGCGGAAAAAAGATAAATGATGATGATGCCGTGGTCAAAAGGTCCTCTGCATTTCGTGTCATAGATTGTTTTGTGAATGATGCCAATGATTTCGTAGTGTTTTTCTCAAAGAACTCTGTTGAAGCCTCTTAGGCTGTTGTTTGGTTCACTGACTTTTCGCTGGATATTTAGCAAGGGAGAAAGGAAAATGCAAGAGAAAATAAATAAATAAATAAATTTGCACTGTATTGCATTTTCTTTTCATACAGTTCTTAGGTGTTTCTTTTCATTTTGCTTGTGTTTGTTTTTCGGAAACGATCTTTCATTTTGCTTGTGTTTGTTTTTCGGCAACCTGGACCTCCGAGTTATCGAAAAAAGAGAGGACAGTCATCTTAGGTGCCAAAGATGAAATTGTTCTTGCCACTTTATCCAAGTCATTTGACCTGCATTTGAAATATATGGTCAAAAAAATATCACATTCTGCTCTTCGAATTGTACCCCAAACATTACCATGTTTGAAAATATATTTTGCAGACGCCATCTAAACATTTAAATATGTGATTATATAATTAATCGAAAATCTACACTTCATGAGAAAGGAAAAAAAATATTGACTCTCAAACAGGCCTTGTATTGTGTTTGTTCGTGCCCTAAGTCATAATTTTTAGGTAAAGTACTATGTTTTCGCTCTCTCAGCAAAAGAAAATTGCATTAATCATGAAATTGTTACAAGATCAATAGGAGCAAGAAAACAACAATTTGTTCAAAGAACAAAACTGTTCAATCCGAGACCCAAACTTGCAATTGGCAAGAAACCAATCGAGGACATTCATTTGGGCCGAAGTCCAAGCACCCTATTAGTTTTCGCTCTCAATCATCATTATACGTTTCCGCTCTCAATCTCGTTCTCACGAATTTTAGAAGTACGAAATAGGAGTATGTTATAGGTCATCCTACAAGCCACCGAATCATACCTAAATTCACGGATAAGTCTACCCACCGCTAAATCCACCGCTCCACCGTAGGCGAGCGGTCCCACCTTTATTTTAAAAAAAGAAAAGAAAAAAAGGAGGCAGTAAAAGGCTCTGAACGAGTTCCCCCCAAAAACAAAAAAAAGGCGCTTCTTCTGGTTCGATTCGAAGAGAGAGAGAGAGAGAGAGGAGTTGTTCGAGGAGGAAGACCAGTACGCGTGCCACCCCTTCACCACCGGCGACCACCTTCACCTCGGCCTCTGACTCCCGGCGACCACCACAGCGGTGAAAATCTGCATTCTAGGGCACCGACGCCCATCCGCCAAGGTCTCTCTCTCTCTCTCTCTTAACTTAGTCCAGTGAACAAAGTGTAGGGCACGCTCGACCCAGCTCCTTCTCCATCACTGGCTAATTTTTGTGTGTGTGTGTGTTGATTGTATTCTGTATCGAGGTGCATCTGTAATAGGATATGGCGAGGTAAAGGAAAAGTCTTGTTTATTTATGTTCGAATTTTTTTTTTTTGTGCAATCCAAAAAATTGATTGTTTTTCCCCCCTCTATTTCTGGTCTGATTTAGGGCACCTACGGACGTATACCTTATTGATTTTTGATTGTTTCGTGTTAATTCGAGAGTGGGAGACGCAAATCAATCAGATGACTTTTTCCCCAATCCGGCATTTCCCTCTCTCATCTCAGTTTCCTGTCGAAACGACATCTTTAGCTTATTCTTTCAAATAATCGATTTCAAAAAACCTATGTAGGACTCAACAAATTGAGTTAGGAACCGTTTTGGAGCTAGTTCGTTGTTTTCTGAGATACTGCATGTAATAGGAATACTTGTTGGGTCTTTTCCTTATTTAGAAGTAACGTATTTGGGGAAATAGAATTGGTCCACAGCCCATACTGGTTGATGTAGCTGATGCAACATTACAAAAGGTGAATCTTAGTTCTTTTAACCATGTTTTTGGATTGATAGGCACTTTGAGGGCTCCCAATTTCCAGAATTTATTTTATGATCATGGATAATGAAGTAGTGCTTATAGTTAGGACTCGGCCCGGTTGGAGCAGAACATTTTCCTTGCATGGTAGCACACTCTCATATGCTACATTTTGCTATTTGTTGACGTGTGAAATGAAGATTTAATCTTTTAGTGATGTCTAGATTGAACTTGTGAATTGTGTTCTGTCCTCCCTCACATCCCCATTTCATTAGGGGTTGTTAGCACAGGGACGTGGGCGGCAGGGTAGACTTATTGTAGTGTTACTGTTTCCATAAACTCACTTAGCTGCATTCTAATTTATGTAACCTTTTCTGTTTCACACTTTCACTGCATCCTTATCCTGTTTCCATGTTAGTGCTTCCACGGGGCCAAAGGACTGAATTTCCTTCGCTATTTTTTTTTTTTTTTTTGCTGTAGTGTCTTCTTTTAAAGTGTTAGGTCTTCAATGTTTTGTGCTTTTAGCAAGTTTTACGAAGGTATCTCTCTGTACAATATACTAAACTTGTCCTACCATGTGATGATGCTTATCTACCTTGCTTAATTTTTGAAAGTGTAGGTGATATTTCCGTTGCCACCACCATCATCTTTGATGTTGCCAGAGTCTGTTCCATCGACACTGCCTCCTCCATCGAGTGGAGACAGTGAAGAAGAAGAAAATGAGTTATCGAGTGGTTCTTCAAAAAAAGAGTGTGATGAGATAGGTACTAATGAGGATGGAAAGGAGACAACAGAAAATTCTGAACATAGAGTTGAGGAACCGAAGGAGGGAATGATATTCGACACAGCGAATGAAGCTTATCTGTATTACTTAAGATATGCTAAAGAAAAGGGGTTTGCTGTGGCAAAAAGAAACTCGAGAAAGGGAAGAGATGGAAACTTGAGGCATGTAACTTTTCAATGCAATCGCGGTGGAAAGGCAAAGGTGACAACAACCAATCTGGTCAAACCACGGCCACAAACGAAAATTGAGTGTCCAGCTCGCCTTAATTTGTCTAATTACCCAGATGGAAAGTGGAGGTTAAATCGAGTTGCCTTGGAGCACAATCATGAAAATAGCCCGGGAAAGTCCAGGTTTCACAAGAGCTATCAGGTCCTTGATGAACATGTGAAAAAGAATGATAAAGCCGAGATTAAGTTGCACAAGACTAATGACTCACTTCAGATTCAGGCGGGGGGACATGAGAACCTTCCATTTCTTCCAAAAGATTGCCGAAGTCATTTGGATGAAATGCGACATTTACGACTTGTGGAAGGAGATGCTGAGGCGATGCACAGTTATTTCATGAAAATGAAAGCAGACAATTCTGACTTCTTTTTTGCCATGGATTTGGATGATGAGGGCCGACTAATGAATGTATTCTGGGCTGATGCAAGGAGTAGGACAGCTTGTAAGGAGTTTGGTGATGTTGTGACGTTTGACACAACGTACTTGGTAAACAAGTATCACTTGCCTTTTGCTTCATTTATAGGTGTCAATCATCATGGTCAATCAATATTATTGGGATGTGGACTCGTCGCTCGTGAAGGCACAAAGTCATTCTCGTGGTTATTTAAGACTTGGATGACATGCATGTGGGGTTGTGCTCCCAAAGCAATTATTACTGATCAATGTATGGCCATGAAGAAGGCTATAGAAGAAGTATTCCCTAACACCCGACACCGGTGGTGCGTATGGCATATCTTGGAAAAGGTGCCAGAAAAGTTGGGAAAGTGCGAGGCATATAAATCAATTTCACCTTCTTTGCACAATGTAGTTTATGATTCACTGACAATAGAAGATTTTGAGGATGCTTGGGATGTGTTCATCAAAAAGTACGAACTTCAAAATAATGAATGGTTACATGGGTTGTATTTGGAGAGAAATCGATGGGTGCCGGCTTTTGTGAAAAATGTATTTTGGGCGGGAATGTCATCCACACAAAGAAGTGAGAGTATGAATTCATATTTTGATGGTTACATCAACTCGAAGACAACCTTGAAACAATTTGTAGAGCAATATGAGAATGCATTGGCTAGAAAGGTGGAAAATGAAAAACATGAAGATACGAAAAGTGTGCACTCTTACATCCCGTGCATAACTCAATATGAGTTGGAGAAGCATTTCAAAAGTGCTTACACGTATGCGAAGGTTAAGGAGTTTCATGACGAATTTCTCGGCAAACTTAATTGTTCTTTGCATGAAAGGAAAGTAGGTGATGTTTGGTCGGAATATGAGGTAAAAGAAGACATTACATTTGGAGAAGAGAAAAAGAGAAAACGTGTGTCATTTACTGTCGACTTTAATGGTGAGACCAATGAAGCAAAATGTAATTGTCGATTGTTTGAGTTTAGAGGAATGGTATGTCGACATCAACTGATGGTGTTCCATGAAAGGAGAGTTCAAAGAGTGCCTGAGAAATATGTCTTGAGAAGATGGAGAAAAAATCTGAAAAGGGTCCACACTAAAATTCGAATCAACTACGATAATTCGTCATCGACAATTGAAGCACGTCGGCATGACAACATGTGCAATCTCTCTAATGAGGTAGCCGATTTAGCGGAAGATTGTCAAGAGAAGTATGATAAGGTGATGGGACGGCTACGGGAGCTAAAAAGAGAGTTGATTGAATCTTCGGTTGTTTGTGGAAGTAATATGGTTTCCGATACTCCAAACGATTCCTTTTCACTTGGAGATGTAGTTTTACCTTCCAAAGAGAGTAGGAACATTGTTGACCCGGAAGCTCTTCGTCGAAAAGGGAGACCGCCAACAAAAAGAAAGCAAAGTGGTGTTGAAAAAGTTAGTAAGAAGAAAGGAGAACAAAAAAAGAAGACATTGTCAAACGAAAAAGCGAAGGTATAATTTTTTTTTATTTGTTTCTTACTTGTTAATATTTCCATATACGTATCTTGGATGAATGCTTAATAGTTATGTTGTTTATTAATTTCAGGAGGTTGAGGAAAATGCAGATAGCCATGTGTTTGGGACACAAGAGAGTGTTATAAATGTACATGTAAGATTTTTTTTTATTTATTGCTAAGTTTGTTCCTTCTATAATTCTGTTATTATGTTTCATGTTAAACTTTTTTATTGTTGTTGTTGGGCAGAGTTACCCAAGCTACATGGGGCAATTAATGTGGCCAAACATGAAGCCCCATAATATGCAACCAAATATCGCACAAGCCGGAACCATCCTCCCATTTTCTCCAACCGGAACAAGTTTCAACCATTTTTTGAATAACTTCCCAACTTCACAAAGAAACATGCCAAGATTACTCAATAGTCAAGTTTGGAGAGGACAATCAGGTATTACGAGTACTCAAGTTTGGGGAGGAGGACAATCAAGCTTTTTGGAAAGTCAAGGACAGGGTTGGGGAGGAGGACAATCAAGCAATCACCAAAGTCAAGGACACGGTTGAAGAGGACAATAATTTTTTTTTTGGAAATGATGAATGCAAGAGATAATGGTGAACAATAGAAAACTTGTTTGATGTGTATCCTGGGTGTCTCTGCTTTTTTTGGGTTACGGCTTAGTTTCGGAATTGTTGGGGATGTAAAATGGGGGTGGTTGGATCAGATTGTTAGGGTTTTAAGTGTTTTGAAAATTGTTTAGCTGAGTGATACATTTGTTTTGGATTGAAATCTGCTTGTTTTATAATGGAGTTAGTTTAATTGTGTTCGATTATGAGCAATTCTCTGCCTAATTATGGTGGTTATCGTTTTCTTGTCTTTCTGTTCTGAATTAAAACATGACCATTCTGGATTTATCGTGTTTGCTGAAATTGTGTATATTTTTGTACTGACGGTTGCTGAATATGGGCATCTGCTTAGCATTTTGGAATTCCCTAGTTGACTGTATTCAGTTTTTAGATCTCTCCAGTTGCATGAATGTATTGAAGTCTTTGTTTCGAATGCAAATCTGTTGGGATCTCCAATGACATTCCTTCATGATCAGTCTTTTGCAGCAGCAGATATTTGATAAAGTAGAACATTGGATTTCAGAATGCAATTGTTTGATTCCTGGAGTGTTGATATTTGATAAACTGTTTGCCTGATGACATGAAGTGTATATACAAACTGAGGCCTTTTTGTATTAACTCTATTCCATTTCCCAGTTTACATGGACTTCAAGCTTCAGTGAAAAATGGCAAAAGGATGCTAGAATTCATGATTTTCATTTGTCTAATAATGCAGAAGATACAAAGGCCTTCTTTTCCTTTTCCTGTGGATTTGTTCAAAGCTTTGTTACCTTATTAGTGCAAGAAATAAAATTCCTCAACTTCGGTTATGTGCCAAAAACTCATTAGGACACGACACGACACGGTCCAACTAAATTTCCATACAAATTAGCCATAGGTAAGAAGAAAAAAAGATCTCAAAATAAATTAGCCATACATCCAAGGCCAAGCTAGATACACCAAACCAAATCCCAACAGTAAGCATTTCATAGTTCCAACAGTTCAACATAAGGGAATCAAAATAAGCATTACATAACCCCAACTAAACCGTCTTCAAGAAAATAAACATCAAAACCTGCATAAGTACAGTTCCCGTTACTGCTCCAAGTAAGAACATTGCAATGTACACGCACCTATTTGCACTACCATGGCCGTCCACGTTTGATTGCACAGGTACGACCAAAGGTGGGTAATCGGTGAGGAGTTGAGTAGGTTGAGATGGCAATTGCACATTGGACTGAGTTTTAACATACACCCTCCAAGCATCATTTGCCTCTTCCAATGACGGAAACTTTTTATACACAGCTCCAGAGAATCGAGTTACTTAATTGTTTGCTACAAGCTAATCCAATTTTCATATATCCCATAGACTTTTTAAACAAAACAACATAATAGACCCCGTTTTTAGCCATGCCTAGATTTAAAAAAAAAAAAAAGAAAGAAAGAAAAGAAAGAAGAAGCAATATCAACATAGATTAGCCAGAAATCTTTCTCAATTGATAAGCCAAAAGATAGCACATGTATGTCTAGAAGCTGTCGATGGATACAAAACTTTAAACATGGAACTGTATAGACACTACTTTGAAGAAACACAGCCGGGGATGGTGCTGTGCACATTCAAGCCATCCATTCGGCTATCCAACGGTCCAAATCTCCTCTCCACCATCCGAGCCTCCGAGCCGTTTATTGCCGGGATGAAATCTGGACCATTGAAATGTCGAGCGGACGGCCCGAATGTGCACAGCACCATTCCCGGGTCGATATAATGCTACGTGGATGATACAGTCAGTAAGGTGTAAAGTTTCAAATCATCTCCCACTGCTAAAATAGGCCAATAACTAGCTGCAGCCCATGATAGCCTTCCAATTCAAATGGAGATACGGAGAATATTGAAAATCTGGACAACCCCAACAACTGCAACAAAAGCATAACTTGCACACCAGACACCAGTGTCAAAAAAATCCGAAACTAGGATGGCCCGTGTTACGCATGACCCCAAACTTAGCTCCCTTCCTATCCGCATTTGATAGCACGACAATCGATGTGACAAGTCTTGTTGTGAAAAAGTGGTAAAGAGTCCACCATCATGGATGTTCCTTCTTTAATTTGCATCTCTACGCCATGATTTGGCCACAAACTCGTTGTCATTAACCATTCAATAATTAGTCTTACATTTCTATGATCTCAATTCGAATGCTGTGACAAAAACTTTGGGCAACAGATTGACCGTAAAAGAAGATTTGCCCATTCGTTAGAGACGAATGTGGACACATTTTGAAGACTCTTATTTTCTAACAGGAGTTTGAGTCTTTCAAACTCAATTTTTGTCATCGAGAGAGTAATAAAATCATGGATGTTTTGACAAGAAAGGTTGCTAGCTTGCGCAGCAATGTAAAATACATCTCTCTTTCTCCAGACTTTTTTTTGACTATTTTAAAGCAAGTTCAAATGTTATGACGTAGTTTTTTTTTTTTTTGGGCAAAATTTAAGTCCACTACTCCACTCTTTAGCTCATTAATCGCCATTCATTGATGCCAAAAAAATTAAATAAAAATGGCCATACCCGAACACATGAGTTATTCGAAGGAAAAAAAATGACACTCATCTTAGGTTCGAGGACGTTGTCATTTTCCCAAACCATTTAACTTGCATTGAAAAATAAGAGATAAGTTTAACAAGATAGTGTGAATTAGAGATTTTGCCAAAAATAACACCGAACAAATGCAGCTAAACAACATCGTTATTTTCAGTCTTTTGATATCGGAGCAAGCAAAAAAATAAAAATAAAAATTTGGCAACACTATTATAACAAGAAGTGGACGTTTTCTTTTAGTATTTTTTTTTCAAGGGTCGGAAGTGGGTTAGATTATGCACACCTTAACAAATCACTTTTTTGGTCCCAATCAAAGACATTTAATCCACACCGGAACTAGGAAGTAGGAAAATGAAAAAAAATAAAATTACTAGTACTTTCTTGAAGCCTGACCCCTCAGAATCGAAGCTTGATCAATTGTTCGAAGAACAAATCCACCGACCAAAGAAACTCGGCCTACTACTAGTCAAAAAATTACAGAAAGTCTGCGCCCACCGCTCAACATTTACCGCTCCCCCACCACACTCAATCTTATCGTCCAAAAGTGTTAATGGACGGCCATAAGTTGGCTAGCTTCCCTGGAAGAATTTTTTAAAATCCGGATCATTTGCCGAGACGGACGGTGGAATGTTGAGCGGCGAAACAGAACAGTGGGCGCAGCACCGCTTCGAAAAAAAAAAAAAAAAAACTACAGTACCTTGTTTGGAGACAAAGAAAAACTTCCAAAGCCTCCACAGTTAAGTACGTTTGCCGCGTTAGTTTTTTTCCAGCTCAACACACACTCTCTCTCTCTTCCCTTCGGTTACTGTTGAACACAACAAAACCCTAATCAACAGCCTCCACCTTCTCTTCCTCCCTTTCTAAAACCCTAATCTCTCTCTCTCTCCTCCTCCTCCGCCCAACAATGAATCCTGCAACCGATAAAAACAACGACAACGCAACCAGCTCCGAAACCCAGAGACCTCGGAAGATCAAGTTCGACTACGAAGACGACGACCAGTTCCAGGACGAGACCCTCGACGAGACCGTCACCGAGAGCTCCAATCTCGACGACGCTCTCATGTGCGATCCCGACGAGATCGGCGCCGACAAGACTAGCGCCGACTATTACTTCGATTCCTACTCTCACTTTGGTAGCTCACTTATTCCCTATATTGACTCCCTTTCTGTTCTTTTTTTTTTATCGGTGTATGTAGCTGTATATATGCTTGTAATGTGTGTTTTGGAGTTGAGATTGAGTTGGCACGCTTCTTGTTACCTGTTCTATTGGGGTCAGTTGGGGTATATGTAGCACTGCCACGGACTCGCTACACGATTCCGACCCGTAAATTTTTTAAACAAGTTGGAGGTCATGACACGTGCTAGGTAGCGCGGACCTGCGACGACAAGGTTTTAAAGAATGTTACTTCGATTCTTAATCTGACTTCGGTAATTCACTTATTGCAGATCGATGCCCATTTTATTCTTTGTATTGATGTATGTAGGTATAGATATGCTTGTAATGTAAGTTTGTTAGGGTTTTAGATTGAGTTGGAACGCTTATTGCTACTGGTTCACTGGGGTAAGTTGGGGTAGATGATATGTAGCACCGACACGGACATGGACATGGGACACCACACAGATAGTACACTGACACATCAATTTCAAAAAACATGGAGGGCATGAGGCGTTGGGGGGCACGGTTAAAAATTACTACTTCGGTTCCTACTTTGATTTCACTTATTCCATATTGATGCGTATTCATATTGATGCCCATTCTGTACTTTGTATCGATGTATGTAGATATAAATATGCTTGTAATGTAAGTTTTGTTAGGGTTTTAGATTGAGTTGGAGCGCTTATTGTTACCTGCTCTATTGAGTTAAGTTGGGGCAGATGCTATGTAGCATGGACACGTGACACAACACTCGACACGTAAAGTTCAAAAAATTGGAGAACATGACCTGTTGGGGTGCACGTTTTAAAAAATGTTACTTTGATTCCTACTCTGACTTTGGTAATTCACTTATTCCCTAGTCATTTCCATTCTGCTCTATGTATTGATATATGTGTGTATGGATATATTTGTAATGTAAACTTCAGGGTTTAGATTGGGTTGGTACTTGGTAAGATTATTGTTGCTTGGCCGTGAGATGAGAGATCTGAGGGGACTGGAAAAAGGATGGAATTTTCGTCTGTAATATTTTATGTTGACTGGTTATCTAGGAGGAGCTGTTATATTGGGGAAAATTGGGGTAGAGGAGTAGTGTCTGTAGGTTTGTGATTCTGCTTATAGCACCTAGACAGCTATAATTGGACGTTATACGTACTATTACTTCCATTTTGTTCTCAATTTATTTCCCCTTATGCGGCCTTGTAGATATACATGCATGAGTTGTAGCACTTTTTTCTTATCCACATCCATCCTATTCTCAACTGGGTTCCGTTTTTTGCCTTGATATAGATATACATGCTTATACAAATGCATTTATTGATAACACACACACACATTTGTTGGTCATTTTAGGGTTTAGATTGACTTGTACGTTACCATCTGAATCTGTGCACATGAAGATTCATTTCTTACTTAATCTTGTTTCTTTTTCTGTGCTTCCCTGTGTGCAGGTATTCATGAAGTAAGTTTGCTGCATTTGGATGTAAAGCCATCCAGTGTTTCGTGGTGTTGCAATTGCTCATTTCAATTTTTCGGTTCTCTTAATCAATTTGGGGGTTTCTTGTGCTGTGATATTATCTCTTAGGGTCGTTATATTGGTGCTTCTTATGCTTACGGTCTAGTTTGTAGGTTTCTTTTCCTATGATATGTGGATTGTATGTACTGATGAGGAGCCTTAAGGTTTTTATGATATTGGTTTAAATTATGTCTCTGCTGGGGGTTCCATCCACTAATTTGGTACTGTTTGTAGACTACATTTGGTCTGAATTCGTCTATAACTCAGACCCACATTCCCTGCAAGTACTATGCGCCACCCCCCCCCCCCCCCCTCAACACAAACACCTCAGCAAAAAACCTGCAGACTCATGGTGAAATGAGCTGGAATGTGCCATTTCATCTATGATGTAATCTTTCACTCTTTCAACAACAAAATATAGGCCTTCTTTTTGTGATTTCTTATAGCTTTCGTTTACTTTGGCCACTTTCTTAGCAGTAATTATCTTTTCCCTAACACTGAATCTAGGTTGGTTTTAGACTGTTTGTCATATGACTTATGCTGCTTTGCTCAATATCCAATTATTTATTATGAGATTTTCACTTTGCAGGAAATGTTGAAGGATGCAGTGAGAACCAAGACTTACCAAAATGTTATTTATAAGAATACCTTCTTGTTCAAGGACAAAGTAGTCCTTGATGTCGGTGCTGGAACTGGGATTTTGTCGCTCTTTTGTGCAAAAGCAGGGGCAAAACATGTGTATGCTGTATGCTTCCATTCTCAACCCCATCTCCTTTTAAATTTTGAGTTATTATTTGTGGTATGTAGCACACAGAGAGATGATTCACGTAATGCACGTAAGGTGTTTGGAACTAATCTAACCAATCTTGACACCATCAACATACATGCTTGTATCCTGTCAGAAAATGAGTCATTCTTAGTTCCCCTGTTCAGTTAGTCATCTACTTCACACGAGTGTCTGAATTCGCTGCAATTCTGATAATTCTGTTCATTAATATGATTTTGTGCATTCCAAACTACTGATGTTTTCTGACCGGATAGCCTTTTAATTAGCAGTTGTTTCTACATTTCTTACTATTCATAAATGCAGTATGGTGATTAGCTTCGTGTTTCATGATCACTGTTAGGAACAACTTTTGCCCTCTATGCTGTTTAGGATTTTCTTAGTGTCTGGTGTACAACATCTAGAAATGGCTTTCTGCCATTACTTATAGAGATGTCCGTTTTTTTTGATCATTTGAAGACCCCATTTCAGGTTGAATGCTCCCAGATGGCTGATATGGCAAAAGAGATTGTTAAAGTAAACGGCTTTTCAAATGGTGATGCCTTTAGGAACCATGAATTTCATTAAATCACTTTCAACCTTTTGCATCAACTGATTCAGACTTTTCGTGTTCTTGCTTTATC
Source organism: Rhododendron henanense subsp. lingbaoense (assembly GCA_020567845.1). NCBI lineage: Eukaryota > Viridiplantae > Streptophyta > Magnoliopsida > Ericales > Ericaceae > Rhododendron > Rhododendron henanense. The sequence continues at coordinate 4,005,621 of CM036318.1, read as the reverse complement.
ATACAGTTATCACAGTATTGAAGGGAAAGATTGAAGAAATTGAGCTTCCAGTTGCTCAAGTAGATATCATTGTCTCAGAGTGGATGGGATACTTTTTATTATTCGAGAATATGCTAAATACAGTCCTCTATGCTCGTGATAAGTGGCTGGTAGGTTGCACCTTCCTTCTTCTGCTAATACCAATTGTGATGCTGTCCCGAATATCACCAGAATAATTGTTTCTGTTTTAGTCAAACAGTCCTCCTGTTTTTATGGTGAATATTGTTTTTATGGTGTGTAAGTTTGAGCCAATATTAGAGTTTCATACCTAATTGGCTGCTTTAAATTCAGAGAATTGTACTTCGAAGTCATTTCTTTGATTTTCTGTGCTGTTCAATATTATATGAATGCCCGGGTTTGCGCACTTCCAGGGAGAAGTTTTTGGTTATGTTGTAATTTCGTGATTGAGTGCTATTTTTAGATTAGGCATTGGACATTTGACAGGAAAGCATTGCCGTTGTTATGTTTCCTTAAACTAGTTTGAGCTACATATCTTCTCTCAACATATACTCCATGGTGGTTTGCAGGTTAACAGTGGAGTTGTTCTTCCAGATAAAGCTTCTCTCTATTTGACCGCTATCGAGGATGCCGAGTACAAAGAAGACAAGATTGAATGTGAGCTTATTGACTCAACTGCACATCCTGCAATTCATGCATAATCTTTACCTATGTATCTCATTTTCGTATCTGTGGGTGTATGGCAGCTCAACTGGCATGAGATCATTTGTGCGTTGGGCTTCATATAAGTTATTCTAATTAAGTTCAGAGTTTTTACTCTCTTTTTTGGGATTTAATGGCATTACAGTTTGGAATAATGTATATGGCTTCAACATGAGTTGTATCAAGAAGCAGTCCATGATGGAACCCCTTGTTGACACAGTTGACCAGAATCAGATTGTTACGAACTGCCAATTGCTCAAGGTAATAAACATGTCCTTCTGGGCTAGTAGTAAGTGATACAACAGCAGTTCTATATTCTTGGTCCAGCTTTCCATTTGAGGATGTTCCCTTATTGTTCTTCCTCTTTGAAAAGTTGAAGTGCAAGTTTTAGTTTTCCAAAACTCTCCCCCACAACTAAATAGGATGTGTGGAGATGTGAGAATAGATGGGTAATATTGGAATTAATGCCTTGAAATTTGAATTTAAATGCAATTATCACATGTTTTCTCTGAAAGCTAGAATTCCTAACAGTGTCTAAGAAAAGAATAACGGACAGAGGGTTGAGTTTTTCTTAACTTTCATCTGTTGTAGTCTAAGAAAAGAATAACGGACAGAGGGTTGCGATCTTTCTTGACATGCATTTTTTTACTTAATACAGACAATGGACATCTCTAAGATGGCTCCGGGAGATGCTTCCTTCACAGCTCCTTTTAAGCTCGTGGCAGAACGTGATGATTACATCCATGCTCTTGTAGCATATTTTGATGTCACATTTACGAAGTGTCATAAATTGACCGGTTTTTCTACAGGTTTATTTCTTAGCCCTTCTATAACCTTGTTTTGTTTCCCTCTTTTTTCTTCTTTTGCTGTTTTGGTTTTTGTTTTATTGGGTGATTCTACTAGCTGCTTACTAGATGTCCTATGTCTTAAAAGAAAAGGCCGATTTCTACGGATGGAACCAGATTTGAATCTAAAGTTTTTTTTCCCCATTCTCAGAAGTCCATTAAGTTATAAAAAAAATATTCGTCCAGTGCTACTCAGATGCTGCAGCTCTCTCTCTCTCTCTCTCTCTCTCTCCATTGTGTTTCTGACCAATTATAAAATAAACTTATCCAGGGCCAAAATCACGAGCTACGCATTGGAAGCAAACAGTGTTGTACCTTGAAGATGTGCTCACGATATGCGAAGGAGAGGCTTTGGTTGGCAGCATGACAGTAACACAGAACAAGAAGAATCCTCGCGATGTTGATATAATGATCAAATATTCGTTGAACGGCCGGCGTTGCCTGATCTCTAGAACACAATATTACAGAATGCGCTGATTTGGTTGTGTATTCTTCCTTTGCCAGCACAATGTGCCATTGCAGCAATATCTTGTAAGTGTCTTGTGACATCAGAGATCAAGAGTAGATGTTGCCATTCGAAAGCATCGCATCTTATTGTTTCATTCTATGGAATGAGGGTTGTTCTTCAATTTGTAACAATGCTTCAAGTTTTACCTGTATTTTTCTTTTGTTCGAGTGCAACGGGTGACATTGAAATGTAAGGCTGAATTATTTAAGAATTCAAATCATCATTTGCTCAATGGATGCTGTTCATTTATTTATTTTTTTGTTTTGGGGGGATGGTGTTGGTTCGAGTGCTACCTTGAAGTCAACCTGGATTATGATTGTAACATACTAACAGATGTGGCCTGCTGTGTCTGAGGCGAAGCCTCTGGATGCTAGTTTCGACTGGATTGTTATGATGGGGTATTTTGATCCAATTTGTTAGCAGGGTTTTCCCCGAAATATGGGCATATATTTCATTGTTTGTTGAATGGTTAAGTACCTGTCAAGAATGTACAATCCCGCACGATTTATGTACCACTTATCGCTATCTCAATGAGTATGAACAGTGAGGTGGTTGAAACTGACAATGCTTCATTATAAGAGCATTTGCTGTTGATCCCAGAATGCCAATTTCGTGGCTGCACTCGGATTCTGTTGGGCATAGGCCTTTGAAGAATCCAAAGAAAGTAACATAGTCAAGAACTCGCGCAAAATTCAACTGCTGCTGTGGACTAGCCAGTTTATCTTCCCTGATTCTGTGTCAAGTCCTCAGCTTCACAAGAGGTTTTCCAAGAACATCAGGAACTCGTACAGAATTCAATGCGTTTATCGAGTCAATTCCCCCACGACCAAAATTCCAATTTCTTTTTCTATCTAATTCCTATGGGGTATCACGGATAAATGATTTAGAAACAACAATAACAAAAAAACTTAGAAAAATAGTTCAATTTCCTGGCCCAGGTTCTCACGGTTTAGGGTCTTCTCATTTTTTTCTTAAAGAACAGGGCTTTGGGCACTAACTGAAAAATCCAAAAGAAAACAGATGTGAAAAAGTTAAATCCAATCGACAAATATTCAATTAGGGGGGGGAGAGAGAGAGAGAGACTTTAGTTACCAATTTCTTGTCATGAATAATAGAAGTCACGATCATGCAGTAGAAAATCGACGACTCGTTCGCCGCAAAACTAGGCCGCCGGTGGCCGGGGTTGCTGAGTTCTCTGTCATTGTTCGAGCCGCCGCCAACGGAGGATTTGGGGATTTTTCGAACGATTCACTTTGGTCCGTGGTGATTGGAGTGCTAATTGGAATGCATTGGTTAGGAAGGGAGGGGAATGGGTTTGGTGAGAATTGGGATGGTGGAGGAGAAAGTGGCGAGAGAAGATGGTGGTGGTGGTGGTGATGATGATGATGGGGTAGAGGAAGGGAGGGGAATGGGCAATTTTTCCCCTGGGAAAGGCTCATGTGATGGGCACATGCCACTTTCCGTCTAAATAATTAACGGCAGCCAAATGAGGGATGACATTGAAACCAATTTGCAAATTGAAGGTTAAGTTGGTTGAGATTGAAATTTGAAGGACTAAGTTGAACTTTTGTACAAAGTCAAAGGGATATATAAGTAAATCACTCGATTTTTCAAAAAGATCAATCTCATATTGGATAATTGCAGATCCTCACAAGTTGTAACTTGTAACTGACGTAAGTTGAAGATCCCTTGTCATGGCTTCCATCAAGTCGATGATGCTGCTTATGTCAAGCCCTGTGGAATCTGGTCCAGCGAACCACCCTTGTTGTGGCTTGTTCTCTGATATTTGCTGCTTCAAACATCGCAAGAACACGAAAGATTCAACTGAAAAGGTTGAATCACAGTGCTGCAGCCAGACCAACACCTCTTGCTGTCCGGTTAACGCGACAGGCGTATCGGTGGAAGCCGGCCAACTAATAACTTCTTCGGGTACTGACTTTGTTGAAATCTGTTAGGAAAATATGAACACATTATCGTCTTTATTCCCACTGAATTTTTGCAACTTCGTTTTTGGGTGAAGAGCTAACTTCTTCATGGCTGAAGAAAGTATTAGCCTTCCGAGATGTCTGGTCCTAAACCTTTTGAGATATATGGTCCTGGGATCCTTTGTTTGTTCTTTACATCTGATGATTTTGAACAAAGCAGGACCAAATAATAGAAGAGACAAGCTTGGCCTATCTCGGACCAGGTAGGCCAAGCTTGTCCAGATAAGCTAAGCTTGTCTCTTTTATTATCTGGTCCTGCTTTATTCAGAATCCTCAAATGTGGAGAACGAACGAGGGATCCCAGTACCATACATCTCGGAAGGCTCAGGACCAGATATCTTAGAAGGCTCAATACTTTGTTCAGCCAAATCCCTTGTTCGTTCTCCATATCTGATAATTCTAAACGAAGTATTGAGCCTTTTAAGATATTTGGCCATGCTTTGTTTAGAATCATCAGATGTGGAGAATGAACGAGGGATCCCAGGACCATACATCTCGGAAGGCTCAGGACCAGATATCTCAAAAGGCTCAATACTTTGTTCAGCCATGAAGAAGTTTGCTCTTCACCCAAAAACAAAGTTGCAAAAATTCATTGGAAATAAAGACGATAATGTGTTTGTGCTTAGGTGAGAATGAACCACCACTGGGGGAGTTCTGTTCCTTTTATGAGAGAGAAGTACTTATAAAAGAAAAAGTAGAGTCTATATCCAACGTTGTGAGGTTTCCTAGTATTCTCTGCCAAATATAGTGCTGTATTTCCATGTGTTTTGGAAACCAGAGTCCTAGCTATTTCTTCCCTATTCAATTATTCGGCCAACTCTACAAGAGATCTCTAAGATCCATCCACTAAGATCCGACCATAATTTTTCTTTGTGGTCCTATGTGTTGTGTACTTAAAATTATGTAGTACGAGTAATTGTTTGGAGCCTAAGGCAACCGGCCACCTCTTGCGCCTTACTTAGCTCAGACTTGGCTCTGTTAGTGGTCCAGAGTCTCAGAGAATTTGTTTGAATCAGATGGTTCAGATATTGAAATCAACTGATGGTTTTGCTAGTCTTGTTGAATCGTCATATAAGGATGAGGATGATGGCTACTAACGGCTAATGGCTACTGATGGGGCAGTCGACGCTACTAACGGCTACGCCTCAACGGGAGGCCTTGTCTGTGATAGCTTGGGCCACTGGCGTGGAGGGTTTCACCGAAATATGACGGCCACCTCTAGCACCATGGCAGAGCTTTGGGCTATTAGGGACGGGCTTAATTTCGCTCTGATGGAGGATATAAAAAATTTGAAAGTGGAAACAGACTCTCAAGTTGCCATCCAACTTCTTTCAGCAAAGAACATAGAGAATCATCCTCTTAGTAACATCATCTTTGATTGCAGGTCCCTCATGCGGCGGTTTGACAACATCAACATCAAACACATTTTCCAGGAAGCCTTTTAATAAAAAAAGAAAAGAAAAGAAGCATAGGTACAGGCAGTTTTAAGCCAATTACTGGGAAAAAGAATTACCAGTATATGAAAAGGTATGATTTTTAATAATAGAGCTCAATTTGTTGAGGCTATGAAAGACAACATTCTATTCTCAATGGGAAGATTGTAAGATTTATCAAGAATGAGACGAAAAATGTGAGGGACGTCTTCGAATGGAACTAAATATATTGCACCCGATCGATTCATAACAAGTGGTCAGGGTAATATCACATAATTACATCTTTAGTTAAATTAGATTGCACAATGTAGGGATTGGATTGCCTCTATATATTCAAGACAATTTGGGTGTCATTGTCATGTCTAAATCAAACTTTACATTTTGGGGCAAATGGAGACTCCAAGTGTGTGTTGCTTGCACCTTTTGTCCTAACCATTGCACTTTGAGTGGAACTAAATTGCACCCGATTCAGAAAAAGGGTTTCAAATGTTAGGCTACGTCGGATGTCAACATCAAACAAAAAAGAGAATTTAAAAATCTTTTCTCTGGACCACCCAGTTACCTCATTGCATGTGTCGGATGTCCAATAAACCGAAGCCACGTCAACCATTTGCAGAAGCGGAAGCTCTTCCACGGGAAGAGGCTGAGAGCATTCGCATGTGGCTCTTCAAACACTTCTCTAAGTTAAAATAAAGAGCAAAACCAAGAAAATAGCCTCACATTAGGCTTGTCAATGGTGGGGACCGCTGGTCAAAATTTTAGTTTTGCAACAGTGACTCGTCTCTCTAAGACCAATTTGCGCACTCCTCGAACCATTACCTATAGTCCCTTCCACAGTCGTTTCACACGTTTACATGTGAGGGTGAGGTAGCCCCATGAGTTATTGGCAAGAATATATAATCGAACCTGGGATCTTAGGAGTGAGCAAATTCCTGAGTCTCAGGCCAAGATCACTTGGCCAATCCCTTGGGGTTAAGTAATTTCTGAGTAGAATGAGCAGTTTAATTTTTGCAACATAAAAGTATATTTTGGCTTAATAATTAAGTCGCATTATTTTTGTCCTTATTCAAAAAAAAAGTTCACATTTGTTAGTTTTGCGTCAATTTTTGTGTGCATTACTCCGTATTAGTTTGACTCGACAAAAGAAATTTAAAAAGTAAAAAATTATGAACCAAACTTTTTTAATAAAAAAATAATTCAAAAAGTTTGTCTATTTTGAACTATTATTGTTCAAATACAAGATTTTGTGATGAAATGTAAATTTTTTGTGGCTCAAAGTAAAAAAAATGCATACAGTACACCTCAATAATATTCCATCTATACTTTACTCTTTTTTGTTTCCCTAAAGCAAGACGAATACACTGCTAAATTGGACATCCGGACACTATGTAACTGGATAGTCCGGAGGAAACATTTTCTCAACAAAAAATAGGGAGAAAGATACATGTAAATAGCAAAGGATTTCTTTCTAATATTTTATTCAAGCCTAAAATTTTGGCACTATATTTTTCATACCTCTAATTTCTCTATCAAAATCATACAAAAATAAGGAGAAAGATACATGTTGATAGCAAAGGGTTTCCTTTCTTATACTTTAGGGTAAAAAGCACGCTCAGCCCCTACGTTTTGAGAAAAAGACATGCACACCCCCTTACATTTTTGAATACACCACGGACACCCCTGTAGTTTTTGAATATACAATCAGCCGCACCATTTTAATGAATTTTTTTTGAATGGCGAAGAAATTTTTATTAATGATAAATAAAATGAAAACAGTACAATATAAAAAGAAATGCATTGAGAAGACTCTCGAAGAGTATAATTACTCTTCTACTCCTATTACTCGCATAAAAAAAACTTACCTCCAAGCCACTTTCAATTTTCTTAAAGGAAGAAAACCAAACAACAAAACAAAACAAGACCCTCCAACAATATATATATATATATATATATATATATACACACACACACACACACAAGACCCAAATTGTTAGCAAATGCGCCAACAAAATAACCAAAAGAATAATGAAATTGGGGAGCCTACCGTCCCTAAGGGGAAAGCATGTGTGTTGACCCATCCGGGCTGTCCAATTTTGGCAATGAAAGACTCAGATTTCGTCTTAGCAATGAACGGATGGATGACTGAGATTTGTTTCAACTAAGATGAAATATGAATCGTCCATTGCCGAAATGAACGGCCCGGATGGGATCAGCACATATGCTGGACAGCAGGCTCCCTGGTTTCAAGAAAAACCCCTATCAGATGCTCCCTGTCCTCCTAAGATCTGTGCACTGCCCAATAAATGTTCTGATTTGTCGAGGAATGGATAAAGTATATGAACTTTTTCGTTGCCTTAACTTTTATTTATATTTTTCTTATACATTTTTGATTTGTCTCTGTGAGAAGAATTGATGAAGTATGTAAACTTTTTCTTTGCCTTATATGACTTCTTTTTTGACTTTTGTTTATACTTTTTATATTTTTCTAATTTCTCTCATTGAGACAAAAAAAATATATGATGCAATAATTTGACCAAAATTTTATAAAAATTGAGAAAAATCAAGTAAAAAGAAAAGTTAGGTGTTGTTTTTCTTGGCTTTGTAGGGAGCGCTTTCGGACTTTTTGGACAGTATCTTGAATATTTTCAAAAATATTTGGATAAAAGTCATAATTTTTAACTTTTCTGATTCGTCTCGTCGAGATAACGAATAATCTACAAAAATTGAAGCAAGACTAATTAACGCGAATTTTTTTGAATAAAGAAAAAACGCTCAACAATCAACACCTTAGGTCAAACTCACCCTAGCATTCCGGAACATAAGGTTGCTTTCTTGTAAATTTATTTTGGTATTAATTCTTTAATTTTCGTAACTTTATGTTTAGTTTTTCGTCGTAATTTTTAGGGCAAATTGTTCGTCCCGACGAGACGTATCGAAAAAATATAGACCGATATTGAAAAAAGATCGTACATTTTAGACAAAAGACAACTGTTTGATACTTTTTTCGTATTTAGTGAGTTTTTTTTTTTTGTTTTTGGTCATAATTTTTTTTTACTTTTTACACTCCTCTCCTCGAGACGAGTGATTAATACAAAAAAATGTAACGCAAATTCAACAAAAATTCAAAGAAGACAAAAAAAAACACTAAACAAAGAAAAAAAATTACAATAAGCCACCCTTCCACCATCTCTGTCTCTCCCCCAAAACTCCTCTCTCTCTCTCTCTCCAGAGCCATGAATGGACCAATCGGCGGCATATGGGATTCGACGTTGAACTTGTTCCCATCCGCAGCTCCCTTCTCCGCCGTAAGGGCCATTCTCGTAATCAGTGTCTTAATCATAATCAGATACTCATGGATGACATTAGACAAACAGAAACCATTCTCACCCGACCCAGTCGAGTCATTCGTCTGCTATATCTACTGGTACGACCATACCAACCAGGTTCACGATCCACCAAGCAGTTATTACCATCACGTGTCCGACACCACGTGCGAGGGAGAGGGTCACGCTGCGGTGGCGGCGAGGATGAGGAAGTTGGCGAGCGAGGGGAAGCAGACGGCCGAGTGGATCGGCGAGGACGAAGGGGCGGACGAGAGAGTCGTCAACAGGTTTGATCAGCAGCAGATGAAGACCTTGGTACTCGAGGAGGACTACCTTAGGGAATGGGACAATGTGACGAAGCTGGTGCACACAGACGTACGGGGTTGTTTGGAATCAAATCAATCAATGGATCTCGAACATCCGCCGCCGAAGCTCGAGAAGCTGGCGACGGACCCGGAAAACCAGGGAATAATTACGGACTTGTTGGGTTTCGCAAGGGATAAGGAGTTTTACAAGAGGATAGGCAAGGCTTGGAAGAGGGGTTACTTGTTGTTGAACGACTCTCCTGGTTCCGACAGATCGAGCTTAATCGCCGCCATGGCCAACTTTCTTGAATTTGACATCTATCATTTGGACCTTGCGAGCATGCCCTCCATCTCGGAGCTGAGGAATGTGCTGGTCTCCACCAGGAATCGCTCCTTGATTGCGATTCAAGATTTTGATCACTGTGCTGCTGGGATGCTTCACAATCTCGTGAACGAGGTTAGCTAGCTAGTTATTTTTAGTACTCCTTCCGTCCCAATTTATATATCTGCATTTAGCTGTCCCAATTTTTGTCCGTAAATCGGTGATAAATTTTATATCTAATATGGATTTTGTTTGATAGATCTTAATTAGTTCTATATATAATGTAAAGTTTTCAAACTCACATAAAATATTATAAATTGCAAGATACAAAATAAAATTGGCACGAATTCCTAAAATGAACTGTAGTAAAAGTTTCATAATAGTGGATTATACTCCTCTTGGTTATTTGATTCTTGTTTTAAGGGGGAAAAGGGGGAAAATATTAGAGCATCTTCAACCCATCTCTATTTTCATCAAAATAGAAAATGCATGTGACATATTGAGTGGAGATTTTATAATTTATCATATCTTTTCTTCAACTTTTGTACTTTATGGAAATTTTTTGAAGGGATCCATTGTCTTTTTTAGATATTTGGTCTCGAAATTTACTATTGGGTGTCCAAAAATGGAGACTACACCTCAAATTTGGAGACCACATCTCTAAAAAAAAATGATGGTCCCTCCACAATTCCCCCATAAAGTACAAAAAATTGAAGAAAATAAAAAATAAAATACAAAATATCTTCTCAATATGCCACATCCATTCTCTATCTATTTATACTATATACTACAAGAATATAGTTATTACCTATAATACAATGAAGCTCTCTCCATAACTTTCTCCCCTACATGTAATTTTCTAATTTTCATCTTTTTATTTTATTATTCTACATTTTTTACAAAATATAAAATATAAATTTTTTTTTGCTTGAAGAGGAAATTAAGTTCAATTAATAACATAACAGATGCTCCTTCAAACTTATCTCGTTTCTTCATTTCTTTGTTTTATTATTGTAGAATTTTCTTAATTATTTTGCTAGAAAAGATATATATTCCAAGAGCAATATGCACTGATCTATTGATGTACATGACAACAAAATAAAAGTTCTAAACAGGCAATATGCTTAAATAAAAGAAAACTCTCTCCTACATGGGACTTTCTTAAATTTTTATATTTTTATTCATTATTGATTCTATTTTTTTACAAAATGTATAAAATTTGAAAAGGAATTAGATTCAATCAATAATATAACAAATATATACTTATTTTGAATGAAACTATCTTCTTTCTTCTTATCTTGATTTCTGTTGTTTTGGAATTTCTCTAATTTTGGCAAAAAAAAATAGAATAAAATTTCAAGAGCCATACACGCCAAGCACAGGACAACCAAAAAAAGGGTTCTCACTAATTTTTTTTTTCCTGTTTCTGTTCATCGAACGGGCAAGACGCTAATTTTGGAGAAATAAAAATGGTTTGGAGATAGATCTAATGGAATTCTAAAAGAAAAAAATCTAGATAAGGGGAAAGCGACGGAAGAAAATGAAAGAGGAAAAAACAATGATGCTAGCAATGCTTAATTTGTTTTTCTTGACTGATAATCTATTTTTTCTTTTTCTTTTCAAACCAAACAAGATGAAGTCTTTTTCTCCCTTGAGTCCACCTTTGATTAATGACTCATCAGTGCTGTTTTTTATTTTGTTTTCCCTTTTACTTGCAACTCAAGTTGACTGATGGTATTTGTCTTTTACTAATTTGAATATACATATATGGGTAAATAACACTGACCTCCCCTGAAGGTTTTGACAATACAGAGATCTCCCCACAGATTTCTAAAATGACTCTAACTTTCCTTACTTTTTTTCTAGCAATATGCATAAACCTCCCGTCAGTTAACTCTCTGTTAAATTGTTAACGGAATTTATAATGTCATCAATATTGAGTCTCGATGCTACCCAAAACGGAAATTCTAATCGCAAGGAAGATTTGTAGGAACCACACAAGGAAAAATGCGTTTGGGCCTATTCTGGATCCTACAAAAATCTAGAAAAATATTTACAAATTTTTGAATATTATTTTATGGGGCCCTGTAAAAAATTACTTCCAACGGACATCGGTAAGTATTACTTTTGGATTTGCAGTTCGCCCCTATGAATCCAAAAGTAATACTTACCGATGTCCGTTGGAGCTGAATTTTTTATAAGACCTCATAAAATAATATTTAAAATTTATGGATATTTTTCTAGATTTTTGTGGGATCCGAAATGGGCCCAAACGCGTTTTTCCTTACGTGATTCCCTGTAAATCTTCTTTGCAAATAGCAGGGCTCCCAAATATCCTTTTATATCAACAACCAAGCAAGCAGACTACCATTGACCTTAATATTGTCAAAACTTTTTTTTTTTTTGTTGGCTTATCTAATTTTTCGGTCCTTGTCAAATATAGCTTGTTTCAAAGCAGTCGTTGTCCTGTTTTTCATGTCAATTTCATCCTTTCATTCTGAAACGATGTTTAATGTTACCCTTACGGCCTTACCGTTGGGGCGCATGTAACGGAACTTGGTGACATGCATAAAATTTCCTTATTTGGAGGTGAGGTAGGGCATAGTCGTACTGTCGTAGAAATGACGTGGACGAAAAGTGTTGACTTTTTTTTTTTTTTTTTTTCAAAACGATAACATGTGGTTATCAAGAAACAGTACATCAAGAAAACATCATCCCTAAATAAACAAGGAATCATGAAAATAAACATCCCTAAACAAGGGATCAAGAAACTAAACCAGGGAGGGGACTCAGTCCAAAAATTACACCAAACTCCAACTGAATCCAACCGCTTCAAACAGACGGAGCATTGCAAAAAATAACCAAAAACACTCACACATGGGTGGTAGAAGCCCAACATATGGGAAGAAATCCCAAACAGGGGGTACAAAAGAAGAGAACCGGAAAAAAAGAAAGAGAAAAACCAGTAACGGAAATGTAGGGAGTCTGCCGTACCGAAGCAGACTTCATCCACCAACCTAACCTAAATAAGTAAATCGCGACCACGATCTTCAAGGCACTACCTCCAAAATCCGTCGGACTACTCGGCTGAGGAGGGGTGGCGGATGGTGGTTTGGGGAGGGGGAGGATGGGGGTAGAGGGCATAGTTTTAAAAATCGGCCGGTACGAACCGTATCGGCCGGTTCGTACCGGGATTTGAGGTCCCCGATTCGGATATGGACCGATATAACGGAAAGATTGAAATTCACAGGTGAACCGGCCGATACCCGATACGTATCGGTCCGTAACCGATTCGCCTGGACCGGTTCCTGGTTCGTACCGGTTCGGCAAAAAAAAAAAAAAAAAAAGAGCATCTTCCACTTTTTTTTTTCAAGTAGGCACATCTTCCACTTTTTAAAAATTCACGACTGCAACACCCGATTCCCGCGACGTATCACCGATACGTCCCGATACCGATATACCGCGACCGATACCGCGACGGCGACCGATACCGAGATTTAAAACTATGGTAGAGGGGGAAGGAGAGAAAACCTCCAAGATTTAGGATCGGATAATCTGAATTCTGAGCCGTTCAATAATTTTAAAATAAATTCTTCGAGTGTGTCTGTGAAAAATCAGATTAATTCGATATGCGTAGATGATCATAACAGATTATCCGTAAAGGACCCAGAGTAGGCCCCGCGTGCCATCTGTGCACCGTCAATTCCCATAGCAGCATTGGATAATTTGGGCTGGCTGAGTTGTCAAGGCTTTGACAAGGTTTTAATTATGACCACCGCTCATTAGATTTGCTTCCCAAGATAAGTCGCGTAAGCTAGCCTGAACACCTGAATTCTGTAAAAAAAAAAAAACAAACATCCACCACTCGCTGCATCATCCCGCTGCCACTGTCAGCCATAAGATGGTGGAAAGTCAAGATTTGGGATGGTAGGTAAGGGATAAAGAGAGTTTCGTTATTTGTTTTAATCTAATTCCATTGCTGTTGTGTTATTTTCGCTGCAGTTGACGGGCTCAGGTTTGTTGAAGTTCCTTGACGGCCTGTTGTCGGCCTGTGGCGACGAACAGATCATTGTACTTACTACCAACCACAGAGACCTATATGATGCCGCTTTACTGCGCTCTTTTAACATGGATATTCACATTCACACGTCTTCACCTCAGCCTGCAGCCTTACCCGATGGAGGAGAAATTGTGCAACTTGATTCATCTGAACAAAAACCATTGCTGGATTTTGATGCTACAAACAACAGCGCATATCATTGCGGCCTTCTTGTGTCTAATGCAGAGACGAAAAATATGAGAGAGGAATCAAACAGACGGTGTGTGACTGAGAGCGTACATAGTTTAGTTGATTCAACGACTAGAAGATCATCGACGCATTTTGATCCTCCAGACAACAGAGCACACCTTGTGATGGCACATCAGACCGGTCCTATTGGGTTTGATTCAGAGAAGAAAGATATTGTAGAGGGATTGAACGGAGAATGCTTCATGAAGAGTGGACTCAGTTTAGATTATTCTACAAAACGAAAATTGCAGGATTTTGATGCTACGGAAAACGAAGAACATCTTGTCAGAGCATATCAGACTGGCCCTGTTGTGTCTCTTCCAGAGAATGAAAATAGGGGAGAGTCAGAATGCGTTACTAATAGTACGTTTGGTTTAGAGGATCTTCAAAAACATCGTGGTGGTAGACGTGACGATGCGGCAAAGAGCTTTGACGGTAAGCTTTCTACTATTGATCAGAATATGTATTATTGCTTGCAATCTTTATCATCTTTTCAATCTTTATCATATTTCTTCTGCAAAAGAGAAGCTCAGTTGTTCATGTATCTGGATTTCTAATTTAAAAATACAGAAATATGAATTGAAAGGGTTCATTTGTTTTGTATATTATCTTGTTGTGTTCAATTGAAAATGCAAGTTTACGTTTCTCTTCGACAAAAGATTTTGTGCCTAGTAAAAGTCCATCTTGATTGATAATAATATTTCTAAGTCTTCTATGCTTTTCTGCTAAACTTTTGGTTCATGCGACAGATTCAACTTCATGGAAATCATTCGAAGTACTAGAAATTCTTCCACCTCTGGAACAGCCTAATTACTGTGTACACTTATTGTCACCGGGAAGATTAAAACTTGAGGGTTGTGTACAACAAGAGAAATCACCAGATCTGCCAAGAGTTATGCAAATTAACGGAGTTGAACCAAGAGTGACAAAATCGCCTACATACTTGGGAAAATTGACCGCTCAGGTTTGTCCTTTTCCAGATTAGCTCGCAAGGGCATCTTTTGTATACATGTTTTCCAACTAGGTCTTCAAACAATGCTAATATGATCCTTATTGCCTATCAAAAAAAAAAAAAAATGATCCTTATTGTTGAATTTAACCTTTTTTCAAGTATAGTGTTCGAACCTAGATTCTGATTTTTTTGCCCTAGATGTTGCATTGAAATGGTATGATTTGATGTAGTAAAGAAATGCAAAGAAATCTAGATTAGCCACAACAAAGGGGTGTTCTTTTGGTGAGAAAGTTTAGTTGAAGTTATCGTTCTGTTTGTCGACTAGTATATTGAATTATGGTTTCAACTACCCTAATAATGCAGCCTTCTAGCTCTTCATATGGGCCTATTGGCTTACCAGATGGAGGACACATAGTGCTTCTTGATCCATTAGAGCATTCTACGAAAAATGTACCGCATGCAGCTAGGACAGATCAATGCTCTCCTACAATGTCTCTTCCTGAGGGAAAAAGGGTGAGAAGGATATTAAAGATAAAGTGCAGAACTATGATTGTAGTATTTGAGGAGCAGAACCAACATTTTGGCAGAAGATGTGAAAGCGCTGCTAGGAGCCTTGGTGGTAAGCTTCTACAACTGATAAAATGTTGCTTTCATTCGTGCTCATTTATGAACCATCTAATGCTTCTGGCAAAGCACATGCTGTATTATTCTCTTTATGGAAGTAGTACAAATTTGTAGTTTTCTTACCTATATAGTGGTGCTCATGCAGCAATGGGCATCTGTAGGAACCATGGGATCAATCGGGTATCCATAGTAAAACGCATCCATAAGCAACACGGGATCCATCGGTGGCCATTTCTACAAGTAACTTTCTTATATTTCCTTTTCAGTCAATTAGTTTTAAAAGTCTGAATCATTCTGGCCGTAGTAATGTCAAATTACGCTGGCAGTTGGTTCATAATTCACTTAGATTTTAATTTCCTCTTATCATTTCAGGTCATTAAATTTTGAAATCATATGGTGGACAAACTTCCTTTTGCAAAATGTCTATGCCTTTAATGAGCATCTCATTGTGTTAGCTAGCATACATCATACATGTGTCCAACTTTCCCTTAGCTTGAATGGACATGAATGTGTAATTAGACTCATTGGTTTCAATGAAGAAGGGACCATCTATTAAGATCTTAAAGTTTGTCTCAATTTGTGGCCTTTTCAACTTGTACTCTGTGGAACTTAGTCTTCAAACAATACCCACCATCTTCTTGAATTCTAAACATAGTAAGGTTTAGAAGATAATCCGGATCGAATAATTCAAAAAAATCTTATAATAATAATATTGTATAATTTATACAATATTCTTTATTATAAAACTTTCTGCCATGAATATTTGAACTTAACTGAAGTCTGAAGTTTTGGGATACTATTCTTAGCGCGTTTTTCCTTAGACCATTCCTACCATAGTTTTAAATCTCGGCCGAGACGTACCGTTTCGGCCGATACGTACCGGGATTTGGGGTCCCCGATTCGGATACGGGCCGATATATCGGAAAGATTGGAATTCACAGCCGTATCGGCCGATACCCGATACGTATCGGTCCGTAACCGATTCGGGGCCGATACGTATCGGTCCGTACCGATTCGGCAACAAAAAAAAAAAATTTTTTTTTTTTTTTTTTTTCAGCAGGCTTTTTCAGTTTTTCCCAGAGCATCAATACCATCTTCTTCTGTTTTTTCTGATAGGCTACTAGGCTTTTAAGCAAAAAAAAATAAAGCATTTTTTTATGACTTAAAATCATCTTACTTTTGCTGTTTATGTCAATTATATCGAAACTCATAATGTTGCATTTTTCTCATATTTGTAAAATCTTATTGACTTGCGGGTTTTGATAAATTATCGGATATTTCACATGAAGAGAATGGGCTATTACATGTCTTAAATTAATTAAAATGTGATAATTTAAGCCAATGTTGGGGGCAAAAGTATATTTTTCAAGTTTTATACATGTTGCTGATGATTTTTAAAAATTCACGACCGCGACACCCGATTCCCGCGACGTATCACCGATACGTCCCGATACCGATACACCGCGACCGATACCGAGACGGCGACCGATACCGAGATTTAAAACTATGATTCCTACAGTTTGCGATGTTTAGCACCATATCCTAAGCCATCAGGATATAGCTGCCTCTAAATAGCATTGCTTTCAAATTGATAGACACAAAATGAAAGCGATTCTTGGTGTACTACGATCACGATAACGGGCCTATAAGGTCATATGTCTTCTTCAATAAGTGAGTCCATGACATTTATGAGGCTAATCACTGATTAGGTTATCAAGGTTTTTATTGTTCCTCTTTGGGAAAAAATTAGGAGACATATTTTACTGATTACCGTTGCTGGACTCAGAAATGGGCAACAAGGAAGGGGTATTCTTTGGGAGACCAAAGACTATTTGGAGTTATCTGTCTATCTATGGATGAGAAACTTGATTCAAGGCTTCTAATTATCCATATCTCCAAGTTTGCGAGATCTTCTCCTCAGACTTTAGCCTTACCAGATGGAGGCAAGATCGCCAGGCCTATAGCCTCATCATTAAATGAATTTGCTGGTACAAACGATAGACCACACCTTGTCAGACAAGATCAAAGTGGCTCTACTGCATCTCATTACGAGAGGAAAAATACAAGAGAAACGCCAGACAGACAGGGGATAACTATGAGTTTATGTAGTGTACAGGATCTCCAACAACATGGCTGGAAACATAAAGATGTTGTGAAGAGACTTGATGGTAATTTATTACTTGCCATCTCTCTCTTTCTTTCGACAATACTGACTTTGCCACGAGATGCTAGATTATTGTCTTGTGGAGGCAATACAAGGATACGAATTTCTTATGTTTCTTTTCTCATGCAGTTAACATATCCATGTTTAAGAACACCTGCAGGCAGCACCGGAGTTATTGGTGGCCATGTTGGAATAAAAACAATGGTAATTCTCACCCCTTCCTTGTCACCTGTTTTGATCGTTACAGAGAGAAACCATAGTCCCTTAATAAGAATCCAATTTTTAAGACTTTTGAAAGTTGAGGGATTTGCAGAGAAAGGGGAGCAAGTTAAGCTTACATGACTAAATTCCAATTCTTATGATTCACATAATAGAGTCTGCCTTCTTTTTCCTTCTAATTCTATCTTCCCTAACCTGAGGCAAGGATAATTGACATGTTTTCCTCGTCAGAACAACAAGCAATTTACGCTCCAAAAAATAGAGCACAACTTGCCAAGGCAGATCAGAACGGTTCAGAGAAAGGAAGTAAGAGAGAGGCATTAGAGAGAGACTGCTTAATTAATTTACTTAGTTTAGAGGATCAAGGACAACATTTTGGAGCTAGACATAAAGATGAAGAGAAGGGCCTAGGTGGTACATTTCTATAGTTATAATAATGTACTCCTTGCAAGTTGCGATCTTAATCTCCTTTCAATTTGCAACCATATTATTTCTTCTGCCAATTAGAAGCTTCATTGTTATATGGTTTCTTGTGTTCAAACGGTAAAAAGTGAATTCAAATGGTTCATCTGCTTGGCACATTATCTGGTTATGTATAATTAGAGTCTAAGGTTTACCTTTTACTGGTCCATCTCAATTGATACCGAAGGTTCTAACTTCGAAGTCTGCTACGCTTTTCTGCTAAAATTCTGGTTGTGCTACTAAATTATGGTTTGTATCATTTACACCAATCATGGTTGCTTACTATAAATTTAATGAGTTACGGTTTCACACACCAGATTCCCTTGCATGGAAGTCATTCGAAATACTAGAGAGTCTTCCTTGTGGGGAACAGTCTAACGGCATTAGACACTTAGTGCGACAGAGAACACTAACATACAAGCATTGTGTACGAAGAAAGAAATCACAAGATCTGCCACGAAGTCTGCAAATGGACTGCTCAGGAGGATTGGCTACTCAGGTTAGTCCATGACCTGATCTACATGTAGAGTGTTTGAAACTACAATATGATCCATATTGGTGAATTTACCCTTGGTTCAAGTAGAGTGTTTGAATCCAGATTCTGATATGTTTGTACCAAGTATTGTCTTAGATGGTATGGTAAGTTTAACTCAAACTATGGATCCAAGTATTGTCTTTAAGGGTGCGATAAAAGTATGATACTCTAGTAGAAGAGAGAAAAAATCTAGATTAGCCATACCCTTAATTACAAGAGGAAAGACTTCTTTTTTTTTTTTTTGAACTGCAAGAGGAAAGATTGGTTGACATTATCATTCTGTTTATGAATCTGTATTTTGTATATTTATGGATGAGTACGTTGATAAATGGCTGCAATTATCCAAATACAGCAGTCTACTAGATCTTTGCATTGGCCTCTCAGCTTACCAGATGGAGAACCCATCGTAACTCATTCAGAAAAAAAGATTGTGAGAAATACATTTAAAAGGAAGTGCAGAAGTATGAGTGTTAGTTTTGAGGATCACCAACAACATTTTTGCAGCAGATGTGAAGGTGCTGCAAACAGCCTTGGTGGTAAGCATCTACAATTTATGAAGTGTTGCTGGCGATCTCGCTCTTGTTTCTGAACCAAGCAAAATGAAATTTTCTTACCTGCATATTGGTGCTTCTGCAGCAAAGCGCATCTGTAAGCTTCACGGGATCAATCTGGTATCCACTGCGAAGCGCATCCACAGGCAACATGGGATCCATCAGTGCCCATTTCGACAAGTAACTCGCTTGTTTTTTCATTTCTATCGAGTCCTTTTAATATGGGTAGGTTGTAATTGCTACGGAAAGAGTAGTGATTTCTTCCTAAAGGCCTAACTTTTTAAGGATTATGAATCCCTTTTGTCAATTCAGGTCTTTTAGATTGTGAAATCGTTTTCACACGAGCTTTAAAACACTCCCTTTATGTGAGTTCAAAAACTTGGACAAACTTCCTTTCACAAACTTCCTACTCCTTGATGTCTCTAGGAATGATTGCTAGATATTTACATTTCCAGCTTTCTTTCAAGTTGTGGATGCCATGTTCGTTAATTTGTACAAACTTTTTTCTCATCAACATTTGACCTTGGCTGAAGTTCTGGAATACATAGAGATATGGGTTCGTCCTCCTTTTCTTCACGCAGTTTGGAATGGTTAGCACTGTTCGAAGCCATCATTTCGCTGCCTTTAAATGCATTGTTTTCAAAATTGTCGGACAATAAACATGAATGTAAATCTGGTGACTACTATGAGTTCAAGGTATTTATATGTTCCCTTTGACTGGTTAGATAATGACATGTATGAGCATACTTGCTAGTTAGAGCATCATTGTTATTGTTGTTCTTGTTTATTTGAAAAAGATGAGAAAACATACCTGTTTAAACTAGGACAAGAAACCATAAAAAGTCCGAATTTTATATAAACGACTAAAAGTATGTTCTGTTAACTAGGAAAATAACTAGGAAAAGAAAGAAGTGCAATTTTTTAAATTTCCAGATTTACCGATTACCGTTACTGAACTCAGAACTGGGCAACAATGTAGGGGTATTCTTTAGGAGGGGAAAGGCCAGCTGAAGTTATCAGTCTATCGATGGAAGAGAAACTTGTTTCAAGGCTTCAATTTGTCCATATGTCCTGGCTTGCTAGACATTCACTTCACCCTTTCGCCTTGCGAAGTGGAAGAGATATCGAGGGGTATATAGCCTTTTCATCAAGTGAAATTGCTGCTACAAACAACAGGGCACACCCTGGCGGACAAGATCGGTGTGGCTCTAGTGCATCTCGTCCTGAAAATGAAAGAACGAAGGAAACAAAATACGGGGAAGGGACAGCTTCCAGTATAATTAGTCGTGAGGTTCTCCAAAAACATTTTGGCAGTAAACGTGAAGATGTTGCGAAGATCCTTGGCTGTAAGTTATTGCTTGCCATCTTTTTCTTGCTTTCAAGTAACTAACTCTGTAAGGAGCTGGGTTATTCTGTTGGAAGCAAAATATAACAATACGGTTTTCTTCTGTTTATTCTTGCTCATGCAGTTAGCGTGTCAACCTTTAAGCGCGTCTGTAGGGATCATGGGATTCCTCGGTGGCCAAATTGGAGAAGCAATAGCGGTAATTCCTCCCCCTCCTTCCTATTCGCCCATTTGGATTGCAAATATAGGAGAGAAACCTTAATCCCCTAGTAATCCAATTTTGGAACCTTTCCAAAAGTTGAGGCACTTGCACAGAAAGGGAACAGGAGCAATGATAACTATTGGTACCTAATCTTCCTGACAAAAGGCTTACGTTTCTATGATTCAGATATTAGAGCTTTTTTTTTTCTTTGTATCATCTATCCTTCACCAACAAAAGGCCAGGATGAGTTAATCCTTTTCCCCATCTTTTTTTCTCATAAATTCTGCAAGTTAAAAAATGCTACGACTATCCATTTCTTCTCTTCTTTTTTATCTTCTTTCTTGCCTAAGTTTTTCTTTTCTCCAAACAGTTCGGAGACCCCCTGATCCACATGGACAAAAGAATCCATCACCCACGTTCAATACGCCATCAACTAATGGGCAGATCACGATGGTAAATGAAATGGGTGGTCAAAATTCGGAGCCAAATGAGTGTCTACCAGATTCTTTTGAAGACCCGAACTTTCAGAATACGGGAAATGGTTCAATAGCAGAATTTGAAAAAACTCCTACTTTTGATGATTCTTTCCCCATTCATTGTCGCGATGTGGATTTTTGTTATCCAGCTGTATACAGTGAAACTGAAGCAGCGCAGGGTTCCTCTAAATGGGCATTTCAACTGGGAGGTCAAACAACACAGTCCGCTGCCTATCCAAATCGCAATGCTCTTGTGTTTCCACATTCTCAGATGGCATCAACAGAGGTGCTAAATCAGAACATGGGCAGTTCAGAAGATAGGAGAGATTTGTTATCTTCACAAGTAGAGGCTTATCTTGAGGGACATGTCTGTGAATCTAGTAATTTGACATTTCATGCATGTTCTGATGCACCTGTGGCTACTATTCTCCACACGATGCCTACAATTCCCCATACGATACCTCACCTCATTGGGGGTTCGTCTGAATGGCTGTTTCAACGGAAAAATCAATCAACGCAGTTCACTGCATATCCGAACGCAAATGGTCTTGTGGATCCACACCCTCAGATGGCATCAACACAAAAAATAAGTGAGAATATAGGAAGTTTAGAAGATCGGAGAAATTTGTTAGCTCCACAGAAAGAGCCTCTTCCGGAGGGACATGTCTTTGGGTCTGTTAACTGGACAGTTGGTTCATGTTCTAGTCTTGCTCCGAGCCAACCCATGCCTACTATTCCCCACACAATGGGAAGTTCAGAATATTGGAGAAATTCGTTAGCATTCGCGGAAGGGCATCTTTCGGGGGAAAATCTCTACGGATCTTTTAACTTGACAGTCCCTCCATGTTTTGATCCTGCGAGCCAACCCATGCCTACTATAAATCACACAATGGCTACAATTCCCCACAAGATGCCTCTTCTCACAGAAAGGCCAAATACGAGGTCCATGAAGCTAAAGGCAATATATGGGGATACCACAATAAAATTTCAGCTCGCTCTCACATCGGGAATTAATGAACTGAAGGAAGAAGTGTCAAAGATACTGGAGTGCAAGCTTGGTAGTTTCAACGTTGAGTATAAGGATGAGGATGGGGACTGGATTTTAATGGCCAGTGACGAGAACTTGAGCGAATATCTGCAACTTCTCACCTCACTGGGAAATCAAGTAACCAAACTAAAACTTCGTGATAAGGTTACCCACACGACGAATTTTTGTGATAACTGCGGATGTGGCCATTGCAGATCATTGAAGCAGAAAAAACCATAAGTATGTTTAGTTGCAGAATAATATTACATGGTTGACACCAGTCCCATGTTCTTTGTGTAACGGAACATTTCCTTCCTTGCTAGTTTTTCCTTTGCTAAACCAAACTACTTTTGGTAATGCTGCATTTTGCAGGGCCTCCCTTTGTTTTGGCCTAGGTTTTACCTAAATTTAGTTGGTGATATTTGTTTGTGTAAATCTCGTTCCGTTGGGGTTTCTTTTTATCATCTTCCGATGCGGGGATTATTTGAGTTTTTGGGGACCATGGGCCTTCAAGTTAAGATCTCATTATTGTTTGTGGGGTGCATTGATGGATCGAGGAGCTCAGTCCTAAATTGAGTAATTGTTTCTGCAATGGTATGCTTCTTAGGATTCTTCTCGTACACATGTCGAAGCTAGTTCCAAAACTCCATCTCATCGCATTTCGCATATCAATCAGTAGGGGAAGGCCCAACAAAATATATCCTCCAAAAAACCGATTTTGATTACCAAAAACAATATCCATAAACATTGAACGACCTTTCAAGGCAGTAGCCAAGGAAAACCCATTTGGCCTCATGCCATCTTTCCTCACATCGCAGTAAAAACTAATACCATACCTGTTATATATATCCATCAGCTGTGAGTCCTGCAATTGAGCAGTCCAAGAAAAAACGTTCCCGTCTAGGCTTATCTTCGTTGATGCCCACACTTGGCATAAACATTCACCAATGAGACAAATGCGCATCTGGGTTTGTCCTACTCTTGATCACATCTCCTTGAACTGGAAAAAATTTCAGTTTCGATATCGCTTTCCATTTGAGCTTGCACGGTTCGTTTTTGGGTTCGATGTCTTTGGGAGATGATATTCGAGGATTTTGCGTTCAATGTCTTTTGCAGAGATAACCTAATCTCAATCTTCATGCGAGAGCTGCTGGCCCAGAAGCTCTAAGACCTGTTGATATTTATATCAAAAAGTTTCTCTTTTCTTTTACGAGATACTCACACGACACTATTTAATGGAGTAATTCCCTTTTGAAGTAATGTTCTCCTCGTTTTCCTTTCTTTTTCTTTGAAGAACCAAACAAAAGAAAATGAACTATTTTCCATTTACTTTCTCCCTCGTTCACTTTCTCTTCCTTTCATTTCTCTGCATTATTAGTTTCTTGATCAGTACTACTTAATCCAAAAATAAGATTTTGCCCAATATTTCTAGTACTACCGTGAAGCAGTTATGCACTCATACCCATACATGTACAAATGCAAAATATTACAGGAAAGAGGTTGAGGCTCAGATCTGTATTTTGATAGGAGAAGAAAAGGGTTTTCCCACCATGGCTGCAAAAACAGTTGCCCCATTGAGAGAGGACCAATAAATCAGTCTTCTCTCCCACAGGCCCTCAGAATTTGCCCCGCCAAGAAATGGGTCCCATTTTCTCAACAAATATGAACTCAAGAGATACGCATATCATCACAGCCTCTCATAGTTGAGGAAAAATTATCAGGCAGTCCTGGTTCAACAACAGCAGCAGCAGCAGCAGAAAAAGAAAAAGGAAAGGAAAAGAAAGAAGGTCTTGGTTCATGGGATCAGCTCCTCTCCATAAACCAAATCCCACAAACAGAATCAACCATATATATATATATATATAGATACACACACATACACAAAGGGCTGTTGATTGAGCTGAAATCATTGGCTTAGATGATCTGGTCATGGTTTTGCAGAGAGGGCAACCACCCTTGGAAAAATCCCTTCTCTCTGCTTGTAAGCCTCATTCTTTTGAGTTCAATTTCTCAAGCTTGTTTGGGGGAGCTTCTATATGCATCAGAGTTTTGAGCCTAAAACCCTAGTTGCTGCCCTTACTCCCACTTACTTTTCTGCCTTCTGATGACCACTTATTTGCATCTTTGTGGTGAGGTGAAGGGCATGAGGGTGAATGGTATTTTGGACATTTGATGAAGGCAGGACAGCAGAAATAGAATGGACTTCTTACGGCCCACTCAAAACTCAGCTCCGGCCCAACTCAACTCAGCATAAGTTTTCTTTCCACGGTGAGGCATGGAGCCAGTTTACTCGCACCAATTAATTTCCTTTTCGGTCAAAGATAGATTATTCAAGCCCAGATTAAAAAATTTACAAGAAATTACTTCCTTGTAGCCTGCCCTAGTCAATGGTGTGAGAGCAAACCTACCGACCAATCGAACTACTCACTTAGCTTTTGGGGTTTTTTTTAATATTCTTATTCAAAAATTTTCACATTTGTTAGTTTTGATTTTTGAGTCAAACTTTTATGAACTATCGGTTCATTTGGTCGGGAGGAATCAGAAAAATAAATTCAAAAAACCTAAAAAATCAAAAATTAACAAGAGCTTAGTGAAAAACTACTGAACAAAATACTATTGTTGTGCTTGGTTTGTGTTTTGAATATTTTTTTTAAATAGTAGAGATAATAATTAGAGAGAAATAGAGAGAACAATATTGAAGTAGAAAAAATTTAGAAGGAATTTTAAAAAAAATACTTTTTAAAAAGCAAAGACAACAAGGCATATCTCTTGGGGCTTAAAAAAACACAGCCCGACATTAGTTGCGTTGATGCTAGCAACAAATCAAGACGCACAAGACATCAGCCAATTTGACTCTCTCATTTTCGGAGTGAAAATCGCCCAGTCTTTTTCCGGTGGTGGTGCCACCGCCGGAAAAACTGCCAATTCAGTACAGAAATGGAGGGAACCACCACCGTGGTTGTGTTCGATTTCGATCACACGATGATCGAAGACAACAGACACCTGGGTAGTGGAGCAAATGGGCCTAACCCCTCTGTTCGATCAGCTTCGCCGTACATTGCCTTGGACCACTCTCATGGCTAGTATTCTCTTACTATATTCCCAATCTTTTCAGTTGTTTTGTTTAAAGAAAACTTCTTTAATTTGGAGTCGATTGTTTGTTTAACTGTATTTTGTTAGACCATCTTCAATCGTTATTCAAAATTCCCATAAAAAAATTTTGGGTATGATTTGGGTTTAAAGCTTGGTTTGATATGAATAATTCCAATGGTTGTGCATCAAATCTTTCAAAAGTTCCTAATTTATCCCGCAAACCCTTTGTAAGAATTTTTCACGTAAGGGTTTAGTAATCCATTCGTTACTCCTTTGAACATTTCATCAAATACATTTTTAGTATTTCAAGCTCATCCTCGTCTCCCCCACCGGAAGAGCCTAGACATTTGAAAGTCTATAAAGCCACAGGTATACGTATCCCTCAAGTCATTTTTTATGGTCTTTTTAAGCTATATTAGTATTTTTGTCTCATAAATTAAGCTTCAAATAAAACCCACAGCTGCCTCTCTTAGGGTTTTGAGAGCTCTAAAGAGATTTTGAGAAGTCACAGCCGCCTTGCTTTTCTGCCTGTGGGGGGGGGGGGGGTGTGGGGGGGAGGAGTCCCTCTTCCTCCTCCCCCGGGCTCCTCCTCCTCCTCCATCCGCTCTCCTCTTTCTTCCCCCTCTTCCCTATAGTTTTTTTTCTTTTCGTTTTTTCCTCACTCAGATCTGACCCTCTCTGTTCGGCGGGCTCCGCCGTCACCGGAGTCGTTTGTCCGCATGTAATCCGTCGCCGGAGCCCTTGTGGCAGCAGTGGTGGAGGCAGTGAGGGTTGCGATCCGTTCGGCGATTTTTGGGCGGCTGGATTTAGAGTAAGATCTGAAGGAGTTTTGTCTCTCCTTATGAGAGTAATAAAATTTGTCCTTGGGCGATTTGTTTGCTGTTCGGGCTCAAGAAGATTAATATGCATCTTTTAGTGGTTTGTTAGAAATTCATTAGTGTGCTCATTTCTGATCGAAGTTCATCTGATCGTCTGGGTTCTTGTTGTCTTTTTTCTTGGCTAGCAATGTATCTCTTTTTGAGATTGCTATAGGATATATGAATTTTACGCTCAGCAGTCCGCACACACAAATCAATACTGGGCTCGCGTATAACATCGCAACCCCTATCAAACGATTCCAACTATGTGAGACGATTATAAGGGAGAATGTACCATTAGCAATATTCTTTTTCCATTGAAATGGTAATGCTTTAATTGTTAGATCGAATATCGAACCCAAGCTAAAGTTTATACACTCGTAAATGAAAAAACGATATTAGAAATAGGGAAGCCATTACTGTAAAGGAAAAAAATGCTTGTAGCTTACCCAATAAGGGTTCCAAACCCAATATGCTAAAAAAAAAAAATTTACGTTGAAATAACGGCCCTTTATACCTTCGAAAATTGAAGAGCTCAATAAACACTATGCCGTTTAACTGACAAAACCGACCCATGTTACGAAGCCTCTCAATTACCAGCAATAAAATTTAGGAACATTTGCAATTCCACAAGTCGCAATTAAAACCTAAAGCATAAAAAAACAATTCATGGAATAAAAAAACTAAAAGAAAA
Organism: Rhododendron henanense subsp. lingbaoense; assembly: GCA_020567845.1. Classification (NCBI taxonomy): domain Eukaryota; kingdom Viridiplantae; phylum Streptophyta; class Magnoliopsida; order Ericales; family Ericaceae; genus Rhododendron; species Rhododendron henanense. Next base: position 3,978,712 of record CM036318.1, on the reverse strand, counting down.
AATCTTATATATGAAGAATACATGGAATACAAAAGAAGAAAAATGTACAATTATCAATCAAGTCCAATCCCGTTTCACTCACCTACAAAAACAATAAGAAAATTGATTTTCACACTCTTCTTTTATTCATTTACACTCATTTATTCATTTACAAAATTACCATTCATAATTTTTTTCTTTCTTACATAAAAAAGGTAATCATGTAATTTTACATCACTACAAAAAAAAAAGTGTAGGTAAACAAAAGATAAGTGTGAAAATCAATTCCCAAACAATAAATTTAAACTGAAATTTGAAGTCACTCAACCAAAATCAGTCATCCATACCCCAGGAATAAAACGATAAAACCTTAAACAAAAATACTCTAACTCACCGTTTAAAGCTCCATGGGAGAGTTCAGCTCTGTCAAATGACCGAATGAAACAGAAGAATAAAAAGAGAGGAATAGAAAGCATCTGCATCTCAATTTTTTGGAAATGAAAGGATCTCTTGAAAATGATCTCATCCCTGCCATAAAGAGGAAATCTTCTTTCACATGGGGTTTGAATTTTGAACAGGGAAAGATTCCATATGGGGTTATAAATTTTGAACAGAGAAAGATAAGAACCCTTGGATCAGATGAACATCAAAACTCAAATTCAATCTCTGCCGTCCAAACTACCATAGAGGACTGGACAGTTGTGAAAGAGACATTTTGCAAAACTATTGTGTATTGTAATATAGATATATTCACGCAAAAAATCAGTTTGTTCGGAGATCGATAAATATGTCAAAAATTGTGTTTTTAGACGAAAAAATGTACTGCCTGGATTTGTCAACTGTTTTTTAAGTTAAACAAATCCAGACAGTCTATTTATTCGTCTAAAAATGCAATTTTTGACAAATTTATCGATGTCCGAACAAGTTAATTTTTTGTATGAATAAATAATTTTACATATCCTACAAAATAAATGATTCGAATTAAAAACTTTCTCTCTCTAACCCCTCTCTCTCTCTCCATTGTTTCCTCGATCAGGGTTTTCCGCCGCGGGGGGTGGGGATCCCGCCGCCTCTCTCCCCACCCCCCCTCCCCGTCGTTCTCCACCTCCGCTCTCCTCCATCTCCTTCGTCTGGCGTCGTCGTGGATCTTGGATCTTCCCATTTCCCTCTTCCGGTGCTGTTGGTGTTCGGTCGAAGCTCTGGCCGTCGTCTCTCCTGTCTTCGGCGGTGAGCGTGGTGTGGGGTTTTCTTCAGCGGCCTCAGCCCGTGCTGTGGTGGTTTTGGTGGCAGCCGAGTCCCGAATCGTCCGATCGGATGGCAATAAGCGAGGTATGCGGTGGTTTAGGAGTTAGGTTTTTCTTTGTGTTGTTGTTTTCTTCGCCGGTTTCATCCGGTTTCCCTCCGGCCGGTTTCCCCGGCTCGGAGTTGTATCGGCCTAGTTCTCTAGGTCCGATGGGTGCGGTTGGTGGGAGAATAAGATTAGGAGTAGATCTGTCTGTTTGCTTGGTGCTTGGTGCGGAGTTTGTCTCCGTTTGTGGTGATGATGGTGGCTGGTTGGATGGTGGTGTTGATGGTGGCTGGTTGGATGGTGGTGGGGCGGCTGTTGTGCTGGTGGCAAACGATCTTGCACAGGACGGCCCTCTCTTTGCGCTTGCGTTTCCTCGGTCCTCGCACGTTTACATATCTGTGCCATTTGCCGCCGGCGTACATCTTTGGTGTTTGTCGGCGAGATCTGTAGCTTGCGGTGGTCAGTGGTGGCTGCTAAGCGGGTTTCGAGTGGTTGTTTTCTATGTTAGATTACTTTTTTGTCCCTGCGCGGATATTTCGCCCCTCGAGGGGTTTTTCTTCTGTACTTGGAGTGAGCTCACCCGGTCCTTTTGGATAACCCGACAGTTGTGGTCTCTTCCCAACCGAGGGCTCCGGATCCGGTTCTTGTACCCCATGTGGGAATTTTCTTAGTAATGGAAAGTTTGTTCTGCTCAAAAAAAAAAAAAAAAATTACCAAAAAAATATGTGGTGAAGCTCACGAAAGGGAGTGGTGGAAACTCTCTTTTTACAACGTACAGATCTGTTTGCTTTAGAATTTGGCCTAGAATTCTAAAGTAAAGTTGTATGATTCGTAAATACCCTTACCGATATCGGATTGAGATGATTTTTTGCAGGGACCTTAAATAACATATTTTGAACAAAATGAACGGTTCCGATCATCTTTGTAGAACCCAAGACGGACGCAAAACAGATCTACGTAGCTGCTGTACTTGGACAGTTGTACCTCTAGCATTTCTCTTTTACAAAACTCATGATCCGGGACAAATTAAATACCTGCTCTCTCTCTAGGAAAAAGTAGCGTCCACAAGAAGCAGCCATCAGCCGACCGATCTGTGGGTTTGCTTATCGGCCGGCACCGGCACCACTCCGTCGACGGTTGACCTCACCCGCGACTTTATTATCCTTCGTCGGCCGGCCGATCTACTCTTTTCATCCCTAATTTACTGTTTTCTTCTCCGATTTTCCACTCACTCGACTCTACACTGTTCCCAAACTTTGTACACCCTATAGCGCGCCTTATACCCTGCTAATCAAACCCTAATCGCAGCTTTTTGAGTTGTTTCGAAGGCTGTTCTTTGGCGTACGGAATCGCGTTAGGTCGGCCTACAAGCACAGAACCTATTCTGCGTGCAACTTGCATTTCGAGCATCAATTGTCTGACTGGGGTCCTTCTGAACCAGATTAGAGCCTCGATCTTCCTCAGGTTTGATGGATTGTACACCGATTATGCTCTTTTAATCTGTTTACCAGTCTCTTTGTTTAGTTCCTGGTCTTCAAGTGTGGACTGCGCTTGCTTAGGTTTATGGGTTTATCTGTCTGTGGGTGTGATAGTTGGTGTCTGGGTTGTGTGACTGAGTTGTCTGGATTACGTGACTTAGTTTATGGTCTACTTGTTTTGGGTCTCGATTTTTAGTCCTTGGTTTCTAGTATGGTTCGTATAGGGGGCTTCTCTAGTCCTAGGGTAGCTAAAGTGGGGAAACGATGTCCCCCTCCGAAGAGAAAAACTAAAGGTATTGCCCCTGCTGTGGACACCGGAAAATCAGAGGGTAGTCCTTCACGATCGTCACCTTCGCATGAGCTTCCTAGTATGGGTCTCTTTGGTGGGGCATCGATCTTTGACACATTAGTTGATGATTTTGATCTTCGGTGGGATCTGGCTTGTCATGATTTCGACTCTAATGGGGATTTGGCTAGTCGTGCTCCCAAAGCTTCTAAGTCCAGCCCTATGTGTTGTGAAGTGCCTTTTCATTCACAGGCGCCATATAACATGATTGAACCTCTATCCATGAATGAGAACTCACACATCGAAATGGCAACCAGTGAGTCCTCAGTCAAGGATCCTTTATCTCCCGTAGAGTGGACTGCGGACATAGAAGCAGACGACAATTCTAGTTCCCATGCTTTACCTGTCGTAGGAAGTACCCCTCCAATAGGTGTTGTGGAAATGGTACCAGCCCCCAGTTGTTTTCAAACTTCCCCATCTCCTCCACCACTTTCAAAGTCTTGCGTGGGTTATTCTGCTGATTATAAGCCTATTTCCGGCTATGCAAGCTCTTGGAAAGACCAACGGCTGCCATCCCAACACATAGTGGTTGACAATACCACCCATGGGAATGACTCTCCGAGCGAGAAACCCACACGGGGAGGCAGACACAGGAGGAATTGGATGCAAGCCAGCTAGGGTTGCTCAGATGGCGACAACAAGCAAGGTTCTTCTTCCAAAGTGTTTTCGAAGAAATATGCAGTCATTTTGGGACGCAATTTCCTCCTAATTAACCGAACACTCCAATGTTCTTTAAAAACTACCAAGGCCTTTCGTTTCTTCCATCGTCCTAGTATTTCCCCGGTTGAGCTTAGAGGCAAAATCGACTCCCCTACGGATCCTATGAATTGCGACTCCGAGGATTTTGTGTCGATTACTTCCCCAATAGTTGAGGTAGGGAAAGTGGCTATTTGTGATCCTGTCGTCAGCTAGTCTTCCAACAGTGCTTCATCCTTCCAATCTTGTGGAGCCTCCAACAAGAATTGAAGCTTCTCTTGAGCATCTGGGTTCAGAGGTAAGGAATCTCAGGACCAAACGAATCACGGCTTGTTGGGACAATAGTTTCGAGGTTAGCTTCAACCATGTGGAGACCCTGAAGCCCAAGTGTACCCTGGCTTTTAAGGACAATAAGTCTGTGGAATGTGGTCATCTTATGGCTCGCTCAGCATTGAAATTGTTGAGGCTTACCAGGACTAATCGGGCTTTTCAGGATAACAGTGCTAAGAAAAGCGGTCGCCATATGGCAAGCCCCAGTAAGTGCAAGGCTAGTAGGCAAAAACCACATCTCAAGGACTGTGATGAGGCCCTTTTTGTTCAAGTTTTCAAACCATACGCAGCCCATAAGCGCAAACGGGTGCATACCATTGAAGATAGTTGCACCGAACCTCATGTGTTTCGTGCACCGCAGCGTTGTGCGTTATGCTAGTATCCTTTTTCTGTTTGTGCTTACTAATTGTTTTTCTGCAGGTGGTAAAGACAAATGTCCTTGTCCATGAATGCGTTTCGTTGCTTCTGTTTTCCTTTGAGAGTAGGCCGTTTGTTTTTGGTGCTTGTTTGGTTTTTTGTTCTGGTAGTCCTATTAAGGCTTGGAGGAGATGCTAATTCAGTGCTTGGCTAAATGGGCGTTGCTGTCCCTCTCTTCGTCATCAGTTGCTCGGGGAATACCACTTTGGATTTGAGCTTCTTCCACCAGTGGCCTTTCGTTTTATGATTATATATTGTTGTTGTTTGTTTCCCTTGTAAACTGTTTTCATATATTAATGCATTTCTATCGTCGTTTAAAAAAAAAAAAACTCATGATCCCCCAAATCTCATTCCCACAACTTACAAACCCTAACTCTCATGTGCAAAAAACCCGAAGTACTCGTCCTCTCTCTCTCTCTCAAAGCGTAGCAGTAAGCAACCCCATCTTCTCTTCTCTCCTGAGCCGCCACCATTGCCGGCCGTTGCCTCCCATAGATCCATACTCTTCCTTCGTCGCCGGAGATGGTGAGGGTTTTTTCGATTCAAATTTTACAGTATTTTGGGGTGGGTCTTTCTAATTCCTGATTGACAGACAGTATTTTGATGGCTGATACAGATAGATTTACTTTGTTTTGCAATATCCTCTTCTCAACGTAAGTTCATCCCCAGTTAGCAGCAACACAAAATTGCTTGCTTATGGGATCCGAGCACTGGGCTTAGGGTTTCGGGAATCGAGAATCAGGGTTCGAATCTGGTGTTCCAGCAGTTTAGGGTAGCCGATTTAGGGATTTACAACCTTCTTCCTTCCACCGGACGGAGACGCCTCCGCAGACGACCCAGGAACTCCGTAACTCGCGAAGTACCCATCTAGAGCAGTTTCCCTCAAAAGCGACGGGATCTGGTCGTTTTCCGGCTAACAGAGAACTTGCATCCCTTATCCCCTCAGGTAATTGTTGTTGTTCTGCGTTGTTTTCTATGGTGGATCGCTTCTTACTTTCGACTGGGTTGACTCGTTTGCGTATTGGGTATGGATCTCTGCTTGGCGGTTTTTGCCTAGTCCGGTGGGTTTTTTAGTTGACTGCGTTCCATTGATCGGACATGGTAACCCCCCCTAACCCTTACTGTGCAGCCATGGGAGATGCACATGAAAATCCTGATCCTTTTCAAAATCTTGAAAATCTTGTTCAAAACCCTCTTGAAATTCAAACTGTTACGCAAGCCTTGGTTTATCTCAGAGAATGTACGCCTGTTACGGATGCTTACTGCGGTCTAGCTGAACAAGTTGGTGCATTTGCAGTTTCGCACTGGCCAATTCATGAAATCTTACCATTACTAGCACATTATGTAAACCAGATGTCTAATGGGGAAGGTAGAGGAATGACCTTTAGTATACCTCAGCGTAATGTCTTTTTCGATGAGGGAATGCAGCGGATGGTGCTTGGCCCTTTAAGACCCATATTTTTACAGAGAAAGAATCCCAAGTGGACGAGATTGTTGAGGCCATTCACAATACTGCTGAACATTCTTCGAGAGCATCCACCTCGAAAGGTACCCCTTAGGCAATTTTATTACCTTGGTGGTACCGCTAATGGTGTAAAGATTTATAATAATGAAAACGTTGCAAGCTATATTATAGACACTGCGTGTTATATTTGTGAATGCACTAGAGCAAGCTTCCACATTTTTGCAAGAACTGATGATACGTGGGTGGCCTCCTCTCCTATGATTACAAAGGAACTAACTATGACTGCTCTCGAGAATGGGATGGTAGAGTGATTCCACAGGATATTACACGGGTTTCAAATGTCAATTCTTCCACTTATCAGGTGATCATTCTTGTGGAAAAATACACTGTTTTTCACCAGCTCTGTCAAGATCGGTTTTTTGATAAAATTCCATGCATTTTGATAACCGGTTGCGGGCAACCAGACGTTTCGGCTAGAATGTTTCTACGGCTACTGCGTTTGGAAACTAATTTACCCGTATTAGGACTCATGGATTGTGACCCTTATGGATTAAAAATTTTAAGTGTTTATAAGTATGGTTCGATTGATATGGCATATGACAGTAACCATCTTACGACTCTAGAAATACTTTGGCTAGGCTTTCGGCCAAGTGATTTAGAAACATATCACTTGCCTCAAGATGTGTATACAGACTTAGTCGATGACGATAGAACTACTGCTAGCTCTTTGCTACAGTTACCATTTATGGACTTAAACCCTAATTGGGTTAGTGAAATAAAAATGATGTTAAACACAAACCGGAAGGTGGAATTGGATTCGCTATGTAGGCTTGGCTTTGGCTACCTATCCGAACAATATTTGCCAAATAAAATCCTTTTCCTGGCACGACATTATTATGAGGTGGTAGGAGAGGAGCTGGGAGTATCACGACTTGTTATGGAGGAGGCAAAGGAGGAGGAGGTAGAAGAGGAGGCGGAAGGGGAGGCGGCAGCAGAAGGGCATGGGCAGGGACACGAAGCCTAAGAGGATTTTTTAGTTGTTTGTTATGATTTGGCGATGTTTTTGGAGTTTTGACTCCATTTTACTATTTGAGCAACTATGCATGTATTTGAGAAACTGATGAAATATATGGATATGTAACCGTAGAAACATATTGCTTTGTATTAGAAACATCTGGGTATGCATTTGAGCATGCCCTATATGTGTTCGGAGATTATCCTTGTTCAAAAGGGCACTTGAGAATTGATTGTTCCTTATAGGGAGGTATTCCCGAACAGATACAATTAGTGGCCGGACACGTGATATGTTGGACCCGTGTAATGAGGAAAGTAATGTAAGACGCCGTGTAATGAGGAAAGTAACCCCAGCTTACCCCAGAGCAATGGGCAAGCAGAAGCTTCCAATGAGGAAAGGATTTTGTTTGGCAAATATTGTTCGGATAAGTAGCCAAAGCCAAGCCTACACAGCGAATCCAATTCCACCTTCCGGTTTGTGTTTAACGTCATTTTTATTTCATTAACCCAATTAGGGTTTAAGTCCATAAATGGTAACTGTAGCAAAGAACTAGCAGCAGTTCTATCGTCATCGACCAAGTTTGTATACACATCTTGAGGCAAGTGATATGTTTCTAAATCATTTGGCCGAAGGCCTAGCCAAAGTATTCCTGCAGTCGTAAGATGGTTACTGTCATATGCCATAGCAATCGAACCATACTTGTAAACACTTAAAATTTTTAATCCGTAAGGGTCACAATCCATGATTCTTAATACGGGTAAATTAGTTTCCAAACACAGTAGTCGTAGAAACATTCTAGCCGAAACGTCTGGTTGCCCGCAACCGGTTATCAAAATGCATGGAATTTTATCAAAAAACCGATCTTGACATTTGAAACCCGTGTAATATCCCGTGGAATCACTCTACCATCCCATTCTCGAGAGCAGTCATAGTTAGTTCCTTTGTAATCATAGGAGAGGAAGCCACCCACGTATCCATCAGTTCTTGCAAAAATGTGGAAGCTTGCTCTAGTGCATTCACAAATGTAACAAGCAGTGTCTATAATATAGCTTGCAACGTTTTCATTATTATAAATCTTTACACCATTAGCGGTACCACCAAGGTAATAAAATTGCCTAAGGGGTACCTTTCGAGGCGGATGCTCTCGAAGAATGTTCAGCAGTATTGTGAATGCCCTCAACAATCTTGTCCACTTGGGATTCTTTCTCTGTAAAAATATGGGTCTTAGAGGGCCAAGCACCATCCGCTGCATTCCCTCATCGAAAAAGACATTACGCTGAGGTATACTAAAGGTCATTCCTCTACCTTCCCCATTAGACATCTGGTTTACATAATGTGCTAGTAACGGTAAGATTTCATGAATTGGCCGGTGCGAAACTGCAAATGCACCAACTTGTTCAGCTAGACCGCGGTAAGCATCCGTAACAGGCGTACATCCTCTGAGACAAACCAAGGCTTGCGTAACAGTTTGAATTTCAAGAGGGTTTTGAACAAGATTTTCAGGATTTTGAAAAGGATAAGGATTTTCCTGTGCATCTCCCATGGCTGCACTCTAAGGGTTAGGGGGGGTTACCCTGTCCGATCAATGGAACGCAGTCAACTAAAAAACCCACCGGACTAGGCAAAAACCGCCAAGCAGAGATCCATACTCAATACACAAACGAGTCAACCCAGTCCAAAGTAAGAAGCGATCCACCACAGAAAACAACGCAGAACAACATCAATTACCTGAGGGGATAAGGGATGCAAGTTCTCTGTTAGCCGACCAGATCCCGTCGCTTTTGAGGGAAACTGCTGCAGTTTTGACGCCGTTTAAGCGAAGCATCAGTTCGAATTAAATGTGAGGCGTATGAAATGCGCCACGTGGAGCCATTATTTCGAGAAAATGATGACTAAACCGCCAAAAGACATTAATAGGTACCCAAAAACTATGTCTGCACGGGAACCAGTTTGTTCGGCCTCCGATTTAATTTTCTAAGCTTTATTCATTACTCTCGAACAGTAATAATGAGCGAAGCTGGGGAGCAATTGTAGAGAGGTATTCCCGAACAGATACAATTAGTATGCCGGACTCGTGTAATGAGGAAAGTAGTGTAAGACGCTGTGCAAGATGGAGCTCGGCGATAAGGACCAGTGATATGAAGAATCATTGGACCAGACAGTCTGTTCGGCAGAAAGGGACCAAAGACATGGGAAGTTGTTATTTGGTACAGTCTGTTCGGCAATGAAGGATCAAGGACATAAAAAGTCGTTAAATGGTGCAGGCTGTTCGGCTGAGGTGTGTACCAGACAGATATAGTCATCTAGAAGAACGTAACCTTAAGAGATAAGGCGGTAGGATTATTCCAGATGGAGAACCCAATATCCGGTTAAGATAAATAAGAAGACAGTCCTGTTATGCCATGAGTCCCAGAACAGGAAGAGTCCCTGTGAGTTAGGGATCTCGGCTGATTGGGCAGAAGGACTCCTGGAAAGGCCAGGTTTTCTGTACGAGACAGGGGATCTAGGCAATAAGGATGCTTAGGAAACAAGCATGCTCATATCTATAAATACGAGGTAAATCTAGAGGAAAAAGGTACGCAATTAGTTGCAATCGTTCCATACTTTCCTATCGATAATTAGGGTTACATACAGTACGAGATACTAACTTACGCATCGGAGGGCCTTTGTCACGAGAGGCAAAGGTGCGCTCACCCCTTATCTATTTTACAGGTTAGGGTTCAGGCGAAGGCATTAGGGTTCCGATCGGACAGCACATGAAAGATCGCGCTTCAGTGCTGTTCTGGGTACTATTTGTTTTTCTCCACCTACATTCCTGCTTCTTAGGTGTGAAGGTTTCCTGCCAGATTTTAGAGACATGAATGTGAGCATAGTACTTCAATAACAATGTAGTAGTAGCTTGCTTCCTGGTTGACTTCCTTTTTCCCCTTGTATAGTTGTTTCTCTAGCAACCATAACTACTTGTTTTATTGTTGACCGGCTGCTTGGCTGATTTTGTTTACGGGGATGAATGATAATGACACTTTGTCATAGCCAGATGCGCTTACCCAATGGGGTCAGTGATAATACTTTGAGAGCCCTGAAGTTACGACCAGAAAACTTCCACGGCTTACAAGTAGAGTGCAATCCCTTGAACACAAAGCCAGGGTTCTGGGTTCTGTGTAAACCCCGCAATGTGAGTGTGTAAGTAGAAAAACACTATTTATATTCACCCTTATGCTTCTGTTTCTCTGTACAAAAAATTGGGGTATATTGTGCCTATGGAGCCTCCTAGTAAGATAAGGAGGGACACTAAAACAAGAGTGATTCTAAAACCCGATTCTGGCATATACATTCTCTGATATGCACTCAACCGAAGTATGCGACTTGTCTCATTTTCTCATCTTTCTATCCCAATCTGTTTTTGTTATAGAGACATTGAGACTATAGACAAACTTGTGTGTCGCAGATCGAATATTGTTTGATGTTACTTTGTATTGCTCTAAGGACTTATAACCCTAGCTTCGTTTTGTCGCAGTATTAAAAAATACTTTTCAATCTCAGAAAAAAGTAGTTGTATATACCACCGTTATAATCCATATCAGTTATGGTATTCTTCTGTCCTTTACAGCCCCTTTGGATGGAGTGATTTCAAGAGAAAAGAAAAGAAGGGTTTTGGTTTCTAGCCAAATCAGTAGGAGAGATAAGTACAAAAATAAAATGTTTTGATTGGCTCCTCTCCTTTCTCGCCCAATCTCACAAAAAATGGTGAGATTTGGGGAGAAAGGGCTTCCCTTTCTTATCTCACCCTTTCTCACCATCAAAGGGGCTGTTAATCTCTATAATAAGCAAGCTCAGTTTTTTTGAAAAAATGTGTATGTGTCATTTGCTGATAGGTTGAGTCTAAAACATCAATCTAACCATCCATCTATTAGATCCAACGGCTACCACTTCGTGTGAGAGTAGAGTTTTGAGTACAGGGTTCTCTCTGAGGTGTATCCCAAATCCAAAGCAACCACATCTCTCTCTCCACCGGCTCACCACATCGATCCCCACACCCCAAATTTCATACGTCTCTCTCTAATTTGAAATTCAAACCACCACACACCCATTCTCTCTCTCTGCCTCCTCCATCTCCTCCCCTCGAAAATTCAAACCAACACGTCTCTCTCTCCACCGGCTTTATTTTTTTTCCCCATCACTCCATCAGGTAAGTTGCTTCCTTTTTTGTTTTCTTTTTTTCAAACTGCATTTTTTTGGGTTTGGTTAGATGAGTTAGGAAGGTTCGAAATTAATTGTTTGGCAGGGTATCTTAACAGTTGATTTTTGGTGAATGCGCTTATGTTGCATGGAGGTGGGTTTTTGACCCAGAAATCAAGCCTCCTGTTTTTCAGTTCTCAGGGCCTTTGCAACAATTTCTGGTATATTTTGGAAGATTTTAGCAAAGGTTGACGCTCTTAAAACAGGTTTTTTCTTTTTCCCCTTCAATCGTTTTTTGTTCCTTTCCTTTGTCTTTGTGCTGTCCAAAAAATGCTACACCTTTTGCAACTATTTGTTGATTCTTATTTTTGTTTTGTCAGCAATCTATTGGATGTGCATGTGTAACTAATTTCTCTCTTCTGCTGTTTGGTTTTTGCCAAAAATGTGAAAAGGAATTTTCAAGTAATTTGCCCCTATAGTGGTGTTTGTGTTACTAAATTGTTGTTCCGCCCCTGTAGCTGTGTATAAATTGAAGATTTTATTACATTTAGTATTTGGCTTTGATGGGGATCATTATGGCAGACCCTTGGTGGTGTTGGGAATTGAGGGGAAAGCTGTTAGGGATAATAAGATTATGGGTGAAAAGGAATGGGAAGCTAGGGGAATCATCTGTTAAGTTCATAATTATGCACACAGAAGCGAAAAAAGATTCAGTATTTTCATGCTAATTGTTTGATTGGTTGATGTTGTAGTTGAATTTTGGTTACTCCATCAAGCCTCCTGGGATGGGGTGTCCAACTTGAGCTCCCACTTTGTTCTCCTTCGGAAGGAACTGATTTCCGCTCTTATTCAGGCAGGACACCACAATGGTAGTTGAATCCTAAAATTTAGTGTATATTTTCGTGTCCTTTTTGTGCAATCAGAACCCAAGTTGTTCTTTTGCATTTTGAACAATATTCATTTCCTTTAATGCAATCGTAACAAGATATTTTTTACCTATGCAGATTGTTTAGATTAATTACTTTATTCATGTTTATTTTTTGGAAAAGGTTGTGAATAACCTGAGAAGCTTAGGGCTTGGAATGGGAAAGCTTGGGTAAGTCTCTTCTTTTTGCTAGCAAATGAATTTTCATTGAATATGTATCAGTTAATAAGGTTCATGATTCCTTACCCTTTTAAGTTGGGAAAGCTTGATGCAAAGGAGTGTGGTGCTACTTTTTCTCTCTCACATACTAGCAGAAATTGTATCTTTGCTAGGGTGGGCTAGCTTTTATGTACCTATAAGAGCTGGCTTGGAGAGAATGCAAAAATTAGAATAAATCTTGGCCACATCAAGCAGTTGAAAAAGAAGAAATGGTGAAGTTTTTGTGAAAAAGGAATATAGTTTCAAAGCGTATAAGTTTTCAATAGCTTAGATTTAATCTTGACCATATGGGAAAAAAGAAGATGAAGAAGAAGAGGGCAAGGACTACATATTTGTCGTAGAGCGAATTTATACTTCTAAGGTTTAAACTGAGGATAATCAACTTGATGCTGAAAATTAATGATCTGTATGTGAAGCTTTTTAGAAGTCAGGTTGCTAGGCAAAGGTACTTGCCAGTTGCTTTAAATTGTGGTCGTAGGCACTGGTTTAGCAATTTTTTCTATTGGTGTTTGAAGCATTAACGCCGGGAGTTTCTCTTTGCAGCACGATGATTGTAGGCTTACACCAATCAATTGGAGCATAAGGTGTTTCAAATAAGTGGCTCAAAACATAAAAGGTACGTCATTTCCTATGCCTCATATCTTCCTTATGAAAGCTTAAATATTTCTAAACAGAGATAAGTTATGAAAACAACATCTTGGAATATGTTTTCCATGCCCAACTCACCCACCACTTTTGTTATGCATAGAGATGTCCATTTGTTGGCATCGGAAATTGTTCCATGTTCACCATATAAAATTGGTTTCGAGTTTCATGAGCCATATTTCAGTTTCACAAAGCAACTATGTATGAAGCACATTTTAGTTTCAGCTTATATTTTGGTCTTTGAAAAGGTAAACTCGAGTGTTCAACGAAAACAAAATAATTTAAGCTGAAACTCGAGTGAGTTCCAGCCATATTTTACATTATTTTGAATCTACTTACTAAGTTTAGATAGTTTTGAATATACTGTTGGGAACATGTGTGAAGGATTGAGTCCCACATTGGATAAATAGAAAAAGAGTTGGACCTTAATATACAATTGGGTGGCTCTCCACTTACAAGGCTTAGCCTTTTAAGTGGATATGGGTCATTCAATGTATATTGGGTCCAGGTGATGTGGTCTGGACTCCGTGGATACTCCTCGACGGATTGGGCCTATGCGCACGTGGGAAGACCCCAGGCGGATTAGACTCCCAACAAGTGGTGAGCTGATGGTTGACGATCTTTGGGCGTACTCAAACCGATTTGGTGGACTTGCACGGAGACTCTCGATGGAGCGGGAAAAATCCAAGGTGACTCTCGATGGAGCAATTGATGCAGGCGGATGGCGCTGCTTGGAGGCTCTCGGTGGAGTAAAAAGGGATGGCTCTCGATCAATGGAGTGGGTGCGGTGAGGTCCGGAGTAGAATCAGTGTTGAAAAAAGATCATGGATAAGGGGGAGTCAAGTGGATCGAATTGAGGGGGAGCGAGGCCCAATGCATGGTTCACACGTGAGGGGGAGATTGTTGAGAACATGTGTGAAAGATTGAGTCTCACGTTGGATAAATAGAAAAAGAGTTAGACCTTAATATACAAATTGGGTGGCTCACCACTTACAAGGCTTAGCCTTTTAAGTGGATATGGGTCATTCAATGTATATTGGGTTCAGGTGATGTGGTCTGGACTTCGTGGATACTCCCTGACGGATTGGGCTTATGCGCACGTGGGAAGACCCCAGGTGGATCAGACAACATCTACTAACTAAATTTAGATAGTTTTGAATCTACTTACTAAGTTTAGATAGTTTTGTTGTCATTGTTGGTTATAGGCAATGTCATTGGTTGGATATAAGCTGTTGTTAACGTCCCATAGTCTCAAAGGGAGAGCTGGTGGAATCAAGGGTGGTACTTTTTTCAATTTCATGTACATAATTTGATTAAATGAACAACCCTGTTTGAAGTTTTTTTGAGAAAATGAATTTTGGGAGATTTCTCTGTTGGTGGGGTGGTCAATTGTAGAAAGAGGCCAATTCAATTTAGTCGTTTCCAAAACCTGTTGCGCTGTGCCTTTAGGCAGGGGCGGTTAATCCTATATATTTCTTGCGTCCCTTAAAGCTTGTGAATACTCAAAGTTTCATACCTTGAACCGAGTTTTCAAGAAATTACTCGAGTTTTAGCAAAAGTTGCTCTCCGGGTTGTATATCTAGTGGACCCCACTCATGTATCTTCTCTCTCCCTCCATCAACACATTCTCTCTATTTTTCAAATACTAACTTCAAGATTCAAATATTTTTCACTTTGTCATTGGCTTTTTAAGTTTGGATGCTCCTCAATTTATGTCCCTTGAGTAATTCTTGCAAAATGGCCCAAAAAATGTGCTCTTTTAACCGGTATGATTGGTTGGATGAAAGGCTAGGTTTTCACAACTTCTTTAATCTTTAGAGTACCATGAGATGAAAGCAGGAGATGGTATGGTCGCTCCCAGTTTTAAAACTGTTCTATGATTGGTTCAACATTCATCAACATTTGCTAATTTTTCTTGGGGTGAAATATACCAAGGTTAATTTGATGGACTACGAAATCAGAATGTTAATCTTTGTGCTTTGATGTCCCAAATGGGTGGTCAGTAATTTTTATTTAGGCACAAGCTAACAAATTTCTCAGGCAGTTTTACTTTTTAAGGTATAATAACACTGCCACCATGTGAAGAAATCTTTGCAAATGGCTGGCCCACATAGTAGTTCTTGCAAATGTCATTTGGTGCATATTCCCAAATGAAAGAAAAACGCTTGGCATAGAGCAGAATAGCATTGATGAAGAAAAACACTCGTGGAAAAGATGTACTTTTGACTACAGTTATTTGATGCAAGTATCACAGTATGTTATGCATTTCCATGTTTATGATGAGCTCAACAGATTATCTTGATTTACTTATATTCTTACCTTGTTTCCCATGTCTCGTGACGGTAATGGTATACAAACGGATCTGTTTCACAAATCAAAACAAAACATCATGGCTGTTGTTCCTCTTTCAAACCAAAATGTTTGCCCATCATAATGGATTTTCATTTTGTTATGACCGTAACAGCTGACTTTTTAAATTATTTCCCAGATGATAATCAGTTTGATTTTGCTATAAACGGGCTTCTGTCATTGAACATGGTGACACTGCAGGTGGCATTACTACTGGACAACACCGTTCCTGGTAGTCGGCGGGGTGTATATATGGTCAAGTGCCGAAGACATAACAATGGTTCCATCGTCACTTTCAAACTATAGTTTGCCGAAAAAAGTGGCTAGGTTTTTCTGTTGTTCAAAATGTTTAAGCTGAATTATATAATATCAACATTATATGATATCATGTTGATGAGGAGTTGCTTTTTTAGAGGCCAGCATAGGGATTGCAGCAGAGTCTCTGTAGTATTGCTCTATTAGTTGATAGATATAATATTTAGATGATTTTCCTCAAAAGTTCAATTCTTTTAGTGCCTTTGAAATTTGATTGTCATTATTGGTGGTGGTAGCCATTTGTAAGTGAAACACACAAAGGGTGATCCCAAAGTATGTAAATAGTCATTGCATCCTCAGCAGAGGGACAGATTGGTGTTTTCAGACTCTTATTTTGATGAATGTTGGTTATGTTGTCTTTTGTATCATTGTATATGTCATAAAACATAACATGAGGTGGTTTAGATTGTAGTCAATGCATTCTTTTTGAGAGTACATGTTCTCTCTCTCTCTCTCTCTCTCTCCTGTTTTGTCTTTCAAAAAGTCTCGGAACACAACTTTAAAATAGAACTCTGGACACAATTTGTTTGGAGGCGTTCGATTTATGTGGGTGCATGCACATCTAAAGGCATGTACGTGGGTACATCTAACAGCTCTTGATACAGTTGCGCCCAAAATTGTGTTTTAAAAGTGTGTATGTAGAATTGCTGTAATGCTCTTTATCTTCTGGGGAGGATCATTAGAATTTTCTGCAAGTACAGCCCCTATTTTTTTGCGATCAACTTGACGTGCTCGGCAACTTCTATAAAGTCAACAATTCAAATCGTGATGATGGTATCTTGAAGGATTCACCAGGAGCACTACAACCCCTAATGCATTTGCATAACTGAGACTGACCCTATTTTATATCCTCTCTAGTGCCCCCCCTTTAGCCGTCACAATTTGTGGAAGGATAAGAAAAGAAAACTTTATAGATAGAACCCATCTCAGAGAAAGTAAAGGGAATAAAAGAAAACTTCATAAAGAGAACCAAAAGAAAATAAAGAGAACCAATCTCCAAGAAAGTAAAGGAAACACAGTTGACTAATGATGTACCCCTATATTTCATTATTTTTGTAGTTTACACATTGTCAAACTTTTCTGCGAGGAAACATGACCCAGGTCTTGAAAATAAACATTTTCTTTTGAATTTGTTTATCCAATTAAAAAAACGATTTTTGCTCTGGTTTTAATTGCTCTCGCTACAAGTAGGCGATGAGATTAAGCCTCCAGTATTAGTTGAGGTCCGCAAAAGCTGTCCATCAAAGTAAAAGAACGAAGAAAAAAATGATGCCAATTTGACATTTTTTGGTAAATACTAATGCGACGATGTCTTTCTTTAATGCCACGAAATTTTAACAGGTTTGACAATTATGTCCAAGTCTCTCACTCTCTCTTTTCTTTAGTACCCACTTTCTCCCTCCACTACTCTCTTCCTCTGGTTACTCTCCCAGTCTAATTCCTGTAACTTAATTGACCAATTGCTCAAGGACGAGAGATTTGAGACAACTCCGAATTTGCTTTGCGACCATTCTCGGATGCATACCTAGTCTGTCGTCCGGCCGGTTGTACATACCCACCCCCTAGAGATCATGACCCCTTCTTCTTGATGAATTTGTGATTACCTTCTTTGATCTTTGAATCATGCACAGAATCACACCGATTACTCAATTTCTACTGATCTAAACCATTACTATTATTGACAAAGGGGACGAAATTGAAGATGCTACCATCATATATCTAAACAGAGATAAAGAAATGGACAATATATTCGAGTCTATTTTCTTTTTCCCGAATAATCGACAACAGTAATTGCTCTGCCTATCATGACATCTATGGGCATGGATAGATTGTGGGTTCAAAGAGAGATTTGATATGATGAGGGAGGGAATGGAAGGAGATTGTGGTTTCTGCACGAGATCTGTGTTGACGGTAAGATTGTGGGCAGTGGTGGTTGTTTTCAAGTGAGAAATAGAACATAGGAGAAGGAGAAAATTGGGTCTTGCTGTCACGGTGGAGGAGAAGAGAGAGATCCGAGATGGGGTGTGCAGGTTGAATGGAGAGAGAGAGAGAGAAAAGTCTGTCTCGGTTTGATTAGAGGGTATAACAGTCAGCCTGCAAAAATTGTCGTGGCATTAAAGGAAATCATCGTGGCATTATCCTTGTCCTTACTTTCTCCCTCGTTCACTTTCTCTTCCTTTCATTTCTCTGCATTATTAGTTTCTTGATCAGTACTACTTGACCCAAAAATATCAATGGAACTCTCAAATAATCCAAAAATAAGATTTTGCCCAATTTTTCTAGTACTACCGTGAAGCAGTTATGCACTCATACCCATACATGTACAAATGCAAAATATTATAGGAAAGAGGTTGAGGCTCAGATCTGTATTTTGATAGGAGAAGAAAAGGGTTTTTCCACCATGGCTGCAAAAACAGTTGCCCCATTGAGAGAGGACTAATAAATCAGTCTTCTCTCCCACAGACCCTCAGAATTGCCCCGCCAAGAAATGGGTCTCATTTTCTCATCTCAACAAATATGAACTCAAGAGAATTGTATATCATCACAGCCTCTCATAGTTGAGGAAAAATTATCAGGCAGTCCTGGTTCATGTTGTATCACAAACAACAACAGCAGCAGCAGCAGCAGAAAAAAGAAAAGGAAAGGAAAAGAAAGAATGTCTTGGTTCATGGGATCAGCTCCTCTCCATAAACCAAATCCCACAAACAGAATCAACCATATATATATAGAGAGAGAGAGAGATACACACACATACACAAAGGGCTGTTGATTGAGCTGAAATCATTGGCTTAGATGATCTGGTCATGGTTTTGCAGAGAGGGCAACCACCCTTGGAAAAATCCCTTCTCTCTGCTTGTAAGCCTCATTCTTTTGAGTTCAATTTCTCAAGCTTGTTTGGGGGAGCTTCTATATGCACAGAGTTTTGAGCCTAACCCTATTTGCTGCCTGACTCCCATTTACTTTTGTGCCTTCTGTTGACCACTTATTTGCATCTTTGTGGTGAGGTGAAGGGCATGAGGGTGAATGGTATTTTGGACATTTGGTGAAGGCAGAACAGCAGAACTTCTTCCGGCCCACTCAAAACTCAGCTCCGGCCCAACTCAACTCAGCATAAGTTTTCTTTCCACGGTAAGGCATGTCCGAACTAGTTTACGCGCACGTCAATTAATTCCCTTTTTGGTCAAAGATAGATCATTCATGCCGAGACTAGAAAATTTACAAGAAGTTACTTCCTTGTGGCCTGTTTTAGTCAATGGTGTGAGAGTAATCCTACCGACCAATCAAACTACCACTTAGCTTTTGGGTTTTTTCTTTTTAAAAATATTCTTATCTAATTTTTTTTTGCATTTTATTAGATTTGATTTTTGAGTCAAACTTTTATGAACTATCGGTTCATTTGGTTGAGAGGAATCAGAAAAATAAAAAATTTATAATTTTTATTCAAACATTTTGAATATTCAAAATAAAATTCAAAAAACCTACAAAATTAAAAAATTAACAAAAGCTTAACGAAAAAATAACCTGAACAAAATAAATACTCCGTAACTCTTGGGGCTTAAAAGAACGAACTTTTTAGTATACTTATACCAACACCTATGGTATTCCCTCTGGTCCGTTTTCTAATTTTTCGGCCATTTTCCGATTATACTTGGATGATCGACTCCGTTCATTTTGTAGAGTTTGACGAGAACCATAATCTTTAAGAAAATCGTGTTCATCGGACTTTAGTAGATACATGATCGGCACACGTAAAAATTACAAAAAAAATAAAACTGGGTTCCAATTCAGTGTGGTTTTGGATCCAGTTTTGATTTTTTTTAATTTTCACGTGTCCCGATCATATATCTATTAACGTCCGATGAACATAATTTTTGTAATGATTATGATTCTCGTCGAACTCAACAAAATGAACGGAGTCGATCATCCAAGTGTGATTGGAAAATGGCTGAAAAATTAAAAATGAACTGGAGGGGATACCAAGAGTTGGTATAAGAGTTGGTATCCCCGGTATACTAAAAAGCCCGACATTAGTTGCGTTCAAAATAAGTACTCCGTAATCGCGACGCACAAGACAACAGCCAGTTTGACTCTCTCATTTTCGGAGTGAAAATCGCCCAGTCATTCTCCGGCGGTGGCGCCGCCGCCGGGAAAACTGCCGATTCAGTTCAGAAATGGAGGGAACCACCACCGTGGTTGTGTTCGATTTTGATCACACGATGATCGAAGACAACAGCGACACCTGGGTAGTGGAGCAAATGGGCCTAACCCCTCTGTTCGATCAGCTTCGCCGTACATTGCCTTGGACCACTCTCATGGCTAGTATTCTCTTACTATATTCCCAATCTTTTCAGTTGTTTTGTTTAAAGAAAACTTCTGTAATTTGAAGTCGATTGTTAGTTTAACTGTATTTGGTTAGACCATCTTCAATCGTTATTCTAAATTCCCATTAAAAAAATTTGGGTATGATTTGGGTTTAAAGCCTGGTTTGATATGAATAATTCCAATGGTTGTGCATCAAATCTTTCAAAAGTTCCTAATTTATCCCGCAAACCCTTTGTAAGAATTTTTCACGTAAGGGTTTAATAATCCATTCCTTACTCCCTTAAACATTTCATCAGATACTTTTTTAGTATTTCAAGCTCATCTTCAAAAGCTTCTTCACCAAATTTGGTAGAAAACTTATCTCTTGGTTTGGAAGAAAAAATCTGGTTTCTTGCTTAGTTTGATACCCTCTTGTGAAAGAAATGGAGCTCATATTTTGCCCTTTCATTTTCTCTCATCCATATTTTAAATTTGTTGAAACATGCTGGGAACCGATTACGGAGGTTTACTTATAGGTCTTATTATCAATTGTAGGACAGGATGATGGAGGAGCTCCACGCAAGAGGGAAAACAATTGAGGAAATCACGGAGTGTTTGAGGCGGGTTCCTATGAATCCCAGAGTAATTTCAGCCATCAGAAAAGCCCATTCTCTGCCTAGGTACTTTTTCCTAGTTAGTTCATTCTTATTTCGGAAGTAAGCTGGTTATATAACCAAGAAATATATTTATGAAAAGATAGAATGTGGTTATTTCAGATGCGAATTAAGAATAATCAGCGACGCGAATCAGTTCTTTATTGAGACAATCTTGAAGCAATTTGGGTTGTTTGATTGTTTCACGGAGATAGTTACAAACCTTAGCATTATTGAAGAAGGCAGGCTGAGGATATTCCCTTACCATTCCTCTCCTCATGGTTGCAGTTTATGCCCTCCCAATTTGTGCAAGGTATTCTGTTTGGTACCATTCAGCTTTTTATGTTTCTTTTTAACTAATACATTGTTCTCTTAATGGTAATTCATACCGAGTTCTTTATTTCTCACTTTATTTAGTTTTTGGGATGCCTTGCATCGGCTGAAGTGCTGCTTGTTGTCATGAGATTCATACTTGTAGCTCTCTCCCCAGCCCACAGCATAGGGTGGAATCTCGATCGTTTCACCGAGCTCCATTTCTTTTAGACAAAAAGGACGGCTCTATTGGATCAAGTCATAACCTATGCATTCCATTAGTATACTACTATGGAGAGACTAAGTTCAATTTCAGAGATTGGACTCTCATACTGTGATTATCCTATGAAGTGGAAGAAGTCCGTACATACAAACGCTGCACATACATCTAACACCATACACCACACGTCTATGTCCCTGTGTAGCACTCATATTTTCTGTTGGGGGTGTTCTCTATATACATCTGTTGACTTTGAACACTTTCTGTTTGGTTTTTTTCACTTTAGAAGCTTTTGGAGCAGATAACAATTACATGCATATTCGATTATGTTGGTGGGCTCTCCCTTTGGACATGGTACTTCCCAATTACCCTTAAAAAAAATCGGTACTTCGTTTTAAAAAAACGAAAAGAAAGTAAAACAAAATCAATACTTGCTTATAGTGCCAACATAATTCCGATAATCATTTTCTAAAGTTGCAGTAGTTTACAAGTGACATGTCGTAGTGAAAAATGATACTTGGATAACCTCCGAGATAATTTGATTAGCCGCGGGGTAGTATCCCTAGAAGGCTAGAAACCTTAGTGTCGATTATTAGTGACGGTTATAAAAGCTACTTTTTATCGTTGAGAGAATCTAATCGACTTATTTAATCTGTCATGTTAACTGATTTATCCACAACAGGGTCTCGTGATAGAGCAGATCCAAGCTTCCATTTCTGAGAAAGGGAAGATAAGAATGATCTACCTTGGAGATGGAAGAGGTGATTTCTGCCCAAGTCTGAAGCTTGGAGAGGGAGACCATGTGATGCCAAGAAAGGACTTTCCTTTATGGAAGAGGATTTGTGATAACCGTACGATTGTGAAGGCAAAGGTCTATGAGTGGAGCAACGGAGAGGAGCTTGAGAGAATCCTAAGCCAGCTTGTTGACACAGGCACCATATAAGGAAACTCTGATTCTTCGTTTTACTTCGTTGACGCAATTAACGCTCTGATAGGTATATCATCTGAAACTTTTCAATTTTAGACTACTAATCTTTGGGTTGATGTAGAATGACTTTGGATATCATTTTCCAATGTTTCGCATCAAACTTTAAAAAAATATTTGAGGATTGGGTTGTAACTCTGCAAAGAAAGCTAGATTATTCTTGTGGAAGCAATATTACAACACGGTTTTCTTCTGTTATTCTTGCTCATGCAATCAACGCATCCACCTTTAAGAGCATCGGCAGGCATCATGGGATTCATTCCAAAATGGATAAAAGACAGTGGTAATTCCTCCCTGATCTCCTTCCTAGTCGCCTTTTCATATGGTTAAGACTTAAGAGGAGAGAAAAGCAGAGAAACCATAATCTTCCCGACAAAAGGTTTATGTTTCTATGATTCACATATTAGAACATTCTTCCTTTTTTCTTTCTATCATATATCCTTCCCTGATGAGAGGCGAGGAAATTGGCTCAGGCAAGTTTTGGGGTAAACTCTACCATATCTCATCAGGAAATTGGCTTGGGTAGCTATGGGCTATTTTATCTGGCAAGAGAGGAATTGCAGAGTTTCTACCCAAGCCAATTGCAGAGTATGGTCCAATAGCAGATGTCAATAGCATGCATACAACACCATGATAATTTCCGCGTATGAGATTTTTGTTTCCTTTTGTGTTCAATGAAACTAAGGCAATAGGCATATGAACTGGAACGTCAAACAACGTAGTCCACGGCCTATCCAAATCTCAATAATCTTCATAAGGTTGCCGATCCCACGAACTTTAGTGAAGGCTGCGGATCAATAAAGAGGAAAAGACCATAGGTAGGGTTATTTCAAGAAATATGATACATGGTTGTCATCAGTTTCAAGTTCAACAGAACATTTCCTCGCTAGATTTTCCCTCAAACCTGCAGCTAAATCAGAACATTTCCAGATAAGTTGTTACATCTGGTAGAAATTCGGTTTGGATGTATTTTTTTTTCATTTTCATTTTTGTGGGTGGGTTTAAATGTTTAATGTTATTTGGTTTTGAAGGCTTTCTCTCTTTATTTGCTTGTTTATTTTTATTCTTGTTTGTTCATGAGGTGATTGCTCAAAGGTTTGAATTCTTGACGGACAAAGCTACCATATAAATAGTATGCAATTTTTATACGTATATGTTGTGCATAATTTTAACACATTTTTTCTTTCTATCAACTTCTAGAAATTTAGTTTCACCAGCTAGTCAAATTTCCAATGTATTAATGGCCCATCATATCATGATTGGAGTGGGAAATTTCGTTTCACCTTCTCCAAAGGGTTCGCGGAGACCAAAAAGGCTCATCCCTGAATAAGCTTGTTCATATTAAGAGTTCATCTCTTTCCCTGCAAGGGGAGGTACATCGAACCCCATTTGGTTGTTAGCATACTAAAACTCCGCTAACACCCATTGATGTATACAATATTGGCAAAAAAAAAAACACAAAACAACAAAGCTTGTTCATATTAGAGCATTTGCAACAGTCTTGCCATCCCTTCCAAACTGTGGTTTTGTCAAGCAAAAACCTCATACCAGACGACTTGCCTACCTCCTCGCCACTTCCCCCTCCGTTAAAGTAACTTGCAAGCCCGCAAGTTACTGTAGCCTCACCTCGCCCTCTCTCTTTCTCTCTCAAACACAGACACACAGTCGACATCTTCCAAGTTGCGGGACAACGACATCAACGATCATCATCAGAGCTCTACCTCATCGGCGTCATCTCCTATCGTGAACATCTCTACTTCTCCATATCAGTGATGATAAACTCTGAACGTGAGCAAGACTCTTTGATTCTCTCCAACCGTGAACAGCTCAAAGTCCTCGCCTCTACATTCCCATAGTCTCCGTCGTTCATGGTATAACACATCGTCGTTCATGATATATCACCGATGTGTTAATTTCCATCGCGATAATCTTCGTTGTCGGTGTTGATCTCTCTCGTCCATGAGAATTGGGAATTTTAGATCTCTTTGTTAGCCCTGATTTTGCTAAATGGCTAGACTGTAGGGTTCCTCTATCATTTGGCGAGTAGCCAAAATAGAAATTTATATAGTTTTCCTAGGCATGAACTACTGGAGATGAGAGCATCCCCAACCCACGAGCCTCCAAAATAGAAATTCATGCAAATTAGATGGACCATTTGTAACATTTTTTAGTCAAAGGGCCGTTAAATGGTTTCTCTTCTGCTTTGTTTGGATGAGTTTTTGAGAAATTTTTTGGGATTATGAGTGAGAGAAAAATAAAGTAGTGATTGGAAGTAGGGTAATGAGTAGAGAGAAATGAGAATAATGATTGGAGAGTAATTATTGAAAATAAAGGTAATAACAGAATAACAGAAAGAGTTGGCGGGTAAACGCTGTAACTACTTGTCAAACCAAAAAAGCAAAGCTGCAAAGGAACCAAAAAGGCTCATCGCAGAACAAACATATATCAAGACTTTTATGTTCTAAACGTAAAACCCCAAATCCGAATGAAGCCTAAATCAAACCCCTTCCCAAAAAAAAGAGTTTAATGAAAAGATGAAGCCCGAGATCATAATTAGCCAGGGGTTTGGGGAGACTTCCGGTGGTGCGATTACCTCTCCGGTGGCTGTCCAACAATATCTCCCTAGCTAGCGAAGACCCTTGATCACCTTCGTATTCAAGGACCACCGTGGTAACCAAGCTTTCAAGGAGATCCAGGCAGGGTCCGGGATCGATTCAATGTCCACGATCGCAGCAGCAGAATTATTCAATCTCTCTCATCAGCTTCAGAGATGGAGAAGAATCCCTTTGTTCAAGCGGGAGCCTTGTCTACTGACTTGGGTGAGATTCCGTACGCCTCTCCGTTTCCTACTCCCTTTGATCAAGCAGGAGCAATTGATGGTGGCGTGGATCAATTGAAGGAATCTTGTCGTTTTATTCCACTATGTCAAATATTAAAAGCGACTAATGACTTTGACGATGCATTAGTTGTTGGAACTGGGGGATTTGGTAAGGTATACAAAGCGAACATTGACGATGGAGCTACAACCACCGTTGTTGCCATAAAGCGGTTGAGTGCCGTGTCCAATCAAGGTGCTGAAGAATTTTGGACAGAGGTAAAGGTGCTTTCAAAGTTCCGGCATACTAATCTCGTTTCGCTCATCGGTTATTGCAATGAGAATCAGGAGAAGATTCTTGTTTACGAATATATAGCTAAGGGGACTCTCGCCAATCATCTTTACAAAACAAGTAGAGAAGAAAGCGGTGGAAGTAGATCTCACCTAACATGGGAGCAGAGGCTCAACATTTGCCTCGACGCTGCACGTGGACTCGACTACCTTCATAATGGTACCTTACCAGGTATCATACACCGAGACGTGAAGAGCACAAACATTTTGTTGGACGAGTATTTGGTAGCTAAGGTTTCTGATTTAGGAATATCTAAAATCATGACTACCTATTCAACAACCCATGTTAGCACAAATGTCAAAAGAACGTTTGGATATTTGGATCCAGATTACTTCCTCACCGGTCGACTAACCAAGAAATCTGATGTTTATGGCTTCGGCGTGGTGTTGTTGGAAGTCTTGTGTGGTCGGCCAGCAATAGATACAAGACTCGATGAGAAGCAAATTAATCTAGTTAATTGGGCAAAAATGATAATCAAAAAGGGAAAGCTTGACAGAATCATTGATCCCTCTCTGAATGGAGACATAACACCACATAGTCTTGAGTACTTTGCCGAACTTGCCAACAAGTGTTTACATAATCAATCAAAGAAAAGGCCGACAATTGCTGAAGTAGTGGAGAGCCTTGAGATTGCATTGGTGTTGCATAAGCGTAAGGGAAGATCGCAGGGAACTATTGCAAAGGCGGGGACGTTACGACAAGGAGGAGGAGAGATTGTGGGGCCTATAGTCTTATCATCAAGTGAATTTGCTTCTACAAACAACAAAACACAGCGTGTCGGACAAGATAAAAACGGCTCTGCTATCTCTAAGAAGAAAAGAACAGGAGAACAAGAAGACTGCGAAGAGATAAATACGAGTATTA
The DNA here is from genome assembly GCA_020567845.1 of Rhododendron henanense subsp. lingbaoense. Taxonomy (NCBI): domain Eukaryota; kingdom Viridiplantae; phylum Streptophyta; class Magnoliopsida; order Ericales; family Ericaceae; genus Rhododendron; species Rhododendron henanense. The sequence goes on along the minus strand of CM036318.1, from coordinate 3,952,563 downwards.
CTTTAGATGATCTTCGACAACATTATGGCAGTAAACGTAAAGATGTTGTGGAGAGCCTTGGCGGTAATCTACTGCTTGCCATGTTTCACTTGTTTTCAACCAAAATACCTCTGCAAGGAGATCTCGATTATTCTATAGTGGAATAAATGTAACAAATATAAATTTCTTATGTTGATTCTTGCTCATGCAGTTAGTGTATCCACGCTTAAACGCATTTGCAGGCGGTTCGGGATCAAGCGGTGGCCAAATATTATCAGAAGAAAAAAAGGTAATTCCACTCTCACTTACTAGTCACCTGTTTGAATCGTTAAGAAGGGAGAAATGGAGAACCAGTAATGCCCCAATAATCCAATTTTTTTTGACCTGTCCAAAAAATAAGTAATGATCACCATCGTCCTGACAAAAGGTACCATTTTTATGATTCACATAATATAACCTCCTATCTTTTCCTTCTATCACCTATTTTTCCCTAACAGAGGCAAGATACTATACAAAGTAGATACTATATAAATTGCCAATATTTCTCTTCCCTTTAAATCTCTCCGATGTAATTGTTTTGTTTTTTGTTCTTCTCTCCAGCTGGGAGACCTCTGAATCAATATGGAGAAAAGAATCCATCACCAACATGGAAGATGCTGTCAACTAATGGGCAGACCGAGATGGGAAATCAAATGGTTGGTCACCTTGAGGAGACGAATGAGTTTCTCCGGGATTTTGTTGAAGGCCCACACGGTAGGAATACAGAAAATGCTTCAATGGTAGAGATAGTAAAAATCCCTACTTTTCAATATTCTTGCCCTGGTAATTATCCTGATATGGGTTTTTTTCCGTGTCATATATGGACAATGAAAATGCAGGAGGGGTTTCCTCTGAATGGGCATTTCAACAAAACAATCAATGGACAGTATCCACCTCTTATCCAAATTCCAATGGTCCTGAGGTTCCACACCCTCATATAGCATCAACACAGATCTTAGGTGAGAATATGGAAAGTTTAGGAGATAGGAGAAATTCTTTTGGTTCACTGGAAGAGCATCTTCTGCAGGGACATATCTCTGGATCTATGTGGACAGTCCCTCCATGTTCAGATCCAGTTTTGAGCCAATACATGCCTACTATTACCCCCACAATGGGAAGTTCAGAAGATCGAATAAATTCACTAGCTTTCATAGAAGATGTTTTTCTAGAGGAAGATGACTCTGGATCTATTAGGTGGACAATCCCTACATGTTCTGAACCAGCTCCGAGCCAACTCATGCCTACTGTTCCCCGGACAACGGGAATTACAGATGATTTGAGAAATTTGTTACCTTTAGTGGAAGAGTCTTTTTCGGTGGGAGATGTCTCTGGATTTATTAACCGTACAGTCCCTTCATGTTCGTATCCAGCTCTGAGCCAACCCATGTCTACTGTTCCCCACACAACAGGAAGTTCAGATGATTTGAGAAATTTGTTAGCTTCAGTGAAAGAGCCTATTTGGGCTGGACGTGTCTCTGAATCTATTAACTTGACAGTCCCTTCATGTTCTAATCCAGCTCCATGCCAATCCATGCCTAGTATTCTCCACACAATGCCTACAAATCCTCGCATGATGCCTCTTCTCATAGAAAGGCAAGATACGAGGTCCGTGAACCTAAAGGCTGTTGGGAAACGATTCTCAGAAACCAGTAATGACGCGTACAGATTAGACAATAAGAAAACCGCAAAACCCTACAAGGCGGAATTAGGGTTTTACCTCAACTCCCTGCGAACACGAACGCTGGTTGAACTTGTTATAGCACGTCTTGCTATATGCCACGTATACTGCTCGACTGCACCTTACGATCATCTATCGTATTCCCTGCACGCCTAGAACACGAACCGAGTGTGGACTCTTTCGTGGTCTGTTTGCCCTCTCTAGATCTGCCTCTATTTTGTGAATAATAGAAAACGTGAAAACGTCCAATCTGACCTAGAGAGCATAACGTGTATATATAAGGCTACGATAGGGACCTAAGGAGTAATAAGTCTGGGCTCCCAGTGTAAATAAGAAAACCTAATCCCACCAGGATTCTATTTCTTATTTCACTAATTATAATTCACCCCACTACAGAATTATAATTGCACTCCCGTCCTTATCTCAATTATATTACGAGCTCCATGATATTAAATACTTATTAATCTCCCCACGTTAAGATTACAGATACCCGTTGATTAAAATAAATTACTAACAAAGGCGACGTATGGGGATACCACAATAAAATTTCAATTCCCTCTCACATCTGGAATTAATGAACTGAAGGAAGAAGTGTCAAAGATACTGGAGTGCAAGCTTGGCAGTTTCAACATTGAGTATAAGGATGAGGATGGGGACTGGATTTTAATGGCCCGTGACGAGAATGTAAGGGAATATCTGCAACTTCTCACCTCATTGGGAAATCAAGTAACCAAACTAAAGGTTCGTGATAAGGTTTCCGATACCACGAATTTTTGAGATAGCTGCGGATGTGATAATTGCAGGTCATTGAAGAGGAAAAGACCAAAAGTATGTTCAGTTGTAGAATAATATTACATGGTTGATACCAGTTCTATGTTCTTTGTGAAGCTAAACATCTCGTTGCCAATTTTTCCTCTGCTAAACCAGAATATTCTTGGTAATGTTGCTTTCAGCAGGGCTTCTATTTGTTTTGGCCTTGATTTTACGTAAATTTAGCTGCTGATATTTGTTTGCTTCAATCTCGTTCCGTAGGGGTTTCCTTTTATCATCCTGACATCTTCTGAAGCCAGGATTATTTGTGTTGGCCATCGTTGTTAGATCATGTGTGTGTGTGTGCATGGTGAGGATGATGAGAATTTGGGGACCATGGGCCTTTACAAAAGTTGTCATAGGCGCGAGGCACAGGCAATGGCGGAGGTATGTTGGGGCCCGGGGGGCCCCCGCCCCCAGCCCCTCGAGCATTCGAGTTTTAAGATTTTTATTTTGTATATGCTTGATTTTGAATATTATTCGTAATTATTCGCGTATAGCTACTTATAATCCTAATAATTTTGGTTTGATTTACTTATCAAAAAAACTTTGGTTTGATTTGATAAAAAACTGATTAGTTTGCATTCTCATCTCTCAATTTTTTTCACAAATAAAAAATAAGCACGTGACAGTTAAAGTAGCCTAAAGAAAAAAAAATGATTGGTATATTTTAACATCATTAGGCTAGAATCATTTCAATGTAGAAATGTAATAGTATATTGGAAAGCAAAAACCTTAAGATGGAGTAATAAGTATACGTTTCGATAAAAACAATATGTCTATTAAGCCGGCCCCCCGGAATCCTAATCCTAGCCCCGCCACTGGGCACAGGGTTAGCGCTTTGATTGAGATAAAGCGCAGCTAAGGCGCGCCCTGGCGAGAAAAGGTGCGCCTCTTTCAATAGGGCACTACTCGCAAAGCAAGGGTGGAACTTATTTCACGAGAATCCTCTCTTTTCCGATGTATTTTCAAAGGCCCGCTACTTCCCAAATACATCCTTCTGGCATGCACCGGTTAGTAATCAATCTTCTTGGGCTCGGAAGAGTATAGCTTGGGCACGGGAATTAATCGACAAGGGATGGCATTGGCAAGTTCGTTCGGGAGAAGAGATACGCATCTGGGATGATCCTTGGCTGCCCAATGATCTCTCTTTCAAGGTTAACAGCAATGTCTCAGCAATACGGTGAGAAAATATGGATTGGAGAAGGTTTCCTTCTACGGATTTCCGCTGGAGCAAACCTTGCCTTTAGATCGCTACTAGGCAATTGAAGCTTGCTCGATTCCCAAATCAATGATAACCCTTCGATCTGATATTCAATCTTAGCCCTCAAACACTTTTCTAGTTTCTGATTGCAAATTTCTTTTGAACTAATTTGAGCCTCAGGATTGAAATAAGATTTTGATCACAGCCATTTAATTTGAGTACAGATTTTTTCAAAGCTTCTCCGTATTTCAACATAGATTTATATACACAGATTCCGATCGATGCTGATCACTTTTCTACTAAAGTTGATTACGATGGCTTTTCAAAAATTCCGATGCGGATCGCCCACATGCATATCTTGTGAGTATGTCGTCATGTTTTTGTGTGTGCTTGTAGCAAAGTCGATGGCTTTTTTCATGGAAGAAGAGGCTAAGAAATACTTTATGCGGACAAGTGGTGTTTGCTGATTACAATTACAATGATAGGAATACAATTTCTATACCAGAACTTGACGACGTTGCCAAGAGAATTTTGGCATTACTAATAAAGTATAGTATCATATTAATTACTATACAATGCCTGGTTTTGTTCAACATAGGGGATTAATTAGGTCAATGGAAGCTGATAGAGTTGTCATTATCAATGGGAAGAATGCAATATTTATCAAGAATGAGAAGTGAGAGCAATATATAAAGACCCTTGCAATTGAGAGTTATTTGCATCTGCTGTTAGGGGGAAAAAATGCAGAAAGACCATGCAAGTCAAAACTTACAAGTGGGAGCATAAATGTGGTAGGGTTTGGGCTAACAGATTGGTCAATTCAAGTTGGTTGGCAAAAGTTTTTCTGAAGGAGTAAGAATGATCAATCCAACAATTCCTGTCACCTCACTTTGAAAGAGGGTAAGAGGGTAATTTCACATACCAACTCACCTAGGCAATTGCTGACTAGGGAGAGACATAATGGATCCTTTAAACACACACAATATCCAAACTCCCTAGTAGAAAAGGATTTGGTCAAAATTCAAAGTATTGATGAGGAACGATAAACTGAACTTTAAATTCATGGGGTTTCATTAGCTAAGTGTGCATGAAAAAACAATTTTTTGTTTTTCATGCGGTCGCATATTTGAATTTCACAGAAGAAGTCATACACTTCAAACTTTGGGGTCATTGGAGAGTTCACCTAGTCATTAACTGTTGGAAACATGTGTAAATAATTGATTCCACGTCAGATTTAAAAAAGAAAAGAAAAGGTGGTAATCTTTTCTACCCTCACTTTTCATAAGTTCTAACACAGGGCATTAGTCTAACAAGCTGGTCAACTTTCCACCATGGGCCGGTGAACCCCTTCTAGAAAGGGTTCGGGGCTATACAATCTGAATTGTCAAACCCACGAAAGCAAGCAAGGGACCAAAATGGCTCTTTGGAGTATTAAATAAATATAAGACTCCCCTGTTCTAATTTTTTGAATGTCAACTTCCCAGTTCTTATAGTACTCCGTACTAATTAGTACGCGGAAAAACCCAGTTTGACTGCAAGATTATCACTTTTTCGTACTAATTAGGAGGATTTCTTTGGCTGCAAGATTATCACTTTTTCGTACTAGTTAGGAGGATTTCTTTGATCTTTCACTAAACAAGAGGATTTTTTTTTTGTAGGTAGTGAATGCATATTCTGTTCAACACCGTGTTGCTTTTGAGTGTGAAAACAGGATGCTAGTAGGTGGGGTAGAGCCATGTCGACCAAGGAAAAAGAGACTCATATTGGTCCACTCAATTAATTAAAGATGGAATTTATGAATGGATTGTACATTGTCTAGAGGAGTAGTAGATAACAAGAAGGAAACTTCCACGTTCCTACACTTCCCATTCCCCACTTTGACTATCAGCTTTCGTTTCCGGACCTCTAAAGTGAAGTGATCTCATTGGTCATTTTTTCCTGTTTTTGTTTTGTTCGTTGTTGCAGAAAGATAGTTGTTTGTTTTGACATTATCTATTTATTTCTCATATTTTTCAATCATTACTAAAATTCATACAAATAAAAGCAAACCTTAAGTCAAAAAAACGTACCAAGGAATGGTGTGATTAGTTTCAAAATGTCTATCGTTCGGATTTTAATTTCCAGATGGTCCAGCAACGGCAGCAAGTGATTGGGAAAAAAGGATTGCCCATTGGACTCCAGAAGAGTGAATGAGTTTGGTTTTGCAGTTTTTTTTTTGCTAAGCAGTTTGGTTTCACAGTTGGCCTTGGAAGATGAGCCATTGATACATCAGAAAATGAAAAGTAGAGCACTCCCTCCGGCCTTCGGTCCAATTTAATAGTCTCTCGTTCTATTCTAATCGGATAAAGAACTAGTTATATAGTATCTAAATTGGTAATAAATTTTATATCCAATATGGATTTTGTTTGATAGGTCTCGATTAGTTCTGTAATATAATGTTTTCAAAATTACATAAAACGTTATAAATTACAGGATATAATTAATTGAAAAGTGGCACGAATTCTCAAAAGAAACTATTAAATTGGGACGGAGGGAGTAGCTAACTAGCTGAATGCTCGAGTCAAATAGCACTCCCAAAAAAAAATGGTCGTATTTGTCTTTTACTTTGTGCAAATGAACACAAATATCTAAATCCAAATCCAAGTTCACTTCAATTTTTCAATATTCATGATAAGGTGATCGCTCGAATATTTGAATTCTTGACGGAGAAAGCTACAACAGGATGTTCACGGAGCTATTCAATCTCGCGCATTCATTTCGGTTTTGGACAGTCCAGATTTTAATGAAACTTTTCCGGAAAAAAGTTAATCACAATCAATTATTACCGGTTATAATTGCTTTTCAATCCGAATCGTCCAAAAACACTTTGGACGGTTGCGATTGAGCTCCGTAACTTCTTCTTTACGGAACAGCCGTAAAGAAGATTTTCTCATTTATGATTCAAGATTTTGAGAGGATTTTGATTCTTATTCTCCTGGCCAAAAAGTGCTACATACACAATAATTCAAATACAACATCAAATACAACCTCTTACATACACGTGTGGTCTATACATACTAGTGCGTGTGGACCCCACATGTATGTAAGAGGTTTTGTTTAGATTGTTGTGTTCCTAGCATTTTGTGAAAAACAAAGTATGAAAGATGAAAGGATAGATTGCGTTCACACTGCACTCAATCCTCCAATGGGGATGGAAAAGGGAATGAAAATGGCAAAGATTAGGGAAAACTTTTGAGCCACGAGCTACTATTTACCGAAGTTCTAATTTCCATACTTTCCGAACACACCATTAACTTGAGGAAAAAGAAATTTTCTCTTCCCTTGGTCAGTTGGTTGGTTTGAGAAGAAAGAAAGGAGAAATTTACCAACTATAGCATCCTGAATAGTATTTTTTTTTTACATTTCCTTATACTTTCCTTGGTAAATACGGTATTTTACTACTATTTTCTTTTCTTTTTGAGAGTTTGGGTTAAGTATGTGTGTTTAAGAGGGTTCTCGTACGGTCATACCTCTCCCTAGTCAATAATTACCTAGAAGAGGTGATAAGTAAAATTATTTTCCATTTTCATTGTATTTGAACTTGAAAATTACTCTCTTACTCTTCCGTGTTAAAAAAAAATTCCTCTCTTCTCTCATTTTAAATAAAGTTCCAACGAGGGCATAACAACTTTAACCGGCCAGCTACGAATTTTCAGTGTCACATCTTCATGGTTGGAGTGGACAACGCTCTCGTCTCAATGAACCCCTTCTAGAAAGGGTTCACGGCTAAAAGCTGCAAATTGTCAAACCCAAAAAAGCAAGCAAGGGTTCAAACACGCGGAAACAATTACTCCTACTACTATAAAAGAGAGAACGCAGTGAAGACTTCCCTGTCCGTCCGACTCCGAATGAAGCTATGAAAAGCTCATTCCCCGATCACAATGGAGTACTATCTATAAGCGAACGCGGTGAAGATTAGCAGGGAGGAGGAGTACTACTTCTACTTGTACACTACCCTTCTTTCATAAATCTGTGGGGTAGTAGAACAAGTATATTTCTTAATGGCGAAAGGTTTTGATTCAGATCGAGACCTCCTAATTCCAATGAAGCCAACCGAGTCAACGCCCCCGACGACGACGACTTCCCGCAAATCGGTCATCTCTTTCCGTGAAACCTTCTTCATCCCTTTACTCCGTCTTTACCTAATCTTTTTTCTCGGTTATTTTCTCCCATTTGATCCCCGTGTAGTTGTTTTGAGTGGCTACTTATGTTTTATGGTAATAACTACGCTCAAGAAGCTGATTTACTTGGCGCTGATTTACTTGGAAAATAGGGGAGATCCATTTAAACACTTAAAAAGAGAACGCATCACTGAGAGTATACTTAGCCGTGATGATGTTGAAGCCCAATTGGAGGCTTTCTTGGTCAATATCTCTGTCCATGCGGGCATTCTTCTCCTTTTGCTTTTTCTCCCATCTCCTCGTCATTATATAATTACCTCATTTGATCCTCCTCTTTTTGTTTTGGACGGCCTCCTTTTCTCTTATTATTGTCTAATCGGCCTCTCTCTCCATCTTAGCGTCCCAATTTTGAAAAAAGTTATGAAGCCGATGGTCAAGACGCTAGGGATTTCCCCGAAAAATAGGGGCATAATTTCAGTCTCGTCAAAATTCGAGAGCGGGAAAAACAGGGAACAAAAACCATGGGTCGATTTTGATTCTACAAACAACAGGGCATGTCAGAGCGATCTTCTTGACTATGAATATATTACAAACCGTGAGGGATCGCGGTGCATCCGAGTCATCCCACCATGTGGTGACCTCCCGCCGCGCATCCAACCACGTGGAGTTATTCAAACTTTACGGCTCAGATTTGAAAATTTTGAAAAATCTCTCCTTGTCTATAACTCAGACAAGACAAATGCGAGAGAGGCATCAAAGGGACCGTGCATGACGGAGGGTGTACCTAGTTTAGTTGATTCAACGACAAGAATATCATCCACGGATTTTGATGCTCCGGACAAAAGTGCTCATCTCGTAAGAGCAAATCAGAGCGGCCCTATTATGCTTAATTCAGAGGAGAAAGATACGAGTGAGGGACTAATCGGAGAATGCTTAACTGAGAGTGTACTCAGTTTGGATGATTCGACAAAACGGAAATCGTTTCCGGATTTCGATGCTGCTGAAAACAAAGCACATCTTGTGAGACCGTATCAGAGTGGCCCTGTTGTGTCTCTTTCAGAGAATAAAAATGAGGGAGAGGCATTGAAGAAGGATCTTCAACAACATTGCGGTGGTAGATCTGATGCTGCTGCAAAGAGCTTTCGCGGTAAGCTTCTATTGTTACCTTGATCATAAATTATAGCTCGTTCGTTTTGGTATATTATCTGGTTTTGTCAAGTTGGAAACGCAGGTATGTTTTTTTCCTCTGCAACAAAAGGTTGTGTGCCAAGTAACACTCCTCCTTGATTGATAATCATGTTTCGAAGTCTCCAGTGCTTTTCTGCAAAATTTATGGTTCCACTATTGAAATTTGGTTTGGTGTTAGTTACACCCCTGGTGATTTATTTAGCTCCTAATGGCCTCAAAATTAATCCATTGCAGCTATTTATGATCCGGGATTGCACACGACAGATTCCCTTACTTGGAAGTCATTCGAGGTACTAGAAACTCTTAGGCCCCGGGAACAGCAGAGTAATGCTACAGACACAGACCAAGAGAGACAGATTCAGACACAAATGTGTGATGAACTATCTGATGCACGTGGTGGTAGACCTGATGCTGCTGCAAAGAGCTTTCACGGTAAGCATCTCCTGTTAAGTAGAAAATAAGTTATTGCTGGCAATCTTTACTTCTTTTCAATTTTCAACCATGCTAGTTCTTTTGCATAAGACAAGCTTAGTTAGTTATGTATCTAGATTCGAATTTCTAAAAAGAATTATGAATTGAAATTGTTTTTTTCTTATTTATATTTTCTGGTTATATCGAGTTGGAAGTGCATCCCTTCAACAAAAGATAGCGTGCTTAGTAGTTGTCCATCTTGATTTATAGTCATGTTCCTAAGTCTCCTATGCTTTTCTGCAAAACTTCTGGTTCCGGTGTTCGAATTTGTTTTGTATTAGTCACACCCCTGATGGTTTATTTAGTTCCTAATGGCCTCAAAATTTAATCCATTCCAGCTGTTTACGATCTGGGATTTCACACGCCATATTCCGTTGCACGGAAATCATTTGAAGTACTAGAAACTCTTCCGGCCAGGAAACAGCCTAATGACGGTGTACCCTTATTGTTACCAGGAAGATTAACACTTGAGGGTTGTGTTCAACAAGAGAAATCACCAGATCTGACAAGAGTTATGCAATTTAACGGAGTTGAACAAAGAGTGACAAAAATGCCAAGATACTTAGGAGGATTGACTGCTCAGGTTTGTTCTCTCTCTGATTTGCACACACACAAAGGGTATCTTTTGTATACATGTTTTCCAGCTAGGTCTTCTAACAATGCCAATATGATCCATATCGTTGACTTTTATGTTTATTCATGTATGGCGTTCAACTGATAAGAAAAACAGTAGTGTTTAAGCCCAGATTCTCATTCGTTTGAACTGGGTAATGTATTGAAATGGTATGATAAAATGAATCCAAACAGTGGATCCAAGTTTTTTTGTGTCATTTTGAAAAATTCGGCATTGGTTAGACCCTCAACAATTTTTTATTGTTTAAATATATGTTAGCTATTTGATAAGGTTGTAAAGAAGTTTAAAGAAATCTAGATTAGCCACAATAAATGGCTGTTCTTTAGGAGAGGAGTTGAAGATATCACTCTATTTATCGATCAGTATATTGAATGGTGGCTTTAACTTCCCACATACTGCAGTCTGCAAGCTCTTCATGTGGGCCTATCGGCTTACCAAATGGAGGACACATTGTGCTGCTGGATGAATTAGATCAATCTACAAAAAATATAGAACATGTGGCCACGGCAGATCAATGCTCTCCTACACTGTCTCTTCCAGAGAAGAAAATGGTGAGGAAGACATTGAACAGAAACTGCAGAACTATGAGTGTAATATTTGAGGAAAAGCACCAACGTTTTGTCAGAAGATGTGAGGGCGCTACTAAGAGCCTTGGTGGTAAGCTTCTACAATGTTGCTTTTATTCTTGCTCGTTTATGAACCATCTAATGCTTCTGGTGAAGGACATGTTAATTGTAGCCTTCTCACCTATATATTGGTGCTCATGCAGCGATGTGCATCAGTAGGAAGCATGGGATCAATCAGGTATCCATGGTGGAGCCAATCCATAAGCAACGCGGGATCCATCAGTGGCCATTTTTACGAGTAACTTATATTTAAACTTCCGTCAGTTAATTAGTTTTAAAAGTACTTATCATTCTAAAAAGAATAGTAATTTCGTCCATAACTTTTTAGGGATTGTGAAATTACACTGGAAGTTGGTTCATGATTCACTTAGATTTTCAATTCCTCGTCACTTCAGGTGATTATGTTTTGAAAACAAATGATGGACAAGCTTCCTTCTGCAAAATTTCTACGCCTTTAATGAGTGTCTCTTTCTATTACCCAGCATACATGTGTCCAACTTTCCCTTTGATTGAATCATCGGTAATTAGATTCTTTGGTTTCAATGTACCAGGGACCATCTATTAAGATCTTAAAGTTTGTCTGAATTCATGGCCTTTTCAACTTGTACTTTGTTGTAGCTTAGTCTTCAAACAATACCCATATCATCCATATTCTTGAATTTGGAACAATTTTTTGCCATGAATATTTGAACTTGACGGAGTCTTAATTTCTGGGATACTATTCTTGATGCATTTTCCTTAGATTTTTCCTGCAGTTTTGGGACATTTAACACCATATTATAAGCCATCTTGATATAGCTGCCAAAAAATGAATGTGATTCTTGTTACTGCGATAAGAGTCCGAGGTAGTCATATCTATATATGAGGCTAATCACTTGTAATGACATTGATGTTTTTTTTATCTGTTGGAAAAACCACTAGAGATACAGTTTGAAATGTAGATTAGCCCAAATGAACTCGTGTTCTTTTCAGAGTGGAAAGATTAGATGAAGTTGTCATTCTATGTATGGATGAGTACATTGAGTATTTACGGATGAGTATATTGATCAATGGCTTCGACTATCCTCACTATCCAAATGCTGCAGTCTGCTGTCGGCTTACCAGATGGAGGAAACATCCTATCTCTTTTAGAGAAGAAAATTGTGAGAAAGACATTAAAGAGGAAGTGCAGAAGTATGAGTGTACTTAGTTTAGAGGATCACAAACAGCATGTTGACAGGAGGTGGGAAGATGCTGCAAAGAGCCATGGCGGTAAGTTTCTACTATTAACTAAGTCTTGCTCCTGTTTATGAACCATCTAATACATCTTGCAAAGGACAGACTGGATTATTCTCTTTATGGAAGCAGTTCCAAATTGTATTTTCTGAACTTCTGTATTGGTGCTCATGCAGCGAAGTGCATTCGTAGGCAGCTTGTGATCCATCGTTTATCCACCGCAAAGCACACCCATAAGAAACATGGGATCCATCAGTGGCCATTTCAACGAGTAACTCACTTTTATTTTCATTTATATCAAGTCAATTTGTTTCATAGGTCATAATCATTATGATAAGAGTAGTAATTTTCTCCCTGGACGTACTTTTGTGAAATTCCCAGGCATGTGGAGTCCATACGTCAATTATAATTAAATTCCTGTTGTCACTTCATTTCTATCAAGCCACACACTCAGCATATTTGGTTTTTAAATAAGTTTGAAAGGATATATGGTTAAACAACTAGAGAAATACAGAATAATGTAGATTAGCTGAAATGAACGAGTTGAAGTTGTCATTCTGTATATGGATGAGTACATTGAGTATTTACGGACAAGTGTATTGACCAATGGCTTTGACTATCCCAATACTGCAGCCTGCTATCAGCTTACCAGATAGAGGACACATCCTATCTATTTCAGAGAAGAAAATTGTGAGAAAGACATTAAAGAGGAAGTGCAGAAGTATGAGTGTACTTAGTTTAGTGGATCGCCAACAGCATGTTGACAGGAGATGGGAAGATGCTGCAAAGAACATTGGCGGTTAGCTTCTACATTTAACTAAGTCTTGCTCTTTTAGTCTTTTTTTATAAACCATAATGCATCTAGCGATGGGCATACTAGATTGTTCTCTTGATGGAAGCAGTACAAAATTAAGTTTCGTACCCTATGAATTGGTCTTCATGCAGCGAAGCGCATCTGTAGGCAGCTTGTGATCCATCGTGTGTCCATAGCAAAGCGCATTTGTAGGCAACATGGGATCCATCATCGGTGGCCATTTGAGCGGGTAACTCACTTGTATTTTCATTTCTATCAAGTCAATTTGTCCCGTAGTTCGTAATAAGTATGAAATAGTAATTTTTTTCCAATTTTTGTGTGTGCAATTACCGGGCATGTGGGGTCCCTATATCACTTATATTTTAATTCCTGCTGTCACTTTAGGTTATGAAACAGTGAAATATCATTCACATATGTAGTTTAAAATACTCAGCTTATGTGAATTCAAAAACTGGAAAAACTTCCTTTATGCGTAATTATTACTCCTTTAATGGGGTCTTGTGGACGATAGCTAGCTTGCACATGTGTCTAGATTTCCCTAAAATTTGATGTAGAAGCATATCTATATCTGAGGTCATCGTCTTCAACACGAATCGGGCCATCAACTCAGCTTGTTTATGTTTCTTGGCTTTTTAGCATACATTTCATCAGTCTTCAACCAATGTGCATATCATCCATTTTTGTGAATTTTTAAGCAACTTTTCTCGTCAATATTTGTACTTGACTAAAGTTATGAGATGTTATTCATAAATATTGGTTCGTCCTTTGAACTTTACGGCTCTTCAGAACTTTTAGCACCATATTCTCAGCCATTGGGATTTATTTGCCTTTAAATAGCATGGTTTTTCAAATTCTATGACAAAACGTGAATGTTTACTACTATGGACGTGCGAGTTTGTCATATATTTTCTTTGATAAGTGAGTTTAACCATTTATGAGGCTAATCACTCATTAGGACAACGTTGTTTTTTTTTTTTTTTTTGGGTGTCTATTCGGAAAAGGAGGACATAATTTTTCATGAACTGGGAGAAGACAGAAGTGTTATCCATAGAAGTCCGAATTACTAATATAATGAGCGAACATATCTTTTGTAAAATAGGTGAAGAAATAAGTGCAATCCAGAAAAGCCGGAATTTAATGATTACCTTTGCTTGACAGGACTGGGCAACAGAGAAGGGATATTCTTTAGGGGACGAAATACCGGTTGAAGTTATCAATCTATCTACACATGCGGAACTTGTTTCGAGGCTTCAACTTATCTATATATCCTGGCTTGGTAGATTTTCACCTCGGCCTTCAGCCATACCAAGAGGAGGATTGATTGCGGGGCCTATAGCCTTGTCATCTAGTGAATTTGCTGCTACAAACAACATAGCACAGCGTGTCAGACAAGATCAAAGAGGCTCTGGTGCATCTGGTTCTGAGAAGAAAAGAACAAGAGAACAAGACCCCAAAGAGAAACCTAAAAGTATTACTATAGATGATCTTCTACCATATCAAGGCAAGAAGACCCGTGAAGAAACTGCGGCGATCCTTCACGGTAATTTAATGCTTACCATGTTTCACTTGTTTTCAACCAAAATAACTTTGCAAGGCGAGCTCAATTATTTTCTTGTGAATCTGTGTAACAATACAAATTTCTTAGGTTGATTCTTGCTCATGCAGTTTCTCGATCCACGGTTTATCGCACATGGAGTAAGTCCGGGTGCGGTACGTGGAAAAATGGTGGAAAAAACAAAGGTAATTCCATCCTAACTTACTAGTCACCTGTTTGAATACTAGTTAAGAAGAGAGAAATGGAGAATTAATAATTCCCTAATAATCCAATTTTTTAATCCATACAAAAAATAAGTAAAGATAAGCACCGTCCTGACAAAAGGTTACGATTTTTATGATTCACGTAATATGTGACCTCCTTTATTTCCTTCTATCACCTATCTTCATTCTTCCCTAACAGAGGCGAGGATACTAAGTAAAGAAGATACAATGCAAATATCTATTTATCTTGCCTTTTATCTTCTCCCTCTCTTCCTAGTCACCTGTTTGGATAATTAGAGAGAAATGAAGTGTGATAACATAATCCGTAATCAAATTTTTATCTGTCTAAAAGTTAGAGGTGCAGAAAGGGAATGCAAGTATTGATTACCAATTTTGTCCCTAAATCTTACTGACAATAGCTCTCTGTTTTTATGATCCATATAATTGAACCTTCTTTGTTTTTCTTTCTACTATCCATTTCTCTTATTCTGTCGTACCTAATTACTTGTTTTCTCCTAACAGTCTGGAGACCCCCTGATCAACATGGAGAAGGGAATACATCTACCGCACGTGAGACGCCACCACATAATGTGCAAACTGGGATGGAGGGTGAACCGGTTGGTGAAAACGCAGGTAGTTCCTTTGGATGGGCAAGTCAAGTGAATGATCAATCAACTTTGTCCACTCCTGATCCAAATCACGATGCTCTTGTATTTCCACTGCCTCAAATGACATCGTTGCCAAGTGAGAATAGGGGGGGTTCAATAGATTTGAGGAATTCTGTAGCTTCACGAGCAGAGCCCTTTTCAGACGGACATATCTCTAGATTTAGTAATTTTGCTACATGTTCTGATCAAGCGGCTCCTAGTCAACATGTGGGAGGTCAAGCAATGCAGTCCACTGATCACAATGCTTTTGTGTTTCCACAAACTCAGATGGTTTCACCACAAGAGCCTTTTCCGGATTTTACGGAAGGCTCAATTCCTTTGAATACAGAAAATCGTTTAATAATAGGTATTGTGAAAATCCCTCTTTTTCATGATTCTTACCCTGGTAATTATCCTATTGATTATGAAGAACGTGAAAACGCAGGTAGTTCGTCTGGATGGACAAGTCAAGTGAATGATCAATCAACTTTGTCCACTCCTTGTCCAAATCACGATGCTCTTGTATTTCCACCGCCTCAAATAACATCGATGCCAAGTGAGAACAGGGGGGCTTCAATAGATTTGAGGAATTCTGTAGCTTCACAAGCAGAGCCCTTTTCAGACAGACATATCTCTGGATTTAGTAATTTTGCTACAAGTTCTGATCACGCGGCTCCTAGTCAACATGTGGGAGGTCAAGCAATGCAGTCCACTGATCACAACGCTTTTGTGTTTCGACAAACTCAGATGGTTTCACCACAAGAGCCTTTTCCGGCGGGACATGTCTTTGAATTTAGTAACTGGAATAAGCATACAAATTCCGTGAAGATAAAGGCATTTTATGGTGAGGACATATACAAGTTCCTGTTCCCTCTCACATCGGGAATTAATGATCTGAAGAAAGAAGTGTCAAAGAGACTGAATGTTGAGGTTGATAGGTTCGTGGTTAAGTATATGGATGAGCATGGGCACTTGATTTCATTACCTTGCGATGAAGACTGGATGCTCTGTCTTGAGAGCTCACAGGGGAATGATGAAATCAGAGTGTCTGTTCATGACAAGGTGGGCGGGACCCCGAACTTTTGTGAAAGGTGCAGATCATCGACGCAGACAAGAGCATAGGTATGTCAAGTTTTGGATATTATTACATGGTTTTGACCGGTTCCATTTTTCTGGGCCTTTGTGGAACGATCAACGAAACATTCCCTTTGCCAGATTTTGCCCTCAAAACCCGCTGAATGAGAACATTTGCAACAGTGCCCTCTCTAGTATGGCGTCTCTCTTTTTTATCCTGCCCTTTTTTTTTTCCTGAATTTAGACGGTGATATGTGTTATAAATCGCATTTAGTTGTTTATAAATCTTTTTTTCTTGCGACCTTTTGGCACATTTCAGTGATGGTCTCAATGGTTTCGGAATGAATCTGGACTCTGAATGAAATTAATTAGGAGGATGCTCTACCTCACTCCAGCCCCAACTCTGTCAATTAACGTCTCTCTCTCTCTCTCTCTCTCTCTCTCTCTCTCTCTCTCTCTCTCTCATTGAAATAAAATACAATTGATTCAATGCCCTAGTTTACCAAAAACCAGCGCATTTTCTTCTTCCTCCGATCTGCCCACCCCCTTTCTCTCACCTTCTAATCGAAAGACTACTCAGCAAATTAAAAGAGAAGATAGGCTGGGTGAGAAAGAGGAACAAGAAAAGGGAAGATTATTCCTCTCTCCCTTCAAAAGCCTCCAAATCGTCTTCACACTCAACATGAAGCACTTTAGGTCATGCTGCAGACCCAAACACTTGGTATGATTCGGGCCTGCAGCGCGTGAGTGGATGTGAACAAAAACATGAGCGAGAGCGTGAAAAAATATTCCAAACTACTAAGATTCGTGAGATTGAAGACTAGAAGCAGAGTGTAAAATTAAAATTCAGAGTGGAAACATGGAGTCCTTCAGGAAACTTAAATGACCTAGGGCTTGACCCAACTCACTAACAAGAGTGCTTGGGTTTCTTGCAATTCATACACGATCTTCCGAAGGTATCGTGTCAGTGGCTTAGTAACTTGACACTCTCAACTCTCATATTGAAAATAGTAATAGCGAACAACCATTGGGGGCAACCAGATCCAATACAGGTTAGTCTTCAATTACATAAAACTCTGATTTCTACTTCACTATTTCTTTCTTTCCGTTTGTTTTAACAATTTTGGTATTATATGAATAAGTGTATTATGATAAGTCACGTAATCAAGAAACAGAGAAAAACGGAACACTCACAAAGAATAAAAAGAGATACAAGATTCCTTCACGCTGAAATGGACGCGGGTCCTATTCCTCCAGTGGGCGAGTGGCGTAGGGCTCCATATTTGAGGACTGCAGATTCTGGCTCGCGGAGGTGCTGATCCTAATGATACGCTTCTTCTTGCGGCAGAAGCCACTCTTGAAGACGCAGAGCTTCTCACTCTGGCCTCGATTCTCAGACTTCGGATTGAGAGGGGGGATCTCCTTTATTCGGAGACCCAATATGGTGCTTCTTGCAATTCTCCAGCGGATTGGCCTGAGTAGGTGGATGACATTCTCAACACCCCTGCTTATCGCGAGATTGTGGTGGGGTCGCTTACTCTTG
The DNA here is from genome assembly GCA_020567845.1 of Rhododendron henanense subsp. lingbaoense. Taxonomy (NCBI): domain Eukaryota; kingdom Viridiplantae; phylum Streptophyta; class Magnoliopsida; order Ericales; family Ericaceae; genus Rhododendron; species Rhododendron henanense. The sequence continues at coordinate 3,934,723 of CM036318.1, read as the reverse complement.
AGGTCGTTTCAGTCTTTCACGACCTATCCATGCCGCGCAATAACCGTGCCATCCAAGACATTGGCTTCGCCATTTCTTGCTGGAGCGTCGATGCCCATACTTTTGTTGGGGAACGGGGGTAATCTGGGCCTACGCTGGAGGACGCGTTTGTTCTCAACACCCCTGCTTATCGCGAGATTGTGGTGAGGTCGCTTACTCTTGAGGTCGTTTCAGTCTTTCGCGACCTATCCATGCCACGCAATAACCGTGCCATCCAAGACATTGGCTTCGCCATTTCTTGCTGGAGCGTCGATACCCATACTTTTGTTGGGGCATGGGGGGAATCTGGGCCTACGCTGGAGGACGCGTTTGTTCTGATGCGCTCCACTCGCGCGGCAATAAGCTTTTCGATCCCAGCGCTCTTTCTGCTGAAGAGAGGAATGATGTGAAGGATCTTCATGAGGCTCATTCACATTATCGGAACGTATCCGCTGGATTGATCATTGCGACCGCGAGGGCAACTTTGTCCCGTGCCCGTAAACAGTTCAAGTTACTAGGATTGTTAGGAACGACGGCTTCCTCCTTCCTGTCCGCACACGACTCTCTGCCGCAGAAGCCTCAGATAATACCGCGATGGCAGTGATAAACACTTATCAGATGTCTGTCCCGGGTTGGCTTCCTGTTCTCAGTTTAGAGGGTCGGCGGGTGGCTGACCTGGAAGCCAAGTTAGCTGAGGCTCTGCGGGAGGATCTTGAGTTAGCGGCCGCAACGCCACACCCCTTGGGCCCTTCTGACTCTTTTCTTAGGGGATTGTTGCCCATATAGCTATCTTTTCTCATTTTTTTTGTAATTATCTTGGCATTTCAGCCACAATTGTAACTTGGACATCTGGTCAATGGGAATAGCAATGCTCCGCTTTCGCCCATCTCTTTATACCCACTTGATCTTGTGAGTGAAGTGCAATGAAAGAATGTTTTCTTCACTCTTGTCTTATCTAGCTGTTATTCCTCTTGCATGCTCGCTACACATATACAGGCATGAAAATACTCTCTTATCAAGAGTGTTCTTTTAAAATCTGGAATGCAATGGCTCTCGCGGGTCGCTTCCATGAAGCCTCTATTGATCTGGAACAATATCATCTTGTTTCAAGGGTGTTAAAACACCACATATTTATGGAATAAATGTTCAATGATGGGAGTGAAAATGATCTCTTCACTTATCTTATCTAGTTATCCATGATAAAGGAAAAATAATAGACTTACTGAAATATATTTTTTATATAATATGAATTTTGTTTGATATATCTCGATGAGATATTTTAAACAGTGCAAAAAAAAAAATTAAAAATTATTTTTGTAAATATATTATTTGTAAGTTTGAAAATTGTTATTAAGTACTTATTTTTTAAGAATCCTTAGCGAAACACACCCTAACTCCCCTAATTCCGCTAATGTATGCCGTTGGACCAAAAAAAAAAAAATTAGCCGACTTTAAAATATATAAACAGTCTAAAAAAATTAAGTGCTTCAATTTTCAATCCGTTTAAACCAGTGCAAAGATCTTATTTTCTGATCATTTTATTCTAAAATGTCATAATTAAATTTTGTCAATAGAGCTCTCATAATCAAGTTTCTGCTTTATAAAATCCCAAATAATCATTTTCCAACGAAGTGCACATATATGTGTGGAGTGTGGAGCGAATAGCTGGTTGTCCTGTTTTCATTGGCTAGGCGGAGATTTCATTCTACATGGACCTTCCGTGAAGAATTTATTCTACTACTAAATAGGTTTGAAATTTGGAAAGAGATTAAAATACAAAATGGTCATCTACCAAACGAACAAACCTCAAGAAGATAATCCCTTATTTTACAACAATCTCCCCAAAAAAATCCAAATAAGCCAAAAAATTGAACAATAAACACTAGATACATTTAATTATTAGACCAACGAATATGACCAAACGTGCGTAGCACATTGCTAACACCCTAGTATAGATGATTTGATAAAACGAAAAATCGTTGCCGGATGCTATGGGAAACAAAGCTCATCTTGTCAAAGCATATTAGGGTTGCTTTGTTTTGCCTCTTTCAAAGAACAAAATAAGGGAGAGACATTAAAGAGAGAATGCGTTACTAAGAATATACTTGGTTTGGAGAATCTTCAACAACATTATGGTGGTAGACGCAGTGGGGAACATATGATTTGTACATAGCGGGGGCCAGAATCACGTGTATTTCTATGTTGTTAACAATTTTATTATATGCAATTAACAATTTTTTCAAACTAACGTACAATGTTGGATGGGCCTGCCAAGCTGGCACCGTATGTAACCGTTACGTATTTCAACTTGTTCGTGCAATTAACAATTTTTTTTCAAATTTTGAAAAGAAAAAATGATGCACAACCTTCGATATTGCATTTGTGCTTGCATCTTCCCCCCAAACCAATAGAGAACCAGATGAATCATATTATTAGTTTCATCACGACTATTGAGAGAATGTAAGAATAGACGTGAAATTTGTGGTCCTATGATTTGCTAATTGGGAAAACATTAACTCATCATGTAAACCCATTGCGACTGAATGGACCAGAATCACGTGTATTTCTATGTTGTTAAAAAATTTATTATACGCAATTAACAATTTTTCCAAACTAATGTACGATGTTGGATGGGCCTGGCAGGCTGGCACCGTACGTAATAGTTACGTATTTCAACTTGTTCGTGCAATTAACAATTTTTTTCAAATGTTGAAAAGAAAAAATGATGCACAACCAATTGGGACTTGACACACTCCAATTTCCATGAAGTGCACTGAAAGATAGGATCAAATCAAGTTCTGGTTGTCATATTTGTATGGTGAATTGCAAAAGCCGGCCATGTATGAATGAGTCATGCCATGGACAGAGTCAAGATCTTTAAATAACGCAGTCAATACATGAAATAATATTTAATGAAGATTGATGATATCTGTGAACTTGTGTGTATTACATCACCACCTATTGGACAATATATAGTAATTTTAGTGAAGGGTTCATAGTAGAGTTGTATTTGTATTGATTCTATTGAACAATGCCAACTACACCCTACATGTTCCATATACGATAAAAATGCAAGGATAGTAATAAATTTTTTGATTTTTTTTTTTAAAATGTAACATCTAAGATAGTAATAATAGATATTTAAAAACTTATTGAGCCACGAGCTACTATTTACCGAAGTTCTAATTTTCATACTTTCCGAACAAACCATTTAACTTCAGGAAGAAGGTTTCTAGATTGTTGTGTTCCTAGCATTTTGTGAAAAACAAAGTATGAAAGATGAAAGGATAGATTGCGTTCACACTGCACTCAATCCTCCAATGGGGATGGAAAAGGGAATGAAAATGGCAAAGATTAGGGAAAACTTTTGAGCCACGAGCTACTATTTACCGAAGTTCTAATTTCCATACTTTCCGAACACACCATTAACTTGAGGAAAAAGAAATTTTCTCTTCCCTTGGTCAGTTGGTTGGTTTGAGAAGAAAGAAAGGAGAAATTTACCAACTATAGCATCCTGAATAGTATTTTTTTTTTACATTTCCTTATACTTTCCTTGGTAAATACGGTATTTTACTACTATTTTCTTTTCTTTTTGAGAGTTTGGGTTAAGTATGTGTGTTTAAGAGGGTTCTCGTACGGTCATACCTCTCCCTAGTCAATAATTACCTAGAAGAGGTGATAAGTAAAATTATTTTCCATTTTCATTGTATTTGAACTTGAAAATTACTCTCTTACTCTTCCGTGTTAAAAAAAAATTCCTCTCTTCTCTCATTTTAAATAAAGTTCCAACGAGGGCATAACAACTTTAACCGGCCAGCTACGAATTTTCAGTGTCACATCTTCATGGTTGGAGTGGACAACGCTCTCGTCTCAATGAACCCCTTCTAGAAAGGGTTCACGGCTAAAAGCTGCAAATTGTCAAACCCAAAAAAGCAAGCAAGGGTTCAAACACGCGGAAACAATTACTCCTACTACTATAAAAGAGAGAACGCAGTGAAGACTTCCCTGTCCGTCCGACTCCGAATGAAGCTATGAAAAGCTCATTCCCCGATCACAATGGAGTACTATCTATAAGCGAACGCGGTGAAGATTAGCAGGGAGGAGGAGTACTACTTCTACTTGTACACTACCCTTCTTTCATAAATCTGTGGGGTAGTAGAACAAGTATATTTCTTAATGGCGAAAGGTTTTGATTCAGATCGAGACCTCCTAATTCCAATGAAGCCAACCGAGTCAACGCCCCCGACGACGACGACTTCCCGCAAATCGGTCATCTCTTTCCGTGAAACCTTCTTCATCCCTTTACTCCGTCTTTACCTAATCTTTTTTCTCGGTTATTTTCTCCCATTTGATCCCCGTGTAGTTGTTTTGAGTGGCTACTTATGTTTTATGGTAATAACTACGCTCAAGAAGCTGATTTACTTGGCGCTGATTTACTTGGAAAATAGGGGAGATCCATTTAAACACTTAAAAAGAGAACGCATCACTGAGAGTATACTTAGCCGTGATGATGTTGAAGCCCAATTGGAGGCTTTCTTGGTCAATATCTCTGTCCATGCGGGCATTCTTCTCCTTTTGCTTTTTCTCCCATCTCCTCGTCATTATATAATTACCTCATTTGATCCTCCTCTTTTTGTTTTGGACGGCCTCCTTTTCTCTTATTATTGTCTAATCGGCCTCTCTCTCCATCTTAGCGTCCCAATTTTGAAAAAAGTTATGAAGCCGATGGTCAAGACGCTAGGGATTTCCCCGAAAAATAGGGGCATAATTTCAGTCTCGTCAAAATTCGAGAGCGGGAAAAACAGGGAACAAAAACCATGGGTCGATTTTGATTCTACAAACAACAGGGCATGTCAGAGCGATCTTCTTGACTATGAATATATTACAAACCGTGAGGGATCGCGGTGCATCCGAGTCATCCCACCATGTGGTGACCTCCCGCCGCGCATCCAACCACGTGGAGTTATTCAAACTTTACGGCTCAGATTTGAAAATTTTGAAAAATCTCTCCTTGTCTATAACTCAGACAAGACAAATGCGAGAGAGGCATCAAAGGGACCGTGCATGACGGAGGGTGTACCTAGTTTAGTTGATTCAACGACAAGAATATCATCCACGGATTTTGATGCTCCGGACAAAAGTGCTCATCTCGTAAGAGCAAATCAGAGCGGCCCTATTATGCTTAATTCAGAGGAGAAAGATACGAGTGAGGGACTAATCGGAGAATGCTTAACTGAGAGTGTACTCAGTTTGGATGATTCGACAAAACGGAAATCGTTTCCGGATTTCGATGCTGCTGAAAACAAAGCACATCTTGTGAGACCGTATCAGAGTGGCCCTGTTGTGTCTCTTTCAGAGAATAAAAATGAGGGAGAGGCATTGAAGAAGGATCTTCAACAACATTGCGGTGGTAGATCTGATGCTGCTGCAAAGAGCTTTCGCGGTAAGCTTCTATTGTTACCTTGATCATAAATTATAGCTCGTTCGTTTTGGTATATTATCTGGTTTTGTCAAGTTGGAAACGCAGGTATGTTTTTTTCCTCTGCAACAAAAGGTTGTGTGCCAAGTAACACTCCTCCTTGATTGATAATCATGTTTCGAAGTCTCCAGTGCTTTTCTGCAAAATTTATGGTTCCACTATTGAAATTTGGTTTGGTGTTAGTTACACCCCTGGTGATTTATTTAGCTCCTAATGGCCTCAAAATTAATCCATTGCAGCTATTTATGATCCGGGATTGCACACGACAGATTCCCTTACTTGGAAGTCATTCGAGGTACTAGAAACTCTTAGGCCCCGGGAACAGCAGAGTAATGCTACAGACACAGACCAAGAGAGACAGATTCAGACACAAATGTGTGATGAACTATCTGATGCACGTGGTGGTAGACCTGATGCTGCTGCAAAGAGCTTTCACGGTAAGCATCTCCTGTTAAGTAGAAAATAAGTTATTGCTGGCAATCTTTACTTCTTTTCAATTTTCAACCATGCTAGTTCTTTTGCATAAGACAAGCTTAGTTAGTTATGTATCTAGATTCGAATTTCTAAAAAGAATTATGAATTGAAATTGTTTTTTTCTTATTTATATTTTCTGGTTATATCGAGTTGGAAGTGCATCCCTTCAACAAAAGATAGCGTGCTTAGTAGTTGTCCATCTTGATTTATAGTCATGTTCCTAAGTCTCCTATGCTTTTCTGCAAAACTTCTGGTTCCGGTGTTCGAATTTGTTTTGTATTAGTCACACCCCTGATGGTTTATTTAGTTCCTAATGGCCTCAAAATTTAATCCATTCCAGCTGTTTACGATCTGGGATTTCACACGCCATATTCCGTTGCACGGAAATCATTTGAAGTACTAGAAACTCTTCCGGCCAGGAAACAGCCTAATGACGGTGTACCCTTATTGTTACCAGGAAGATTAACACTTGAGGGTTGTGTTCAACAAGAGAAATCACCAGATCTGACAAGAGTTATGCAATTTAACGGAGTTGAACAAAGAGTGACAAAAATGCCAAGATACTTAGGAGGATTGACTGCTCAGGTTTGTTCTCTCTCTGATTTGCACACACACAAAGGGTATCTTTTGTATACATGTTTTCCAGCTAGGTCTTCTAACAATGCCAATATGATCCATATCGTTGACTTTTATGTTTATTCATGTATGGCGTTCAACTGATAAGAAAAACAGTAGTGTTTAAGCCCAGATTCTCATTCGTTTGAACTGGGTAATGTATTGAAATGGTATGATAAAATGAATCCAAACAGTGGATCCAAGTTTTTTTGTGTCATTTTGAAAAATTCGGCATTGGTTAGACCCTCAACAATTTTTTATTGTTTAAATATATGTTAGCTATTTGATAAGGTTGTAAAGAAGTTTAAAGAAATCTAGATTAGCCACAATAAATGGCTGTTCTTTAGGAGAGGAGTTGAAGATATCACTCTATTTATCGATCAGTATATTGAATGGTGGCTTTAACTTCCCACATACTGCAGTCTGCAAGCTCTTCATGTGGGCCTATCGGCTTACCAAATGGAGGACACATTGTGCTGCTGGATGAATTAGATCAATCTACAAAAAATATAGAACATGTGGCCACGGCAGATCAATGCTCTCCTACACTGTCTCTTCCAGAGAAGAAAATGGTGAGGAAGACATTGAACAGAAACTGCAGAACTATGAGTGTAATATTTGAGGAAAAGCACCAACGTTTTGTCAGAAGATGTGAGGGCGCTACTAAGAGCCTTGGTGGTAAGCTTCTACAATGTTGCTTTTATTCTTGCTCGTTTATGAACCATCTAATGCTTCTGGTGAAGGACATGTTAATTGTAGCCTTCTCACCTATATATTGGTGCTCATGCAGCGATGTGCATCAGTAGGAAGCATGGGATCAATCAGGTATCCATGGTGGAGCCAATCCATAAGCAACGCGGGATCCATCAGTGGCCATTTTTACGAGTAACTTATATTTAAACTTCCGTCAGTTAATTAGTTTTAAAAGTACTTATCATTCTAAAAAGAATAGTAATTTCGTCCATAACTTTTTAGGGATTGTGAAATTACACTGGAAGTTGGTTCATGATTCACTTAGATTTTCAATTCCTCGTCACTTCAGGTGATTATGTTTTGAAAACAAATGATGGACAAGCTTCCTTCTGCAAAATTTCTACGCCTTTAATGAGTGTCTCTTTCTATTACCCAGCATACATGTGTCCAACTTTCCCTTTGATTGAATCATCGGTAATTAGATTCTTTGGTTTCAATGTACCAGGGACCATCTATTAAGATCTTAAAGTTTGTCTGAATTCATGGCCTTTTCAACTTGTACTTTGTTGTAGCTTAGTCTTCAAACAATACCCATATCATCCATATTCTTGAATTTGGAACAATTTTTTGCCATGAATATTTGAACTTGACGGAGTCTTAATTTCTGGGATACTATTCTTGATGCATTTTCCTTAGATTTTTCCTGCAGTTTTGGGACATTTAACACCATATTATAAGCCATCTTGATATAGCTGCCAAAAAATGAATGTGATTCTTGTTACTGCGATAAGAGTCCGAGGTAGTCATATCTATATATGAGGCTAATCACTTGTAATGACATTGATGTTTTTTTTATCTGTTGGAAAAACCACTAGAGATACAGTTTGAAATGTAGATTAGCCCAAATGAACTCGTGTTCTTTTCAGAGTGGAAAGATTAGATGAAGTTGTCATTCTATGTATGGATGAGTACATTGAGTATTTACGGATGAGTATATTGATCAATGGCTTCGACTATCCTCACTATCCAAATGCTGCAGTCTGCTGTCGGCTTACCAGATGGAGGAAACATCCTATCTCTTTTAGAGAAGAAAATTGTGAGAAAGACATTAAAGAGGAAGTGCAGAAGTATGAGTGTACTTAGTTTAGAGGATCACAAACAGCATGTTGACAGGAGGTGGGAAGATGCTGCAAAGAGCCATGGCGGTAAGTTTCTACTATTAACTAAGTCTTGCTCCTGTTTATGAACCATCTAATACATCTTGCAAAGGACAGACTGGATTATTCTCTTTATGGAAGCAGTTCCAAATTGTATTTTCTGAACTTCTGTATTGGTGCTCATGCAGCGAAGTGCATTCGTAGGCAGCTTGTGATCCATCGTTTATCCACCGCAAAGCACACCCATAAGAAACATGGGATCCATCAGTGGCCATTTCAACGAGTAACTCACTTTTATTTTCATTTATATCAAGTCAATTTGTTTCATAGGTCATAATCATTATGATAAGAGTAGTAATTTTCTCCCTGGACGTACTTTTGTGAAATTCCCAGGCATGTGGAGTCCATACGTCAATTATAATTAAATTCCTGTTGTCACTTCATTTCTATCAAGCCACACACTCAGCATATTTGGTTTTTAAATAAGTTTGAAAGGATATATGGTTAAACAACTAGAGAAATACAGAATAATGTAGATTAGCTGAAATGAACGAGTTGAAGTTGTCATTCTGTATATGGATGAGTACATTGAGTATTTACGGACAAGTGTATTGACCAATGGCTTTGACTATCCCAATACTGCAGCCTGCTATCAGCTTACCAGATAGAGGACACATCCTATCTATTTCAGAGAAGAAAATTGTGAGAAAGACATTAAAGAGGAAGTGCAGAAGTATGAGTGTACTTAGTTTAGTGGATCGCCAACAGCATGTTGACAGGAGATGGGAAGATGCTGCAAAGAACATTGGCGGTTAGCTTCTACATTTAACTAAGTCTTGCTCTTTTAGTCTTTTTTTATAAACCATAATGCATCTAGCGATGGGCATACTAGATTGTTCTCTTGATGGAAGCAGTACAAAATTAAGTTTCGTACCCTATGAATTGGTCTTCATGCAGCGAAGCGCATCTGTAGGCAGCTTGTGATCCATCGTGTGTCCATAGCAAAGCGCATTTGTAGGCAACATGGGATCCATCATCGGTGGCCATTTGAGCGGGTAACTCACTTGTATTTTCATTTCTATCAAGTCAATTTGTCCCGTAGTTCGTAATAAGTATGAAATAGTAATTTTTTTCCAATTTTTGTGTGTGCAATTACCGGGCATGTGGGGTCCCTATATCACTTATATTTTAATTCCTGCTGTCACTTTAGGTTATGAAACAGTGAAATATCATTCACATATGTAGTTTAAAATACTCAGCTTATGTGAATTCAAAAACTGGAAAAACTTCCTTTATGCGTAATTATTACTCCTTTAATGGGGTCTTGTGGACGATAGCTAGCTTGCACATGTGTCTAGATTTCCCTAAAATTTGATGTAGAAGCATATCTATATCTGAGGTCATCGTCTTCAACACGAATCGGGCCATCAACTCAGCTTGTTTATGTTTCTTGGCTTTTTAGCATACATTTCATCAGTCTTCAACCAATGTGCATATCATCCATTTTTGTGAATTTTTAAGCAACTTTTCTCGTCAATATTTGTACTTGACTAAAGTTATGAGATGTTATTCATAAATATTGGTTCGTCCTTTGAACTTTACGGCTCTTCAGAACTTTTAGCACCATATTCTCAGCCATTGGGATTTATTTGCCTTTAAATAGCATGGTTTTTCAAATTCTATGACAAAACGTGAATGTTTACTACTATGGACGTGCGAGTTTGTCATATATTTTCTTTGATAAGTGAGTTTAACCATTTATGAGGCTAATCACTCATTAGGACAACGTTGTTTTTTTTTTTTTTTTTGGGTGTCTATTCGGAAAAGGAGGACATAATTTTTCATGAACTGGGAGAAGACAGAAGTGTTATCCATAGAAGTCCGAATTACTAATATAATGAGCGAACATATCTTTTGTAAAATAGGTGAAGAAATAAGTGCAATCCAGAAAAGCCGGAATTTAATGATTACCTTTGCTTGACAGGACTGGGCAACAGAGAAGGGATATTCTTTAGGGGACGAAATACCGGTTGAAGTTATCAATCTATCTACACATGCGGAACTTGTTTCGAGGCTTCAACTTATCTATATATCCTGGCTTGGTAGATTTTCACCTCGGCCTTCAGCCATACCAAGAGGAGGATTGATTGCGGGGCCTATAGCCTTGTCATCTAGTGAATTTGCTGCTACAAACAACATAGCACAGCGTGTCAGACAAGATCAAAGAGGCTCTGGTGCATCTGGTTCTGAGAAGAAAAGAACAAGAGAACAAGACCCCAAAGAGAAACCTAAAAGTATTACTATAGATGATCTTCTACCATATCAAGGCAAGAAGACCCGTGAAGAAACTGCGGCGATCCTTCACGGTAATTTAATGCTTACCATGTTTCACTTGTTTTCAACCAAAATAACTTTGCAAGGCGAGCTCAATTATTTTCTTGTGAATCTGTGTAACAATACAAATTTCTTAGGTTGATTCTTGCTCATGCAGTTTCTCGATCCACGGTTTATCGCACATGGAGTAAGTCCGGGTGCGGTACGTGGAAAAATGGTGGAAAAAACAAAGGTAATTCCATCCTAACTTACTAGTCACCTGTTTGAATACTAGTTAAGAAGAGAGAAATGGAGAATTAATAATTCCCTAATAATCCAATTTTTTAATCCATACAAAAAATAAGTAAAGATAAGCACCGTCCTGACAAAAGGTTACGATTTTTATGATTCACGTAATATGTGACCTCCTTTATTTCCTTCTATCACCTATCTTCATTCTTCCCTAACAGAGGCGAGGATACTAAGTAAAGAAGATACAATGCAAATATCTATTTATCTTGCCTTTTATCTTCTCCCTCTCTTCCTAGTCACCTGTTTGGATAATTAGAGAGAAATGAAGTGTGATAACATAATCCGTAATCAAATTTTTATCTGTCTAAAAGTTAGAGGTGCAGAAAGGGAATGCAAGTATTGATTACCAATTTTGTCCCTAAATCTTACTGACAATAGCTCTCTGTTTTTATGATCCATATAATTGAACCTTCTTTGTTTTTCTTTCTACTATCCATTTCTCTTATTCTGTCGTACCTAATTACTTGTTTTCTCCTAACAGTCTGGAGACCCCCTGATCAACATGGAGAAGGGAATACATCTACCGCACGTGAGACGCCACCACATAATGTGCAAACTGGGATGGAGGGTGAACCGGTTGGTGAAAACGCAGGTAGTTCCTTTGGATGGGCAAGTCAAGTGAATGATCAATCAACTTTGTCCACTCCTGATCCAAATCACGATGCTCTTGTATTTCCACTGCCTCAAATGACATCGTTGCCAAGTGAGAATAGGGGGGGTTCAATAGATTTGAGGAATTCTGTAGCTTCACGAGCAGAGCCCTTTTCAGACGGACATATCTCTAGATTTAGTAATTTTGCTACATGTTCTGATCAAGCGGCTCCTAGTCAACATGTGGGAGGTCAAGCAATGCAGTCCACTGATCACAATGCTTTTGTGTTTCCACAAACTCAGATGGTTTCACCACAAGAGCCTTTTCCGGATTTTACGGAAGGCTCAATTCCTTTGAATACAGAAAATCGTTTAATAATAGGTATTGTGAAAATCCCTCTTTTTCATGATTCTTACCCTGGTAATTATCCTATTGATTATGAAGAACGTGAAAACGCAGGTAGTTCGTCTGGATGGACAAGTCAAGTGAATGATCAATCAACTTTGTCCACTCCTTGTCCAAATCACGATGCTCTTGTATTTCCACCGCCTCAAATAACATCGATGCCAAGTGAGAACAGGGGGGCTTCAATAGATTTGAGGAATTCTGTAGCTTCACAAGCAGAGCCCTTTTCAGACAGACATATCTCTGGATTTAGTAATTTTGCTACAAGTTCTGATCACGCGGCTCCTAGTCAACATGTGGGAGGTCAAGCAATGCAGTCCACTGATCACAACGCTTTTGTGTTTCGACAAACTCAGATGGTTTCACCACAAGAGCCTTTTCCGGCGGGACATGTCTTTGAATTTAGTAACTGGAATAAGCATACAAATTCCGTGAAGATAAAGGCATTTTATGGTGAGGACATATACAAGTTCCTGTTCCCTCTCACATCGGGAATTAATGATCTGAAGAAAGAAGTGTCAAAGAGACTGAATGTTGAGGTTGATAGGTTCGTGGTTAAGTATATGGATGAGCATGGGCACTTGATTTCATTACCTTGCGATGAAGACTGGATGCTCTGTCTTGAGAGCTCACAGGGGAATGATGAAATCAGAGTGTCTGTTCATGACAAGGTGGGCGGGACCCCGAACTTTTGTGAAAGGTGCAGATCATCGACGCAGACAAGAGCATAGGTATGTCAAGTTTTGGATATTATTACATGGTTTTGACCGGTTCCATTTTTCTGGGCCTTTGTGGAACGATCAACGAAACATTCCCTTTGCCAGATTTTGCCCTCAAAACCCGCTGAATGAGAACATTTGCAACAGTGCCCTCTCTAGTATGGCGTCTCTCTTTTTTATCCTGCCCTTTTTTTTTTCCTGAATTTAGACGGTGATATGTGTTATAAATCGCATTTAGTTGTTTATAAATCTTTTTTTCTTGCGACCTTTTGGCACATTTCAGTGATGGTCTCAATGGTTTCGGAATGAATCTGGACTCTGAATGAAATTAATTAGGAGGATGCTCTACCTCACTCCAGCCCCAACTCTGTCAATTAACGTCTCTCTCTCTCTCTCTCTCTCTCTCTCTCTCTCTCTCTCTCTCTCTCTCATTGAAATAAAATACAATTGATTCAATGCCCTAGTTTACCAAAAACCAGCGCATTTTCTTCTTCCTCCGATCTGCCCACCCCCTTTCTCTCACCTTCTAATCGAAAGACTACTCAGCAAATTAAAAGAGAAGATAGGCTGGGTGAGAAAGAGGAACAAGAAAAGGGAAGATTATTCCTCTCTCCCTTCAAAAATCTAGAACCCGGGGGCCCTGCTATGCACTCCTACACAGTATCCCTGTCGTGCATCATCTCACCCGTTTGTATGCGTTTTGAATGGTCTGGATCAACGTTGTTAATTTCATTCCATACCGGCCTGTACCGGCATTTGTTTTTTATTTTTATTTTTTTTCGTGAAATGTAAACTAATTGACAAAAACTTATGGGCTTATGTGTGATTTTATCTTGTTTTGCACACCCTAAACGATGGAAAATCATAACAGTGAGCGAAGATTTGAGAAAAATGGTCTGGACTCTGGTTTCTTGAATCATTTGAAGGTCCTACTACTGCCCACAGTCTGAGTTGCAAAGCTTTCTTTCTTCTTTTTTTGGCATTAGAGTTTTTTTTTTTATAACTGTTTTGAATCAATTGATATGTTGTTGATTAGGGTATTGGGAATGATTAGAAGTAATTTATAATTGTTAGTTTGTTACGGCTCTTGAAACTCGATTCAAGGCTATTCAAAAGACATATATTGAATATATTTAAAATATTAATTGCGGTAAATTCGGAATTGTAGGGAGATACAAACCGGTACCGGCGTGTATCATTCCAGTAATAAAAACGGTTCACTGGCCGATACGGGATTGACAACTTAATTTGGTCTGGATTTTAAGTAAACTCTTCTAGGGAAGAGTTACTCATTTCCTAGAAGAGTTTTTTTTTTTTAATTCGGACCATCCAAAACACATACGGACAGTTCAGATGGTGCAGAGGAAAAATGGTGCACTTGTCTGCGCCGGATAAGGGAGGTGCGTTGGATTTAGACTACCTATAACTATTTCCTTTGATTCTATTTTATTTACTACACCATTTCAATTACAGAGAGGGGGGAGGGAGAGAGATGTTAACGGAGTTGGGCTAGAGTGAAATAGTGGACACGTGTTGATGCAGAATGGGAATTGAAAATAATTTAATAAATAGTATTATTTAGTTTTTCATATTTTATGTTTTAGCAATTTTGTTTGGGAGTTTTAATTTTAGGAATAATTGTTCTAGAGTATTCAGTTTTCCAATTATAGTTTATTTAGTTTCCTATTTTATGTTTTCTTGTTCTACAAGAATTAGGGCTCAATTAGAGTTATGATTTTCTACCTATATAATAAGTTTTAAGCCTTCGGGCTAAAGGAGTTGTTTTATGATTGAATTAATGAAAAATTGAGAATTTTCTCATTATTGAGAAAAAACTTTTAGCCCTTCCCTAAAAGAAAAAGTTTGTATGTTGGCTCCTCAAATAGGTATAATGGGCGGGGCGGGTGACGTAGAAGCTCTACTCAACAAATATACCATATCAAAAAAAATAAAACTCAAATACATAGATGCGATTATCGATAAACAAAACTCAAATAAGTAGTGGTTTGATATCAAGGACACAAACCTGGCTCATTAATATAGACTTGGATCCAGTAATGATCATCCCTTCGTGTTCTTCGCACCTCTTTCTCCCTTCGACAGGTTGCCTTTTGCATATGGTTCTATTTTTTTAAATCAACCCCATATTTAATTGGGAATAATGATATATATACAATATTGATCCTGTTTGATAAATTTTAATTAGTGTTTAGTAATCTATTAGACAAAATTTTCAATATCTTATAACCCATTACAAGTTGTACAGTAAGACATTTGGGTGTGATGGCTTAATAATACTTTTGGATTCTTTTTGTCTTTATTCAAAGAATTTTTGCACTTGTTAATTTTGCTTTACACTTTTGAACTAATATAAAAAAAATCCCAAACATTTGTTCGTCTTTAATTATTTTTGTCTTTAGTTAACTTTTTAAGATATTTATTGTACTTTTTTACATATTAGACTCTTTCCGTCGAGACGAACTAACAATCTACAAAAATGTCGAGAGAAACTTGAACAAAGACAGAAAATAAACCAAAAAAATGATTAAGCCAAAACGCTTGTGACAATTTTGTAAGCGGTATGTTCGCCGATATTAGAGAAACAAATTGGGATAGACGGAGCTAATTCTGTTATCACACGATTATGTAAATTGTTTTCAACTTTGGTCTATAATTTATACTTTTCAGATTCTCATCGTCGAGACGAACGATGTGAAGTTAAGAATTATGGCAAAAAACTAAAAAATAAATGTAACGAAAATTAAATAACACGGTTTGTCTTTAACAAAAATTAATTTAGTCTAAACACCTTCGAATTATGGTACCACACGATTATTAAGGAAACCCACCTCTGATTTTTCTTTGATTTCATTGTTATGTTAGTTGTTAAGAGAGAGAGAGAGAGAGAGAGAGAGAGAGGCAAAAATCGGACAGATGTTTTAATTAAATTAATACTAAATTCCTAGTCAGGGTTCGGTCCAGGTGATCTAAGCACCAGCATTTTCCATTATTCAATATTTTTCCGGTAGGGAAGGGAAGGGGTTCTTTGGAAATTGCTTTTTCCCCCCCCGACACACCCCCGCCCCGGCCCCACACCCCTTTTCCCAGATTACCCCCGCCGCCCCCTCCCTCTCTCTCTCTCTTCCCCCTTAAATTGGACCCGCCCCATACCAAACCAAACGGCACTGTTTTTTTAAATAAAAATTCTAACCATCAATTTGCAATCCTATGAAGCAGAAATGTGATTATGAGAGCCTTAGAGACAAAATTTAATTATGTCTCTTTAGACTAATATGATCAAAATAGTAAGATCTTCACACCCATTCAAACAGATTAAAAATTGGACCACTTAATTTTTTAACTATTCTCTTTTTTTTTTTAAAGTTAAATAAAAATTCTTAACCTCAATTTGCAATCCTATGGAGCAGAAACGTGATTATGAAAGCCTTAGAGACAAAATTTGATTATGTCTCTTTAGAATAATATGATCAAAATAATAAGATCTTCACATCCGTTCAAACGGATTAAAAATTGAACCACTTAATTTTTTAACTATTCTCTCATTTTTTTAAAGGGTCTAAAAAAGTTAAATAAAAATTCTTACCATCAATTTGCAATCCTATGGAGCAGAAACGTGATTATGAAAGCCTTAGAAACAAAATTTAATTATGTCTCTTTAGAATAATATGATCAAAATAATAAGATCTTCACACCCGTTCAAACGGATTAAAAATTGGACCACTTAATTTTTTAACTATTCTCTTTTTTTTTTTAAAGGGTCTTAGTGCTCAAATTTTCACTCCGTTTAAATCGGTGCAAAGATCTTATTATTCTGATCATATTATTCGAAAGAGACATATTCAAATTTTGTCTCTAAGACTCTCATAATCACGTTTCTGCTCCATAGGATTGCAAATCGATGGCAATGATTTTTTATTTAACCAAAACGACAACGTTTTGGCAGTGTGGGTACGGGCTCCTGTGCCCCTAAGGTAGCAGAGCCCCCGGGTCCCCTTAAATTACTCCCACTTTTTAATTTCTTTATTTATTTAATTACTTTTATCTTATTTATTTAATTTCTATAAATACACCCTTTCTATATTAAAAAATACTATAATTCAAGAATTAAGCGCTCCAATTTTCAATTCCGTTTAACCGGGGCAAAGATCATATTTTTTTATCATTTTATTTTAAATGGTCATAATGACTTAGGTCTTTCAACGAACACCCTAAGACTCATTATTTAGTTTCATGGCTTTCTTAGGGTGTCTATTGAAAGGCCTTGGAGCCAATACAATAATTACGAGAGATAATTACAAAAGTGGATTTCAAAATTTAAAAAATATATAATAACAAAAAATACTCCTTTATTTTTCAAACAGATTGAAAATTGAAACACTTATTTATTTACACCGTTTTATATATTAAAAAAATAGTTCAAAAAATAAGTGTATTCAAATATTTACTACGACCATTTAGGATGAAATGTTTAGAAAAATAACATCTTTGCACCGGTTCAAACGGATTGAAAATTGAAACACTTATTTTTTTAACTATATTTTTTAATATATATAGGGGAAAAAAAGGAAAAAAAACAGTTGGATTAATTTTTAACTATATTTTTTAATATATAAACGGTTTAAAAAAATAAGTGTTTCAATTTTCAATTCGTTTGAATTGGTGCAAAGATATTATTTTTCTAATCATTTCATCCTAAATGGTCGTAATAAATTTTTGGCTCCAAGGCCTTTCAATAGGCACTCTAAAATAGTCCTGAAACTAAATAAAGAGTCTTAGGGTGCTCGTTAAAAAATAACATCTTTGCACTGGAAAGAAAAAATAACATCGTTCTCTCAATTGCTTTACAAAACTTAGAATTAGAATTGAACCTATTATTAAAGAGAAAAAAACAAGAAAAAAAATTCAAACTGGAAAGAAAAAAAATGAAAAAAAAAAAGTAAACTGGAAAGAAAAGGAAAAAAAAAGAAGAAGAAGCAAACCGAAAGGAAAAAAAGAAAGAAAGAAGCAAACCGTAAAAAAAGAAAGAAAGAAAGAAAGAAAAGGGAGAGAGAGAGAGGCGGGGGTAATCTGGGAAAAGGGAGGTGGGGCCAGGAAGGGGGGGGGGGGGGAAGCAGCTCTCGGGTTCAAGGGTTAAAGGGAGTCTGTTGACTGAACCGCATATATAAGAAAAATTCTGAGATAGATGGGGTTAATTGCCGGGTCATCATCAAGGGGGTGGCGAGTCCGTTGACTG